>CM046839.1:8779574-9162372 GCA_025618425.1 Heliocidaris tuberculata
CCCCCCCCCCCCCCCCCCCCCCCTGCGAAATATATGGCATATACAGTATTTATTCCAAGCCAGGCTCTCAGAATTAGGGTCTGGTTTCAATTTAGTTTAGTTCAATTCATTGTTTTATAAATACATGGAAATTCTTCTTGTTTGTATGCAATATGTAATTTACAGGTTACTTTAATCAGACAAGAAATTGAAAGCCTAGTACATATAATAACTAACGCATAATGAAAGTATATACGTGTGTATGTTGACAATATACAAAGTATGTTTCTCCAATATATTAGATACAGAGTCATAAAAAAAGTAAATATTCCGTTGTTGATTGTTAAAAGCAACTAATTTCCTGATAGAGAAAATAATACAATACTTGGTGAAATCTGAATTTATGAAAGGAGGGCATGCTCTGCACCTCCTCCCCCCCCCCCCCCCCCCTCCCCCTCCTTTTACTCCCTCACAGTACTAAAATATGTATGGCTTAGAAAGGGTTGGCAGAAGTGTGAATCATTCTTGCCTTAATTAATTGATTGTATTGTAAAGTTGTAATCCAATTCTCCTGTATACAAACATGTAGGCCTAAATGTATGTCCGCGGTTAATGAGATTTATTCAAAGAGAGGAAAAGTTTGTGCATTGTGCTTATTTTTGTGGCAGTCCCAGCTGCTTCCCCCATTGATAAAGATCCATAGCTATGAAGGGCAGAGAGAATGGCATTGACAACACATTTTGGCATCGGATTGCAATTGATAGGGATGTACATGTAATCCCCGAATGACTCACTCTTGTTGCCCACTTATCTCTGCTGCGAATTCGAGAACTTACATTGAATTACATGAAGTGTAGTAAAAGGGTGACCAATAAATGGGTCTACTGTCATGTAAAAGAAACAGCAATTTACATTTTTTTTTAAAATTGTATCCTGTCATGTTATTTGTACGATGTAGGCCTATTGGCTGAAAGGCTATGATAAGGCTATGAATATCATCATACATGTACTTGTTTGTAAACATGTGACCAAACTACATAGACCTACACACATGTACATAATTATACTGTACATTTACATTTAAGTCTGCAGCTATGACCCTCTGTTACTGCAAAGCCAAATGAATCCTACGATAGTTAAACATGCATGTATATATATGTAGATGGCTACTAAAATACATGACTTGTCATTTTCTGTATCTAGTTACATGCAACTACAGTAAATTTTCTCTATTGTGTTGAATTGATTGAATTAAAAATTTGGCATATATATGTTTAATTGCATAAAACTGAAAAGTTTTGTGACATAGAAGTAAATGAGCTTGTAATGTACTTGAAAAGTGTGTTGACATTATCTTGAACCCCTATTACCACATACATTACATGTATTTGGAACTCTGTGCCATGCCAATAACAGACATGTTGAACATATCACAAATTCAAAATCTATCTACAATGGCAGAACACTGGGGCTCAAAAACATTATATTGTAAATACATTGTACATTTAGAGTTTGTAGACCTATATACAACCAATATTATTTTCCACTAGCCTCCCCAAATACATGTAGATGTATTCAAGTCTACTTTCCTGCTTTCTTTGTCTGTAATTTGTATTAGAGATGCAGCCTCCATGTACATAGAAGCTGTAAACACTTTAATACCAACCAGCAACACAAAAGAAAATATAGGAGAGGGGCTCAGGAGGATTAAAGTGTGATTGTGCAAGGGATTAAAGATAGGGATGTACAATTAAATAGACTAATTACGTGGACATGTTGTGATTGGGGGTTTGGTGTTATGATATGGTGTTACATGTATGTGATACGGTCACTATCAAATAGTACCTTCAGTGCATTACTCATTTGTTAGTGGCAGGATTTTCCAGTTGGTTAAAAAAAAAAGTTTTCTAGTTGAATATGGTATGATTTTGGTTTGACATGCATTTTCCGTAGACCCAAACCCAAGGTATTCTTGGCATCATGAGTGGTCGGATTGACATTGCTTTCAGATAAATGATATTTCAAACTGTATGGAAATTATCACAGGGACTTTTTAAAAAATTGACCAAATGCAATTTCAATAGCATCTTGCTTCACCTTTTGAAACAGGTGAACATGACAATGACATGTTACATAATTCAAATATGATTTCTATAGGCAGAACAATAGAGTATTGAAATTGCCCTTGAGTTGTTTTCTTGAAAATCTTTGCAATCGTGTTATGGAAGGCAATGTCTGTTTAGTGAAGCTGGCGAGTACTGTGAAATCACTGATTGGGATGTACAGTCTAATGTGATTAATGCAGTATGAACTGGCATTGACGGTATGAATCACATACTGCGATCATGTGGCCAATTGACTTCTAATTGACACTGTACAACTGCTTCATCTACATCTGCATGTATGTGTACAACCTCCATGAAGTATGTATCACATGTTTGTTTGACCTGATTGGCTACCTTGTTCTGTTGTGATGACCTCCTTTTAAAGGTAGAGTCATGCTTTTGCAGTCTGTATATATATATATATATATATATATATATATATATATGTATATATATATATACATATATATATATATATATATATGTATGTTTGTTAGGCGCCTTGAGCATCTCTTGGGATGGATATGTGCGCATTATAAACGATGTTATTAATTATATATATATATATATATATAATATATATATATAGAGGCTATGAACAAAAATTATAGGTACTGTATCATCTCGTACTCGACCTTGACCTCTTCTAGGCCACCCTGTTTTTGGACAGCTGTCATTAATGAATTTTCTAGAGCACAATTTTGACCTAAAATGCTTTGTTTTATTGATAAATTTGGCATATTTTCAACACTCATATAATCTTCCTTCACATTTGTATTTTTGCCTGATTATGTATCATTTACTATTGAAAAGTTACAACTTACATGTTATTGGCTTCATTTGACTGATGTGGAATGAGCAGAGTACTAAAGATGTATTATGCATGTCATATATCACTTGCAAACTTCATGAATTTTAAATTTTATCCGAATGTTGCTATACTGGGTGCATATTTCATAGCATTCAATTGATCTTGTAGTCACATAAATGAAGATTTATTTTACTGTCACATGTCAAGAGTGCTTCAAAAAGCAACATATCTCATGCTGGAAGCAATTTTAAGTTTTGCAGGTTACAAAACCATAGGAATAGAAGCTACTTGATCAAGTTGATGCATTTAGAAGTGTATTGATAATAACTCTCTGTTGGCAAGTACTGTGCTATCAACATTTCTTCTAAAGGAGAATGAAACCCTGGGGAAATATCAATTTTAATGAAAAGAGAGGATAGAGAGAATCAATTTAAAAAAGTTCCATTAAAATCAGTTATGAAATGAAAAAGTCATAAAAGTTTGAAAAGTCTCAATTTACTTTCTATGGCAATCCTCAAATTGGCAATGTTGCTTCAAAATGGCAGGTTTAGTAGTACAACTCTCAATATGTTTTGTACACAAAATTTCATATTTTCTCCATTTTTTCTAAAGTTGCTGCTTGTCTTTTTGTGAACTCAACATATATTGTGTCAACTACATTTTCCCATGATATATCTTGAGCTAAGAAGGAGACAAGCTGCACCTTGAGAGATAATGGGGAAAATATGAAATTTTGTATATAAAACATATGGAGAGTTGTACTACTAAACCTGTCACTGAGAAGCAACATTGCCAATTTGAGGATTGCCATAGAAAGTAAATTGAGACTTCTCAAACTTCATAACTTTCTCATTTCGTAACTGATTTTGATGGAACTTTTTAAAAATTGCTTCTTTCTATCCTCTCTTTTCATTAGAATTGATTTTTCCCCCAGGGTTTCATTCTCCTTTAAAGTCCATGCTGCAGTCCATTATTAATTCTATGGTTGATGACCATTTGTATTTGTATTTGATTTCCTTGATTTCAGGGAAGTTCCTATTTTGAAGGGGAAACGAAAAGATTATCACACTGTAGATGTGTAAATATGAGCATATCTGGCTGAATCAGGTCCATATTTATTTTAGGGTTATAGAGTTGTTTAATCAGTCTCTCTTTCTCTCTTCCTCTTAACTCCTTTTTTTCTTATTTTCCCCTTCTTTCTCCTTTCTCTCTATTCCCCATTCTGTCCTTCTATTTCTTTCTGTTTGTACTGGTGTTCACAGGTAGCAACTCTTGCCAAGGATAATTCCTACGGACTCAACAAAAACCTGTACAATGAAGTCACCTTAGACTGGCCAGCATACACAGAGGCAGACAGACAGCTGCTGAAAAGGTAAGTTACTCCATGGAAACTCTTCAAGAAATTAATTGTATGATGTAAGTGGGACTTGTAAAAGAACATGATTTAATTAAAGCATAGGGCCTTTGATGTAATTGTAATCATTGCTTTAAAAACTGAGTACGTGTGTATACCCAAGCCATTATTGTGTTATGGAGGCAAACATGGATGTTCAAATCGTTTATTTTCAAAATGCTGAAATAAAAAAGGGCGCTGATGCACTTTGACAATTTTTTTGAAATTATGGAGGTTTATAAATGTCCAAAATCAGATGAATTTTAGACATGTACATTGTACTTATTTATCTTCATCTGTTTTCATATGTGCACTGATAGATTATTATAAAAGCTAATCATTAATCCCTGGTAATGTAGCATAAAGCCAAACAAATATTTATAACATCTCTTAGATATAATTTTGTACCCTGCACTTTGTTGTTCGTTCCTACCCCAGTGTTTGGGTTATGAGGCACAATCTGATTCTTGATTAGCAGCAACTCCTTGAAAGACAGATTATGCGTCCTTAACTCTGTGACTTTTGGCTCAGTACATTACCCTGCTAACTTTATGTCCAAAGGGTCAGGATGAGAATCATATAGGAATTAGCAAGGCTTTATGGGGTTTCCTTTACCATGATAATAGTATGATAAATTAATCAAGAGTTGGCATAAACGCTGGGGTGCTGCCTCTTGTTCGTTTGCTTGTTCTTTTTTCTATTTTATTGTTTTTTTTTTGTCCTGTGATTTCCTTATTAGAAAACAACAAAAATCGTGAGGATTTAAAGATGCAGGAAATTTGTCCAGATATATTACATCAAAAATTTATTTTTTGAAACATTGGAAGTTTTGTTTTCTGCATCCAAAATAATACTCCCCAAGTAAGAGATGATTACAAAAGTTTTATCTGTGACTCTGTATTTGGGCCTCTGGACTACATTTTTTTTTTTATCTTGTTTAGCCTCAAAAAGAAAGCCGAGTCCGGGATAAAGGACTCTCCATCGCCCCCTCCCCGTTCCTCCCCACACCATGCCTCATCCAACTCTAGTCTGACTGCTACGGGTAGCCCAAGTACTCACTCCACCTCCAAGACTATCAGCTATAGGAAGACACATGATGCTAGCACCAAGTCCTCCAGTGTAAGTCTGGCAAAAGCAAATAAGGGTTATTTTGTTGGCAATGATGTAGGTGTCGAGCTTTGTTGGTATCCTCTCAACAGCCATTGCATATATGTCAGTATTTAATTTTTCATTTTTAATTTTGTGTTGGAATTTTCCTTTGCTGAATTAGGTTTCAAAAAAAAGAATCCATTGATGTTTTTGTCCCTGATCTAGTTCCAATTTGATAAAGTTGTCAGGGCCCAAACATTGTTATTAAGAATCATGAAAAAAAAAAAAAGCAGTGACACCAATCTGATGAATCCTGTCAAATACTATGTTCGCATATTGTCAGGGCAGGCAAGCAAACTGGAGCAATTTCGTTCATGTATGGCTTATTTCATTTTGCACACAATCATTATTTTCAAAAATATAATCATGTGGGCCTGTAAAATGAAACCCTGAGGATCACTGTAATCTTACAGAAACGGCCACTCTTGCCAGAAGTCAAAGACTACAAGACCAAGAAGCCTCGCATTGCTCATGGTTCAGCTTCCATGGGAGCAGGGCCTAAATCTGTAGACCATCAGCCCCAGCTGAGCCCTAGCAGTGCCCTAAGCATATCCAAGAAGGTCCCCAGCCCATTAGGCCTCTCTAAGAAAGTGCCTAGCCCCTCGTCTACCACAAACGCCCCTCCTTCGACAACTACCACCATCAGCAACTCGCCTTCCAGCAACCACACGCATCAAAGTGCCTTGTCATCACCTTCGGTCAGCACAACCCGCAACTCGCCGGATTGCTGTGACTCGACAGGCAATGGCACCAACTCTGCTGCCGCTGCGCCTGCAGTGGTTTCTAGTGGAGTCTCCAAGTCTTCAAACAGCAGTGGTAGCAGGGATCATACAAGTGCATCAGGGCGGAGTGAAAAGAGTACAAAGACATCATCAGGCACCAAGAGCATCAAAGAGGAGAAGAGACCAGTTGGAAAGGAGTCTCCTTCAGGAGACGTTTCTTCTACTTCAGCCGTTCCAGAGTACTTGATGTAAGAAATACTCAAATTTCTGATTCATAATTTTTTAAAAACATTTCTTTTAGTTTAGTGATACTACCAAAGCTTTATGATTAATTGGTAATGTTCCAGTTGATTTTGTATTATAGATAGATCCTATGGACCACCACCACAACTAATCCAGGTCCTATACCTAACACCAATCCCAACCTTATCCCTAACCACATATCTTTCACGATATAAAGCCTTAACTCATTTCTGGACACCATTTAATGAAATCATTAAATTGTATAGCCAGGCTTCTCGGGTGGAAAATAGTTAATGCATGGTTCAAATTGACAGAAATATGGCTTGACCGAATCCCATGGGGGTGATCTGAGAGGATCTGAGATGACATCCCAGGAAGGTGGTTTTGGAGGACCAAAACAACTTTGTGGATTGAAAGTAGGCATTGACTGATTTATTACCCTTGTCGGTACCCTTCTTGAGAGAATCTACACATGGTTTTTATTTTCTGAAATTCCTCATCCATGGTATGGGCACCAAGGGTGTTATGTACTGGCGAGAAGGCTGTGTGCAGCTGCCTGTGCCCCTCTTCAAACATCCTGATGCTAGTCCATAGACTTTGGCCCGAATACACGAAAGAGGTTTATTAAAACCATGGTTTAAACCTCCATAAGCGTAGTACATGCATATCCTCCTGTCCAATGGGCAGACAGTAATGCGCTTATATCCGTTTATTTATGCTTAATTTAGTCCATGGCAGAGTTTTAAACCATGGTTTAGAACATGGTTTAAAATAAACCTCTTTCGTGAAATTAGGCCTTTGTGTTCAGAATGTTAAAGACGGGGTTCTTCTTATGCTTCTTTTCACCATGCAGGAAGTACACGACCATCAAAACATTGGAGCAACGCCACAAGTACAAGGAGGAGTTCAATAACCTGTATCCAAAATACAGAGATGATCATAAGTTTATTGAAGGCATCAAGCAGAAGTTCAAGAGTCTGAGGGATGAGCTGAACAAGACTAAGAAAGACAGCAAGCAGTACGACTGTCTCCAAGACAAGGTGATAGACGAGTACAACAAGATCACTCAGGTAACCATCTCCATTATGAGTCATTGTAATGTAAAAGTTGCCTTTTCATTCACTGAAGCTTTGTAGTTTTCTTTGCAATCTCAGGTTTTCTTGAAGGCATTTTTTATATTTTTCCTTTCTTTGTAAGCTCCTTTTTTGGCATTCCAGGGCCCCGTTGCATAAAACTTACCATTAATGGTAACTTTGCCATCAATGGTAACTCCCATGGAAACCTTGATTTTGATTGGCTGTTGAGTGATGTTACTATGGTAGTTACCATTGAAAGCAAAGTTACCATTAATGGTAAGTTTAATGCAACGGGGCTCAGAATTCTTCTGGATTTTCTAGAACTGAAGCTATTTTGACTCAGTTGTGTTTTTTTTTAAATCCCTGAGTAATTGAGATGAAGTTAGGATAGTGTTGGCAAAAAACCTCTAAATATCTGTCCTTTTTAGAAAATGATATTTTGTTAAATAAGTATTTAAATTGTCCTGTGCAATGTATTTATATGGTCCAACTCTTACTAAGACAAAGTTCTTCTTAAAAAAATATATAGATGACATAAATTGAATATCCTTTCCACTCTCACTCCTTGTGCCATTCTGTTCGCAGGACCCTGCTTACAAGAGCAGAGAACGACGCTGGCGAGAGCTTCATGATCTTCTAGGTCGCATCAAATCACTGATCATGGAGTACGACAATGATCCCATGCAGACGGACAACTCCTAGCGATGCTTCCCAGCGATGATGCTTATCCTCCTCGGCAATGGGATGAAATATTCAGCAGTAGACTTCACATGGTTATGGAGAATTTGGAACAGTAAAAGAAAACCGGATGAGAACAAATCTATTGATGACCTGCTCTTCTTATGGACAAACTTGGTCTTTCCAATGTTAACTTGTATTAATGAATACAGAACTTTAATTGGATTTATTGCAGAACAAAGAGATATGGAAAAAAAAAATTCATAAGGAAATTATACGAGCTCTTGAAATCATTAGCAGATACCAAAGTGTTTGATCTTGGAAAAGCTCTCGTAGTATTTACAAGATACTTTTTCAGATATTTTCATAGAGAGCAGGTCAGGAAAATAAAGGCAAAAATGGGAGATGCATTATAAATTTTTCATATCTGTTACAAAGTCATTTGCTACCACATTAATAGGTTAATCATCTATGTGTATACTGTGTGCTTTAAAGAAAATCAATTGAAAAACTGAGCTTTAAATCAATTGAAAAACTGAGACTAAAGTGAAGGTATAATCATTAGAAACCTCAGAGTATTAAGTGTGAATTGCAGTTTGCAATGATTTATAATAATAATAATAGTGGGTTCTTGAATAGCGCACATGTCTGTCAAACTTGACACTCCTGGCGCTCCACAATTTTGAGCTATTCTCAAAATGCAATGATAAGTCGTATCAAAGTCACACAGATAGCTATTTGTATGCCACTTATACTCACAAAATCCCATTTTTGCCTGCTAAATCATGGATGAAAAAACAACTAGAAATTATTCAATTTTACTGCTATGTAAGCCTTATTTATGTGTATAGAAAAAGAGAGTAAATTATGAAGAGCAAGTGTTTATTGATATATATATACAAATAACAGTCATCATTGTATACTGTATGTTGAATTGGCTGCCCCATGTTGTTTGGAACCCTGCAAGCTGTTTTTTTATGCTATCGAAAATTGATGTAAAAAAAAAAAAAGGGGGGGGGGGAATGTTCAGCATGTTTATTTATCAAGGGAATTTAAGACATTGATATATGGGTTAATGTAATTACCCCAGGCCTAGGGAAGAATAGAATTGTTTAACCCCTTTGCTGCACCTTAGTGGTGGGTAGATTGAGTCCCAAGGAAATAAGAATTCCTTGTGCTGTTGATGATATCTGTTAGATTGCAAGGAAGAGAAGAAACATTGATTATCTGAGAAGCAGAAGGGCTTTAGCTCACATCAGTGATCACAATGTTAACGCCATTCTGGCTGTCAACAAATGTACTTGGATCTACCCTTGACGTGATGACTATGATCCCTTTAAATTCACCATGCGCTTTGAATAGGTTTCCTCAAATTTTCTCAAGTTAGTCATCAGTGAGTTAATCACATTGACTGAGCAGTAGGTATCGTGCTGTCTAGGGATGGATTCATTTCTAAGAACATGTCATGTTATTTGACTTATCTTGAAGTCTTGGAATAAGTTAAATCCGGGGGCCTGTTTTGTATAAGGAGAATTTGATCTTGTGACCTTTCTTTCTAAGGGTAACCAAATCTAGCAGTATTATTTTTTATGGGACAGCTTGCAGGGTTCTACCAGTGGAAAAAACTTTGCCTGTCAGATACTCATGCCCTCCTTTAAATGTGACCCCTTGCCCCTCAGGGAGTGAATGGAAGAATCCTAATATGTATACATGCATTCATATTCCACATGGCATATAAGGAGTGTTCCACTAGAGGCTAGGGGTTCACAGACTCAACTATTTAGGAGGGATGGGATGCTATGATAATATCATGATGCTATATATGCATTACAGATGCACATAATTGATTTTCATTTCAGTTCTTACATGTAATTGCTTTGCTCTTTAATTATCACAATACCAAAGTTGATCGACTGATCTTTAAAAAGTTACAGAAGATTCCAAAAAATTTTGTTTTATCTCTCTTTCTGTTCTTCTTATGAAGAGAAGAATTGATGAGAAGAGTTTGCGACCTCCCGTTCTACCCCTCCCCCTGACCTCTTTGGAGGTCCATTCAGAGACAGCATGCTGTTGACATTCCTTACATTCCAGAGCTCTGTGTCCATTACCCCTAGGAGTGTACATTGCCAGACACAAATGTTCTTGTATGCTTAGTCTTGCTCAGTCAGCCATTTGCTGTAGCGGCTATGCCTCTTTATGGAACAAACATTTCGTTATGATATTGTGTAGCTAGAAAGAGAGCAGGGGCAAATCCAGAATGTCTTATGAATGGAGCATGCTGCTTGAAAATTTGACTGATTTAAACCTATTTCTTGGTGTTTTACTGTCTTCACTGGACATAAAACCAGTCTGACTTTTCATTGCATTCAAGTTGGCAGCATTAGATACACCATGCAGCCATTGAACAGTGTACTATTGACTGTATTCCTTGGGGTCTGGCAAAGTAGACTACCTGCATTATTCAAGAAGTGGTCAGAAAGTATGCTGAAGCATGGTGAGGCGCGATCTCTCACTCTCCTCTCCTTCTCCCTCCTCTGCCCCTCCCCTCGCTATCCACATGGTAGTGTGTGTGAGCGGTAGACTCTTGTTATGGTAATAGCTGTGCATTCCATCCCCGGGTATCCCCCTACCACTTAAAGTGAAACAGCTGATTGGAGCTGAGGCAGATATCGGAATGAAAGTTCATGACTGGCAGGTCGATTGATCGTGTCAAATTAGTCTGCTGCAATGTGACACTCCATGTGTATTCCTTCCTCCTCTTCTCTCCTTTCTCTCCCTCTTTCTCTCTCTCCTTCCCTTTCCCTTTATGTCTCTCACTCCCTTCCCCTCTTTCTCTCTCTCTCCCTCCTTCCCTCTATGGCTCTAGCTCCCTTCTTCTCTCTCTCTCTCTCTCTCTCTCTTTCTCTTCCCCCTCTCAGTTTCTCCTCTTCCACCAAGCTGTACAGTGTATAGCCCAGCTCATGCTACACGCATCTCTACATTCCAGTTAGCAGTAGATATCTATATTAGACATGGTTGCTACATGTACATGTACTTGTACCTGGTCACCATCAGAAGAGAAATATCCAGAGAAAGTGTCTTGTCAGACATGATCATGTGACATTCCGATGTCCCGGTATATCGGCTATGCTCTGGGCAAAGCTCCCTTTTGGTACTGTGTCTCTGCATTCCTTCAGATGATACCCTTCAGATGATACCCTTCAGGTGATATCCTCCCACCCACATTCGTCACCTTTCCACTTCCCCCCTCCCCTTTCATCAAGACCCCTCTTCACTGTGAGGGAGTTTCCCCTGTTGCTTATTTAAAGGTTAAATGGGTCAGTGAAGAGGTTTATCTGGGTTGATTACAACATGTGCTTACCTCTGAATCTAGACTTATCTGGGTCAATTACAACATGTGCTCAACCCAGGGCCTGGACTTATTTGTGTGCTGTTTGAATCAGCTGTGGTGGAGGCCTGGCCTGTACACATACAGCATTCCATATCTTTAGGTAATCTGATACAATCAGTCAGGCAGCGTTTAATATGGTGATGTTCTGAAAGGGATATTGTGGAAGCCAAGGACATAAGCCGTATTAGAGGGTTTCTTCTGTCTTCACACCATTTTCTTAAGAGCCAGAAGGGCGTTAACTCTGTCTTAAAGTATATGAGTTAACGCCCTTCTGGCTCCAAACAGACAATATACTCTATACCTCAGTTTTTTTTGAGGGCTTGTAACAATGACATTAATATACCTCTTCGTTTTCCAAGATGTAGCTTATGATTGAATGGGAGGTCACAAATAGAGACAAAATTACAATGACCGTGAGGTGATTGGAAAAGCATCTTCAGAAAAACAGACAAACTAAAATTCATTTAGAGATCATATTAACAAGTAATCTTATTTATTTTTGTGTGAAGGTTATTATGTTGAGTATCTGACAGGCAAAGTAGCTCCATTATTATTTTGTGCTGAATATATGTGAACCATTATGGACAATGTTTTTATGACCATGGACTGCGGACAAAGTGTATATCTGACCCTGAGGGTCAATTATTGACTTAATTCTTTTTTCTTTCCTTTTTTCTGAAATTGATTGAACACCTCTATGGATGTTCTGTAATTGTGGCTAATCTTTTGTCATCTTCTTTCCTTTTGGGTGATAGTGCCTCTAATGTAATCACTGCATGCCTAACTTTTTGCTAAAATTTATCATGTTTTCATATTTTCGAAACCTTTGCCCACTTGTGTTTGCTAATTGCTATTAAAGTGCCGAAAATGCCGAAAATGTGTAACTGCTGCCCGAACTGTGCGCCTCTATATAGACTCTGCCCTAATGAACGCACATGTGATGTATCTAAGACAAATTTACCATTTGATTAATTGTAAGTGTCATAACCTGTATGCATATGTGAAGAATATGAAAGCCTTGAAAATCCTTTTGGAATTATTTATCATGAAATTATCTTCATTATGGAATTTTCAGGCTATATTGCAATTCTCAGTTGACTAGATTTTGTTGCTTTCATGGACCTACACTGCAATGCCATGAGTCTTTTTGCCGGTCAGCATAAGCCAAGTACTACCGACTAGAGCAAGGCAACATGACAATTTACGATTGCATGATTTTCTTTTAACATCCTTCATTGCTATAACGCGATAAAAGAGGGGTATTACATTTGATAATTTGCAGAGATTGATGTTTAAGGTACATTTTATATGCATGCTTGTTTAATACCTACCTATAAATGTATGTACTTCTTGACTCATGAAAATTTTGAAGACTAATCCTCAATGTGGCTGATATTAAATGTGTATAGAGATGATTTGTGTCATCAAGAAATGCATGAAAGAAACTTGTGATCCATTTTGAACTAAAGCACAGTACTAATTCAGCCATTAACTTGTTAAGCATGATGTAAGGTCAGTAGTTTGTAGAATATATTTTCAGACAAGATCAGGCTAGTTACAGGTACATTAATTCTTCAATATTTTTATGATATGCATTAATTTTGTTCCATATTTGGCAAACAAATTGTATCGGGTCTCAAGCTGCCTATCTTTTTGTTATTTTAAAAGAAAATCTCAATTTAATCATGAATTTGATTTTAAAAAGGCACTTTAGGCACTTTATGTTGCCTTCACAAATATTTGTGTGGATGCAAAAGGCATTGGGTGAGATTATAGTATGTAATGTGAGCCTTTTGGATCAAGCAAATCTTAACAATGGTGTCCTTATCTCATTGGGGTGGCATGAATACATGCATGTTGTATTCTGTGCATGCAGAATTCATGGGTGTGTTTGGGAGAGAGAAAGATTTGAAAGTTGAAAGCATTTGCGATGTCAACCTTCAATGTACTCATATTAAAGCATATGTTCCTCGACAGCACCAGAAAGTAGATATTTATTAACATACATCATGGTGTATTTCATTTTGTGAGCATTAACAAAATTTGCATATTTTGATCCATATAGCTTGCCAGAGAACCCTGTAAGAAATGGGAAGATGGTGCTGCAGGATAATAAACCCAGGCGTTAGATTTTGTTCGAAAGGTCAATTTGATTTTTGAGAGAGTCATGGTATAATGTGTTAACTATTTGAATACTTAAATTGTGAAATTTTTATATTTACTGATCAATCATTTCTATATTGAAATTCATTTAATACCTTATACTATAATGATTTATTTTTGTGAAGTGAAGCCTCTTGTTTACAATGCATGTTATGAAATTGTTATTGGTTCAAAAAATTGCATGTCTTTATTTCATTCATTGAGAGAAATGTCTTTGAGTTTGTGATTTCTATAAAGTTAACTTGATTTATGTCCTGTTACAAAGGAGCATATACATTGAGGCATTGAAGAACTTTTGATGCAGTTATTAGAGAGGTGCTATTCTGTATGATTGTCTAAATTAAAGTATAGGAAGAAGGGCTTACCAATCATCTTATGAGTACATCGTAACAATGTAACAGTATCATGATAGTCAAGAAGAGGCTAATATCTCTCTGAATAGTATTTTTATATAAATGTTTCAGACATAAAAGGATGGGCATAATCTGTGTTGATGGATTGGGCCTGTCTGAACAAACCTCTAGAGGAGATTTGAACCCCAGTGCCCATCTTACAGATTAAAGTATCCAAACCAGTATGCCTTATTTCCTTCCAATGACTGTATAATTTGAGCACATTCCATTGATTGAACACATATTCCGATGATTGCTTGGGACAAGACCACATGAGAATTGTTTATGTTGTGGTAAAAATGACATTAATGGCCTTCATTGTCATCTGTTGTGGAACAGAACAGTCATTTCTGAGTAATGTATGGATACTGCATTAGAACAGATTACTCATCATGCACCTTTTTTGAAAAACCTCTATGCTGAAATTTTTTTAAAGTTTTTAAAATGCCAATTTCTTAAGGTAGGATAAAAAGAGAGGGCAATGAATAGTTTTTAAAAATTCTGATCAAAATTGTCCTGGCTTTACAGTATTAATGGTTTGCTACAGTCCGATGAGGCATATTGGTTTTAGGGTTTATGTATATCATTCTATAATATATCTTGAACATATGTTATCTGTTGAAAATATTTCTTACAAAAATTCTATTCTGTTTTTCCAAGAAGACAAAACTATTGTACAGTTTTTGGCATTATATTGTTGTAATTTCCAGTCACAGACCATTCCGAGTCCGTCACGTCTGAAGGGTGCATATAATCTGTGTGAATTATTTCCTTATTATTTTCTGAAATGGCATGGTCTTTTTCTTTTGTTAGTTTTTTGTTGTTGTTTTATTTTTATTTATTTTGTATTTTTTTTGTTAACTATTGTCTCAAATTGGCCATTGCCCTCATTATTTTGTTACATGTGTCATATTGAATGAATTAGAATGAGATGTGACTATTTTGTGGTCTTGAGAGTGGCAGCTCCCGTACGTCAATGTACTGATTTATCGCCTTAATAGTATATGCTGACCGTTTTTACAATTAACAACACGATTCTGAACAATTATTTTGTGCATGTTTAGAACAATGAAGATAACATTAGATGAGAAGTTATCTGATATGGTTTTGATTTTTTTAAATTTTCTCCAGGCAAAGTTTTCTGAAAATATTTTGTGACAAAAGTGTGAATTATGTTATGTTCTTTTTTGATTAATCTGAAAGAGGCTTCATAAGTTTCTTAGTTGATGGCAAAGTGATTACAGAGATTTGTTGTTTAATTACCTCTCTGTTTGTACAGTTTATTATCATGGGAAAGATCTTTTTGTCATGCTATGAAAACAAAATTATTCCGAGGTGCAAATGAACTACATTGTAAAAACTTGAATCTGTTAATGTGCTAATTGTAAGTATCCATCGACCTTGCAATACAAAGATGTGTGACAGAGATTTTACGTTTATACTTCAAAATGCATGCACTTACCTTTTATCAACCTTCTAACTTTGTATTATTTGTGTGCAAGAGAAGAAAATGTAAAGAAGAATGCAAGTAAAATCCATTATGTATGATTTGATAAGAAATGTGAATGTTGTCACAGGTTATTTTTAAGTAAAACATTATGACATCACATGTATTTAATATATCATTTCAATGATAATTTACGATAAGTACTTTCAGGTTTGGGGGGGAAAGCCAAGCTTCCCTTTTTGCTATTTGGATAAGGTCACAGACAAACCGTTTCATCAAGTATTACATTTTATTGAGATGAATGTCGTTGTCATGTTAAGATATGAAAATAAGATATGAAAATGAATATGCAATATCAACTTCAACCTAAAGATGCATCAGAATAGAATAGGAACGATAATGTGAACGACTTTGGTCAGCGCGAAATGCCTTTGAGTGGGAGCTACCATCGAAATGAACATACGGGTTACTGTACATAATGTTGCTAAACATGTATGGAAAACAGTGTAAATGAACACCAGTTGAAAAAAGACCTATGCAGAATTGTACGAAAATGTGTATCTTGTACATTATAACACCTTTATTATGATGCCACACAAACATAATGAAACATGTTTAGGGGAGAAAGTTAATTGAATGGGAACTACTCTGTGGATTTATTTCCTTTTGTCTCGTAATAGATATTGAATATGAGATGCCTTAGAATGATATTTCTGTTTCTACCTTTTGTCTGTACTCCCATCGTGATTTTCTTTTTGTTGCAAGTGAAGAAAAAATGAAAGCTATCCACCAGTATTCACTTTCCTGTCACCCAAATTCAAAAGAATTGTCATTTCTGTAATCTTTCCCCCCAAATTGTTTTTTCTTTTAATGATAAGCATTTATTGCTTTTGAAACCAATTTTTTACAATTTTTCTAAATCGTGGTTGATATGAAACAAATTAAAATTGAACAACATTTACATAGCATGATAGCTGTAAGAGTTCTAATATGTGAAGGCCATTATACACACCCCAAAAACAAAGAACAAGAGAGCATAATTATCTATGAATACAGGTTTACTAGATAATTCTACTTTGGGCTATCTTTTGCGTTTTACCTTTAAAGAAATAGAGAACATTTCCTTTGCGCTTCCTTTTTAAGTACATGTATTCACCATGCAAAACAGCAAGAGTATTAATATTAAATTTTGTTTGCAGCTATGAAGTTGCATCATTGATAAACTGTTATCTTTGAAAAGTAAAATATCAAAGACTTTGTTGGTACATGTATGTATCCCTAGTACTAGACTGCTCTCACACAGTCGGATGTATGGAGATAAAACATGTCTTGTTTTTTGAGTAAGACCAATCAGTTGTTCTTACTGTTGTAAGCCATTTCCCTAGCCCCCTCCTCCCCCTATTCACATGTATGTACATTTAACACGGGGATATTTTCCTGTTAAAAAGTACTGATCTGTTTACATACCCTGAGTTTCGTCGCATTTCATAAGAATTTGTGTGCAGAACTTAGCAAATTTGAATTCTTTTTTGTCCTTCTTTACTCAAAACCTTTAGTCAAACCTTCAAAATTATTCTTTGAAGTTTTATTTGAAATTTTTACCAGCTGAATACTCTGGAATATATTCTTGGTTAAGTTCTGAAAACACCATTTTGCCATTTTGTTTGGTGAAAACAGATATTCATGTTTTGGAATTTGGATGAAAATGTATAAATATCCATTTTTTTTTAAAGATATATATTTCTTTTTGTTTAGGTTTTTTTTTTTTTTTTGGGGGGGGGCGATATTTAAGCATCAGAAACAGTTTTATTTGGACATGTGGTAACTCTTGAATGTTAGAGAGGAATTCTTACGAAAATCCTTTTAAGTACGTTTTGTATCTCAGAAGTACCCTCAAGAATATTTTATTGTTTGTTTTCCTTTAGTATATTGTGTACTTGCTTAGTTTGATAAGCTGAAGAATGGTCTTATTTTATTTCCTTATTTGTTTCTCTGAGGGAAAATTTCCCTGTACTAGTGGATGGTACCCTGTAAAGCTTTATGCACAGTCATTTTCTCCCCTCTTTCTTTGGGTCCTGTGATGACTGAATTATATTTGTGATGGCTATTGATGAACTCTTTAATAAATATGAGCATTGAAAAATATATAACTGTCTTCAGTGTATTTTATTCTCTCATAGAAGCAGATACAATAAAGGTATCATTTGACATGGAGGGGGGGGGGGGGGGGGGGGGGGGCTTTTTTATGTTCAAATGTTCATCTTCAGTGTTCTGGATGTCAACATAACGAACTAAATCCTAAACCAGATGAAAGATTAGTCTGGAAAAAACAATGAAAATTTTCAGTTATTTAGATGTTCCATTCATAGAAAAATATAGAAATATGAAAGAGGCATATCCCTTTTTTTTTAAACAACACTAAAGGAAAATCTTTATGCCTGAAACTGTTAACATGATTTCCATAGTGGTTTCAGATATATTCATGTACAATTCAACAATTTTCATATTACACTAACATAAACTGAAATTGTACATTCTACATTGCTTGCAAAGTTTGCATTATCAAGTTGAACAGAATGTCATGTCAGGACGTAACCCGTCATTCCTGCAGAAAAGTACTACAACAAATGAGTAATTACAAGACAACAATTTGGATATAGTTTTCATTAAATTTTTCCATTATATTTATTTTTACATGTATTATCAAGATAAAAACATACAAAAAATAAATTCAATTACAATAGCACAATTGTCAGAAAATAATTATAACCTACAACACCATCATCCATCAGACAAAAAAATTATTTGGAGTATTACCTTGCATTAGGAAATTTAAAAAATATTGCATTCAATATAAATTGATTTATTAAAATTGTTCTGTCTGATTCCGTAATTTTCATGCCACAGCCTCCTCCATTATTTCATCAATTTTATAAAGTGCTTTTAAATCCATAAATCCATAAATAGGAAAGAATTGATCACTGTTACATGCATAAAGCCTCACAATCTGGCATACTACAGATTTTAGCAGCATTGGTTTATTGTTGCAACTATTATCACTGTAAATTAGCATGTCTACAGGATATGAAAGTCACTTGAAAATTACTGTACATAGAGGAAGAAGGGCCCAAGTCCATCAAAACAGTTTTAAAATTATCAAGAAAAGGCTTAATATTTCGACATATGTTTAAAAGAAAGAATGATTTCATCTTCACAGAATCATTGGAGAATGAATATACATGATGAAGATGAAAACATCCCTTAAACTATATTTTAAAAAATTATTGAGAACTCATAAGTCATTGTGATGAACTTCAGTCCTTCTTCCTCTCATGTATATTCTGCCAACAGAAGTGCTTTCAGGGAAATCAGATGGTAGGTCTAAAAAAAGTGAAGTAGGCAAGGGATAGAATGAAAGAGAGAAAAATGATGAAGAGAGAAAATAGCCTGAAAATAGAGAGAGATAGAGGGGGGGGGGGGTGACATAAAAGTTTAAGGCAAAATAGGAAATGAAAGCTGGGAGTGTAGGAATGATTTAAAAGATAAGATGAAGCATGAATAAATTGAAAAATAAAAGGGAGACGAGCAGATACAGCAATATAGTGTGACGGGGGGGGGGGGGGGGGGGTGAGTGATATCACAAAAGGGAAAGGTAAAAGAGGAATTGAAAGCAGAGAGTGGAAGAAATATTCAGAGCAGGACAGGATGAAGCACAGTTATATTTTTGTTTTAAAAAAGGAGATAAGAGCAGATACAAACATGAGGTCAAGCATGTATTTAGGATCATAAAGTAACCTGTCATTTACGCTGACTTTACCTCATGAAAATATTGATCCCTGATCTTAAAACTTACAAGGATATTTTTCTTTCCTTTTAATGACAAATTTATAAATACAACTACTTTCACTACTATGCTAAAAAGTGAAATAGTTCCTTGAAAAATCTTTGCCATCTGGAAAGAGGAAAGCCCATGTATTCTGAGAACTACCAGGGACAGATCTTTGAAGTACAGTGTACTTTTCTAAAGAGGGTTGCCGCTTTGTGAAAGCTAGCTATTCTGTGCTTCAGTACATTTTACTATTTTCCAACATCATGTACTGTAAAAACCAGAAATTTTCATAGATTGTACAAATGAGGTGTTGTGACTTATTTAAAACGATTGCATGAAATTGTCAAAAACCTGGATCATGTGCGAAAATTTGTGAAGGTTTCTGATTTTATAGTTCGCCAAATAGTCCTAGATGGTCTCCTTTAAATGCCTTCTGTGCGTGGCTATATAATTGTAAGAGTACATAGTTCCTGTATTGAATGTAATTTCACACTATTTTCTACAATTCCCTTTCCTTACTACAAACATGTTTTTGAAGATTCAATTACCGTTATTGTCTTTGGTTACAAACAAACAAAATTATACACACAAACCAACCACAATAAAACAAATCAATACCAACAATAACATTGCATGGATATAAACCATGGCTGATTTTCCTCTTTTGTCTTGCCTTGCAGCAGTGCTGGAATTAGTAAAAAAAAATATAATGGTAATATTTCAATTCATACAGCACAGCTACTATACAAATATACTCTGTTGCAATTTACAAGGTATATAACTCCCTGGTTTTAGAGAAGCTACCATGATAAAGAATCCAAGCTATCAAATAATTCCTTCCTGCCAGGTACCATTTACCTAACCAGGGTAAAGAGCGGTAAATGTAGATTAATCATGTCTCGTCAAAGGACGTCAGTGCAGTGACAGGGATTTGTACCACGTACCAGTGGCAGATTTACAAAAGGGGAGTACCGGCTCGTGCCCCCTCTTATGAAATGCATGCAACTGGCATACCTTACGTACACAACCCCCCCCCCCCCCCCCCTTATTGCCCCCTTGACTGTGTACTTTTTCGCCATAGTGCCCCCTCTTTTACAAAATCCTGGATCCACCCGTCATGTATTATGTCATTCACTAAACTACGACATGTCTACAAATTCAAAATAGGTTACACTTTGAGTGAAATTACTAGAAGTAGAGTACCATACATTAAACTACAACATGTCAACACATTCAAATAGATTACACTTTGAGTGAAATCACTAGGAGCAGTAGAGTACAACACAAACAAAAATTAACCGTGGCATAGATACAGTTTTCATTGATATACCAGTATTGATGCATAAATATGCAATGTTCCTCACAAGTGTTTCCCGCGAGCTTTAGGTGCTCAATACAAACACTTGATCTTATTTGACACTTGCCAGCATCAATAAATAATCACTTAACCCTTCAACCACTCAATGTAAACCATTTAAAAGGAAGATGCGGTACAAATTAATCTTTGTATAACATAATATTGTAATTTCTATTGCATATTCTTGTTGTGCGAATGTGAACATTTATTGTAAATGCAATTTATAATGAATATGCAACTTATATACTTATATTGTGTTTGTAACCACTGGAATTGGAACAGAAAGCTTTATGCTACATTTATTTAGTTAACCTTTTCTGTTCCTGGTGTTCCAGAGGTTGCATTATCTTTATCTTTACTTAGTCAGATGTGTTTCTACTTTGTAAAGTTTTCTTTGCCAAATAAATTAACAATAATAATACAATATATTTCAGTGTACGTACAAGTTCTCTGCTAGAACTTTGGTAATGCTATTATTTTCACACTTTCTGAATAAGTTTGTAATCAGTGGTGACATTGTGGCAGTGTTGCAGTATAAGATTAATGTATTATTGTTACTGATATACGATATACAGTTCTTATTTCATAGGAAGTACGAAAACATAAACAAACACTTATATAAAACTACTGATGTCCATGTAGTCTTCACGTAACCCAATCCAGGATACCCTGGTAGTTGCGATCGCATCACAGTTAAGAAAAAGTCACATCCTCTCCTTTCTGGACTATCACCATTTTGCAATTTGAATGAAATTATTCAAAGGCTCTGATCTAAATCTCACATAAGAACAGTAATGATCGTGGCCTTTAACGTGGCCTTCAACAGTATATGCATAAAGAAAAGAAAACTAATTGTTTTCACCAAATCCAAATCGTTTCTCTTTGAGGGTAAAGTGAGTGTTGATGATAATTAACTTAATATTTCCTGCAAATTAGAAAATTGAAATTGCTTTGTGTAACTTTCTTTGCCAAACTGAAAGAAGATGGTTGCAATTACATTTATATATTTGGCAGTAATCTAATTGCATTAGATATAATTTATGAAATATCTTTGACCTATTGACCCTGCAATATTACACATTCAGTAGTTGGCAAGAACTTTTCAAATCAGCCATATATTTCCACTCTATCACAGATCCAGCCTCATTTATTATTTGCAAGACACAACTTTCACTCCCTCCCCAATGCATTGCCAGATACAAAGTCTGTTGGGACTTAAAATATTACAGTGAAACTCGTTATGAAGAGCTCCGATATAACAAAAATCCAAATAAAAAGGTAATTTTGATGGTCCCAGGTCTTTATGTTCTTTTAATTTTTTACCCTGATATAAAGAGATTCCTGATATAGCAAGGTAGTTTCCATGGACCCAAGGTCCTCATTATAGTGAGTTTCCACTGTAATGTACTCTCTCACACACATTCACACACGCACACACACACACACACACACACACACACATAGTGTATGCACCAAAGTGCAACAAAATGCAATGTTAAAATTCATATTTTCCATGACTTTACAAAACACTCATGCTGTTGGGTGTGAAAACTAGTTAGGGTAAAGTGATCATTATTGACTGACTGACTAAATGCTTTGGAAAGAGTGAAAATGGATGACATAGTCTGGTCATGAACATAATTCACTGTGGCTAAAAAGTACATTTCATCTCTGTCATCGGAATGCTTAGCTTTAACATCAATATTCTGTTGATAAACATGTAGTTTACAACAACAACAAAAAAAGCTTCTTTGATAATACGATGAAAATACAACATTATGCCATTTTCTGATAGCCTAATTTGAGAAACAGATACGGGTAGTCTTTTAAATCCTCCCACTTTTGGACCTCTTCTTGTTCACCAGGGGAGCATTTCATCAAGCGTTTTGTCAGTGATTTTTACTGACAAATTTGCTCTCAGCCAATCAGATGCAAGGATTTCAGTAGCTTATAACAGTTGTCAGTAAAAATCACTGACAAAACGCTTGATGAAACGCTCCCCTGATTATCCTGGCAACTGCATTTACCACATACATGTTCACCCTGTAAGAGTTATGGAACTGACAACAAAATGCAGTATCTTATCCTATCTGTCCTGGTCAGCTTTGAGCAAAGATGTTCGCTCATCATAATCATCTCCACTAGGACTGGCTGCATCTTGAATTCTGCCTATGTCTTGGGTACTAACATTTCCCTCTTTTCTACTTGACCTTGATGACCCATCGTCATGGAAACACTGACACGGCAGGAAGGAGAGGTCAAAAAGGTTGTTGTAGAGGGCAGTGCCAATGAGTAGAAACAAAAAGCCATCCACTGTGAGAAAAAAAATATATCAAAAGTAACAATCTACACAATGTATGTGCATATCAAGAAATTTACTTAATTCAATGATTTATACATTTCATTAAAGCACTTATTACAGATCAAGGATTTTTCTGAACTTTTCATATTTTGAAAGTGATTTATTTTTGGAAGGCTCGCATGTTTCTGCAAATACATAAAAACATCTTTAGTGCAAAGTAACAATTTACTCTTATTTCTAATACAAGCTCTGAAGAAAACCTTTCTGGCTAATGGAAGACTGGTCCATATCACTGTGAAATTGACTACATTTTTTATTCAAAAACCATTCATTATTACTTAGCAAATAAATTTCCACCAAATCCATTACTTTGATCACTGTGATTTCAAATAGTATCAGGTGTAACGACTAAGTCCTTGTGTACAGGCTGAAAGCTTTTTTTATGTATGCTAATACATGGATCTAGCCACAAATTATGCTGTGAACCACAATTCTTCACATGAACATTTTAAGGATGGTGGTGTAGACTTACGTTTCAGTATACCATAGGTAACATCAAATGGTTCTCCAAATGAAGGATCAAAGGCGTAGTAGATAATAAGCCCTACTATCCACACTACAATGGTCCTGCATGCGTCTATCAGGGTACGATGGACAGCTGTGGGAAGAATACAAAATATTTGAGAAATTACTATTATTTTCGTATCAATAGCAAGAGAAAATGGTCTCTTTTTGTACTTTGTTTATCCCCTTTACAATAAATCAAATTCCAAATCTGAGGTGGATTTCCCTGCTTTGTAGGGAATTAAATGGCAGAAAAAAAAAGAAAGCCAAATTTTCATTATGGGTTAATTTTCAACATTTAATCAATGCCTGTTTGGTACATAAATTCACCAAACAAAAAATATTTTAAAAAATGATGAAAAACTTCAAAAATGACTTTCCCACATCTACACCCATCATGAACTCCTTGGTGATTTTAGCAAGTGATCACTACCTCCTGACGTAGGTAGAAAACCCACTAACATGAACATTGTTCAGGAAATCACTGTCTACCACACACCAGTATTCAGTCATCCACCTCCAAATTCAAGTTTTAAGACAAGAGTGGTCTCATACATTGCATACATCATTTGATTACTACTAACCAGTAACCAACACATCAGATTGCATGTCTACACTCTAGGTCGAATGCAGAGATATTGCTCTCAACAGCAAAAAGTCCGTTTTAATTCAAATCAGATAACAAAGATTAATAAAATAGTGAAATAAAGTGATTAACTACCTGTAAGTGATTTTGTAACAGACAGTCCGAAGTAGTTATACCCTGAAATGGACAAAAGATATAGCAGACAGAAAGCGAGCAGCCTGGGACTGTTGCCAATTTGATACATGGCATCGATGCTGTCCTCGTATCGACCCGTGTAGGCATTCTCATCTGGGATGAAGTACAGTATTGGGAGGACAATCTGCAAAGAAGAAAACAGAAAATTGTGTTCAGAACAAAGATAGTTTAAGGAAGGGGCATCACTAGACCACTTTGAATGGGAGGATGAGACCTACTTTGCTGACAAAGAAACAGAAAAGAAAAAGGACCTCAATTTTTGAGATTTACTGGTTTCGATAGTCATAGCTTTAGAGTATTATTGGGAATAATTTGAATCTTAAAAAATCAAGTGATAACAGATCATACTGCATATTAAGCATAATTAGAATTAACTTAGTTTAGTTTATGTAAATAATACAAATACCAGAGTCAATCATGCATAGAAACAAAGATCAATCTGGTACTCCATTACATATTTTTGGCAAGTTCCCAACCAGGCAACAGACAAAATCATCCAAATACCCCCCCCCAAAAAAAAAAAAAAAAAAAAAAAAAATTGAATAGAAATATGGTAGATTGTAATCAAGGAATAATGCACATTCTATTTGTTAAATGTTGCATTATTATATTATTGCAGTTTTAAGTACCAGTAATTTGTAAACATCACAAACAAGAAACCACAAATTGTAGCAGGACACATTATCTTTTAATTCACAGAACTAAAAATACCCAATTCAAAGTCACTACATAATATGCAGTCCATTCTAATTGACAAGAATTTTTATGAGAAAGTGAATATCATAACTTTCCAGAAGCACTTAATCTACATGTGTGCTAGAAAATTTAGACAGCTCAAGAAAAAAATACAAGCATGGCCACTTTTGGAGACAAGAAGGCTGATGCATTCAGCCCACCCATTTTGTCAGGGCTCAAGAGTGCATCAAATACCAACTGTGAAAAGACACTCACCAGTCCTAAGATAAAGAATCCAAATATCCCCTCCATTCCTACTACCTGCAAAGCAAGCAAATGATAAACAATACTACACATGATCATACTGACAATATTTGTAATATATAGCTTCAAAACTATACATACATTATTATTATTATTATTATTATTATTTTATTCGGCAAATCAAAGTATATATATTCGCCTACTGCCCGGAGACGGGTTTAACACAGAACATTTCTAAACATATGCATATTCACTTTTACATTTTATTTTTACACTGTGATGGAAAATTGTCAAGTTTTATTATAGAAATCATTAAAACAGTAATACATGTAGCCATAAACAATTGCATAAGTCTTTAAAAAAAAAAAAAAAAAAAAAAAAATCTTGAATAATCAACAATCTTCTTCTGCTCACAACAATCTTTGCTGCCTATTTTCCTTGTTGTTTTCGAGAAAGTCTTTTAGCTCGCCGCTGACAGTTTTGACTAATCCGCCATTCGTCTACCTTGCCGCACACGTCTGACACAAGTTCTCTCCATTGTCTCCTGTCCTCTACTACTGCTTTCCACTTCTTTAGAGCCTCTCCTCTTTGTAACGTTGCTTTCATGTCGTCTTTGTAGCGCAGCAGTGGCCTACCAACCTTTCTTGAGCCAGTCTCGAGTTCTCCATAAAGAAGAGCTTTAGCTGGTCTGGCATTGTCCATTCTGGCTACATGGCCGATCCAACGCAGTTGGTCCCTCGTGAGGGTTACTTCGATGTCATCTGCATCTGCACGCCGTAGTACTTCATCATTTGTGATGAAATCATCCCACTTGATCTTCATTACAGACCTCAGATGCCGCTGTTGTATGGTGCGTAGCATGTTGATCTGATGCTGATACAAAGTCCACGTCTCGCTTGCGTAAGTAAGAAGTGGTATGACGCACTGATTATAGACCTTGACTTTTGTGGGAATGGTAAGGTCTCTACAGTCAAATACCCTCTTTCTCAGCCTTCCAAAGGCACACGCTGCTGCCTGGATTCGGGCAGGCATCTCCTTGTTCATCATGCAGTCTTTGGTGACAAAACTTCCAAGATACTTAAAATGAGTCCACTCTGGTAAGCATGACACCATCAAGGTAGAAGTCAGCTTGCATACCAATGGACATTGTCTCAGTTTTCTCTTTGTTGTTGCGTAGTCCCATTTGTTTGGCCATTTCATTAAAAGCTGTTAGTAATCATTGTAAGTCATCAGCATTGTCACTGAAGATGGCGATATCATCAGCATACTGAGCTTCTCTAAGGTACATTAACTGAACCTTCCTTTTAGCTTTCAGTCTGCGGACATTAAAGATGTCACCATCATATCGGAAGCGCACTTTAACACTGCTGTTCTGTTCAAAGGTGCTGAAGGCAAGCTTAAGCAGAACTGCTGCAAAGATTCCAAATAAAGTTGGGGCAAGTTTGCAGCCTTGCTTCACACCACTGTTGTATGGAATCTTGTTGGTCAATTCACCATTAATGAGTAGTCTTGCTTTCATGTCTGTATGGAGTGCTTTAATTAATGCAACAAATTTTTCCGGACAGCCTATCTTCCTCAGGATCAGGTAGAGCATCTCATGGTTTATGCTGTCAAATGCTTTTGTAAAATCCACAAAAGCAATGTGAAGAGTTGTTTGCTGCTCCCTGCTCTTCTCCATCAATTGTCGGAGAGTGAATATTCCATCAATTGTACTTCTTCCACTTCTGTACCCAGATTGCGATTCTGGGTATACATGCTCTGTAATCATGTGAAGTCGTTGAAGAAGGATATCAGCAAAGACTTTGCCAACAGCACTCAGGAGAGAAATTCCTCTGTAATTACCACAATTACTTCGATCTCCTTTCTTGAAGATAATAGTAATGTTAGCATCAATGAGTTCTGGTGGTACAATTTCTCTGACCCAAAATGTATTGAAGAGTTTTAGAAGATGATTTCTTATACTTGGTCCTCCATGTACCAGGATTTCAGGAGGTATCCCATCAGGGCCTGCACTCTTTCCACATCTGGTATTTTTCAGTGCTTTTTCAATCTCAGTAGGAGTTATTAGCTGTTCCATTTCAAAGTGGATAGGTAACTGATCAATTTCAGTCAAAATTTCAGGGGCAGCGACCATCGTTGGTTGATTAAGAAGAACCTTAAAGTGTTCAACCCATCTTTCTTTAACGTCATTCATAGATGTTAGTAGATCTCCAGTTTCTGATCTCACTTGATGTGTGGCTCGAGTTCTGGGTCCATAGATGGTGTTTAATGTAGCATAGAATTCACGATGGTTCTTCTCTTGTGCATCTTTCTCTGCACAGGCAGCTTTCTCTTGGAACCACTTGTTCTTTATGTTTCTAACATGCTTTCTAAATTCTAGCCTATTCCTTTTCAGCTTCTTGTCTTGAAGCAATTGCTGAATCCTCACATCTTGATCATCAAACCAGTCATTCTGTTGCTTCTTTCCCTTTCCT
This sequence comes from Heliocidaris tuberculata, assembly GCA_025618425.1. NCBI lineage: Eukaryota > Metazoa > Echinodermata > Echinoidea > Camarodonta > Echinometridae > Heliocidaris > Heliocidaris tuberculata. The sequence continues at coordinate 8,807,370 of CM046839.1, forward strand.
AAGACATGTTTTGCAGCGTCACATAGGACACTCTTGGTCTTACTCCAGTCATCATAGTATCCTACTAGCTCTCTATCTAAAAGCTGCTGGAGCTCTTGTTTCTTTTCTGGCGTCATGATAATGTCATATTTTGTAGGAGGTTTTCTTCCCCGTTTTGGTCTCTTGTAATTAAACATACATGTATAATTACAAGGAAGAACAAAACAAATACAGGAAGGTTGAAATTAATGTAATCGATCCCCCAAGTGTACTGACAAGTTGCCAGGAATGGGGCAGGCAAACTGAATCACCGAAACCCTGAGGGTCCCCCGTTCCCCATATATTATATAAAGAAAGTGTTCTGTGTCGGTTTAGGTAAAATACAAATAGAAAAGACAAATATAAATAAAAAAACCGTAGAGATGTCAATTGACATCTCTACGGTTTTTTGATTTATATTTGTCTTTTCTATATATATATATATATATATATATATATATATAACTACATGTATTTTATAATTTTTTTGAATAAATGTAAGTTTGTAAGTACATGTATGAAAGCTGTTCTATTTCCATTGATTTCTTGGAAACCACCCACTTCAGTATTCTTTAATAAGTTTCTATAAATCTCAAATATTAAAAATGTACACATTTGGAAATTGGAAGCACTATGTAAACAAGTACACTATTGATATTAACAATAACAGTCATTATCTAAATTGCGTTATACAGTCAATTGTATCACTGCGCTTAAAATGTAAGGCACAAGAATGAAATTCATAACAGTCTTATGGGAAATTATACATTTTCAATCCCATTCACTAAAAATTACAGGAGTTTAAAATGCTTTAATACCTGAAGTGGAGGATAAGCTCTCTTTTTAAGAAAGACTTCTTCTACAATCATCTGAATGGCATTCATCACTTGACCTCCTAATATTAACAGGATTCCTACAAAGAAGAACGAGACAAGAACAACGTCATCATATCAGTTATGCTTCATTGGGTGATTTCAAGTTCAGTGTTGGTGTTGGTGTTGGTGTTGAGAGCGTGAATTGGGCTGCTGATTCTAGCCCCAACACCGAATTCGGGTTTATAGAAATAATACCAATCACATTATTGATAGCTCAACACCTAGTGAAGTCAATCCCAGCACCAGCTTCATTTCAGGTTCGGTGTTGTGGCTGGTGCTAGTTTTGCCCCAACACCAACACCAGCTTTCAAAAACCGAACTTGAATTCACCCATTGTATGTATTTCATTTTGTTGCCTACTAATTTCTCTCGTTCCCATTAGTTTAAAATTAAAGATAAAGTTGAGTTCTGGTATAAATGTGACTACATTGTGAACAAAACTGTCTCGAAGCAACTGGCAAAGCTTGATCATTTCTACCTCAGAATTGGTGCATACTGTGAGGATTTGGACTCATCAAAATGCTAAAAAATTGACCCATTATCGTTGAAAAGCACATGCAGGCAGACACACATGTGGCATGAATGTTCGGCCCGAACACTTCCAACTATTTCTTGTCATATTTCGAATATGAGGGCATTTGAAGAGCAATCCTTTTCAGGGGCCATTTCTACTATGATGTTCTTGAAAACTTACATCAAAGGAATGAGAAAGCTCACAAATTATTTTTCACCCTTCCCAAGACTAAACCTTCTCTTTAATACAGGGACCATTTGGTTCCAGTAGGCAACTGGTAGAAAAAAAGTGTTAAAATCCAATGGTTCTATGATTTCTCCCAAGGACAGAATATGTAAAGATCCACGTGGTCTCACAAAACATGATTTCTTGTGCACAGTACACCGCTGTGTTATGTTCCTCAACAGCTGTCATATGGCTACAGCCATTTAAGCTACGGCAACAACAGCAGCAGTGGGATAACACAATATCGCAGCACACTGGACAGCACAGACCACCTTAACATCCAGGATATTGGTTTTCTTGTTCTTTTTAATAGAGGTCAACCACTGTTCAGCCAGAGGGTAGATATAGCTGATAGCGCTAAAGAGGATATACTTTTCAAGGTATATGATCTAAATTTTTTCCCTTACCTAAGATAGTTTGACCTACTTCTGAAGTCCCTTCCTCGGCAAATATTGTTGACATCCCAACAAGAGCTAGACCAAGCTGAATCCAAGAGAAGCAAAAATGCCATCAAAAACAGAAATAAAGTATTCATTATTCAGCTTTAATACGGGATATAAATAGTATTGTTGCATTAAATCATACTGTACAAAAACATACAAAGTTATTGTAAAATGCATGGCTTTATATCATTTTTTTTAATGATTTAATTTTTTTTTTCTTTCCTTTCTTTTTTCTTTTTCTTTTTTTAATATCCCCCTTTCTTTAGTACTTCCTATTTTTTTGTAGAGGATTGTCACTCCATCATGCTTTGCTTATGTGACAATCCTTCTTTATGATTAATTTAATTATACAATGCAATTACTCTGTTTGATAATGTATTAATATTTGTTTATTATGTTGTACTCAGTTTGTAAAATATGTTTGAAGAAGAAAAAAAGAATCATAAAGATAAATAAATAAATCAAATCAAGTCAAATTTGATCGGTATTGTATTAGCCTTCACTCTGAATATATTGTTTTCCATACCTTACTAGTTTATCATAAAAATGAATCTGAAATTACATTGAAATCAATAAAGCATCAATCTACCTATTTTGGCAGATCCATGCTCTAGAAGGGCAATCACCTTAGAGTGTGTTTATGCTTACATTTTTCAGGCCAGAATGAGCGTTTTGAAAGGCATTTAGTTCAAAACATGGTTGCGTCCTTACTCATTTTTGTATAATCGCCGATTTAAAACGCTGACTGTACAGTCATAAAAAGGTGCGTTTGGAATCAGCGTTTCTCAGAAAAAAAAAATTTCCTGGGAAAGCATAAATGCACAATCATCTGTAAATGCGTTTATAATGACATCATACAAACATGTTTCCGGTTGACATAAAAATCTTTGCACCACTTGTGCATTATATAGCGCGGTAACTCAAAACTTTCGAAAAAGTGCATGCCCCAACTTGACCTGCCCTCCCGGGGTCAACGTAGCACACGCAATGCGGGTTTGCGAATTCAGCATAAACTGTACCCTGTGGAACTGCGTTTTAGATGAGCGTTTCAAAACGCTCATTTTGCCTTCGCAAAGTAAGTATAAACGCACCCTTAATACGATCATTAGGTAAAGAGAAATCTTTGATGTGACGCTGGTGACAGGGACATAACACTGACCTTGCACACAAAGCAGTGTTAGCTAGTAGTTGTGGCAGACACACACTGTATCCTGCATATGCAATGCTACAGAGGTAATGTATTAACTAACTTATCTGTAAACATAATTAATGTATATGCTCAAAGAATCTAATATGAAAAAAAAAAATTATATATATATATATATATATATATATATATATATATATATAATTTAGCTACGCAAATTATTTCTCTCATTCAATTCAATTGATTGCTCACATTATGTAAATTTACCCACGAGAGTTGCCGATGCTTTAGTATTAGAACAAATTTCTCACACATTGTAAATAATTAATTAATTCTAACACATGAATCCGCCATGGATGTAGCTAGGCATGGGGCTTTCCATTGTTTAATACTCCCCTGTCCCTCAAAGAAAAGGAATAAATTAACTGTGAAGGGGTTGCAAGGGCTGCCTGTCGGTGTTTGTACCTGGTGTAGCCGAATACCACTCAACCCGCCTCTGTGGTCTAGTGGTTAAGGCGTTTGGCGTACAGTGCCAAAGACCTGGGTTCGACTCCCGGCGGAGACAGTTTTTGCAAACCCTGCAGTTATTTCCACAAAAAGGAAGTCAGTAAGGAGGAACAATGAATTTAGCTAAGCAATTTATTTCTCTCATTCAATTCAATTGATTGCTCACATTATATATATATATATATATATATATATATATATGCAGAATGTCTCCTACAAAACTCACCACTGATACTGTCATACCAGACCAGTGAAACCACTTTAGTTTCCTTTTCAAGAAGATTTTCTGTAGAGTAGAATATATTAAATGTGCAAAATTAGAATAACAGGACACACAATGTATTAGACCAAACAACATCTCAATTATCATTACACTATATAAAATGTTTAAAATGTGGTACCTAGGTACTGATAATGAGCTCAGGGGCCCGTTGCAGAAAGAGTTGCGTTTAAACGCAACTCAAAAAATCAAATGCCATTCCCAAATGCGCGCTTCTGATTGGTTGAAAATCCAGTTGCGTTTGATTTTTGGAGTTGCGTTCAATTGCAACTCTTTCTGCAACGGGCCCCAGATCTGCTTTATTTCATAGTAAGAAATTAGTATTGAGAATCAATTTCATTATTGCTATGATCTGTGCATACATCCACAGGGGCAGGTCCAGGATTTTGTAAAAAGGGGGAGGGGGCACAAATCTCAGAAATTTTTCCTCCGACAAGCCCCCCCAAAAAAGTTATCCAATTTTTTTTTTAAATAGTAGTAAAGTACATATTTGTTTAGCGATTTAAGGGGGGGGGGGGGGAGGGCAGGCACGGGACAGAAGTGCCTCCCCCAAATCCCTAAATGAACATGTACTGTTAAAATGAACCCTCATAAACACTGTGTATTACATCTGTAAATATAACGGAGAGAAAAGCAAAGTATTTTAAACTTACTGACAGTATTCCAGTGAAGATGATGATAGAGCCTCTAAGCATCTGCCAGACTGACGCTGAGACATAGATCAGACCAATCCCTGCTAGCGTAGTCCCAAGAAGATCACAAATGGTTGGCAGGATAATAATGGGCTGAAAGATTCTGGATTGCCAAATTAGATGTTGAAACAAGTTTCTCTCAGTGGATTGCCATGCATGAAATCAGTCAATGCGATAGCTTGACTTAAACGTAAGCATCACAAGATTAATTTTTTTTTTTAACCCTGACAGTTGGTAATAAACAGTAGAGCTGAAAGAATTTTCAACAGATTTATTATTCAGATGTATATTAGTTAAATTCATTCCTCCTGGCTTATGTCTACTCAACAACATAAAAGCGCACTTCGTTTGAAGGTTTACAGAGCACATTGAAAGAGAGAGTGGTGACATTCACATAATACGCATACGGTGTACGTGTCTTAGTTTAAGACATGGCAGATCATGGAGCTCCCAATAGTTCCCTCTCACGTGCATTCTCTATGAGAGGGAACTATTGAAGCTCCATGAAATGACTGATCAATCAGAAACGACTTCCTGTGTCTTGACTCTCTGTATGTAAAGCTCTGGTTTACTACAATGAAATAGCCCGTAAATCCTTTAAAAAAATTTAATACTATTTTGTATTCTGTCGTAGATCCAATCATTGAGATTCTGCATATATTAAGAATTTCATTCATGTTTATGACATTTTTATGACCTTGCCAGAGCAATGGAATACCTCTAACATTAGAATACAAGACTGAATATTGAAAATACTAAAATGAAAAATTACCAACTTGAAAATATAAAATTGAGAAAGTAGTATAAAGTGCTAAATTGAAAATATCTCAGTCTAAGAAAATATATGCAATTCATTTGGTTTGAGGGATTATATGAGACTATTTACCTTGGTTGTTTCAGCATGACCCCTGCTGGTGGTACATCCTGAAAATGTGTCTCTCTGAGCTACATGTAGGAAATATAAAGAAAAATTCAGACATGACACAACATGCTACATGTATGAAAGCAATAGCATAGTGGATTCGGACATACGGACCAAATACAGTTAGATAAATATTTAAATCTAATTTGGCACAAATTCACTATAGAGGTGCACAACAAATTGCTTTTGAATTTCCACCAAAATGACACAAAGGGAATATTGAAGTACACACAAAAAAGAATGGGGTCTTCAATGAACTGAGCATTTCTCCTATTTTTCTCTACCAGTCACATGTCTCCTGTTATTGATCAGACCTAACCAGAGAACTTCTTTCTTGCTGATCAGCAAATCTGAGTTGCAGGACTACCAGAAACAAGACAAAGACATCAATCAAGTTACAGAGTTTGGTTAAGATGGGACATCGACCTTCTGGGAGAGATATAAGCAGGTTCAATTCCTATATGAGACAACATCTCTGGGAACACCCCTGTCTTACAATCTACCAAGGCATCCTCTACCATGAGGAGACATTAGGAGACACTCCATATATATATATACATATATATATATATATATTTTTTTTTCCTTTATATAAGTGTCATGACATGTGTCTTTTTTAGTATGAAATTTAAATGAAAAAAAAATGTAATTTACAACTAGACCAAGACTAGGCGATGTCACTGGGAAAAGATCGGCAGCCATGTGAGTATACACTAAGCAATCTTTTGAGTTTGCATTATAGATTTCTTCATTTTAACACAAAAGCTACTAAAAGGTACGTTGAAACATTTAGTATGACATTTCATATAAAACTGGAGTTGATTGATTCAATTTCTATGTTTTATTGCATTTTTGTGATGCTCATTTGGCAGGTTTATGTGGAAAATTTTGTTTTGAATTTTCCCGCAGAGTTTCACCTGTCTGTACTCTGTGGACCGAATTGCATATGTGTTTTCAGATTTTTATGTAATAACTGCCTTTTATATTGGTGTATTAAATGTGTATTAGTGGTGATATTGGACGATAATATGCCTTGATATGTGTTAGGCGTTGTTATTGATTTATAAATGCCAGTTTAGGCAAGGACTATTTTTTATATGGCGAAGGTAGTATTACGTAATACGGTCTAGAGATTGATGAACCTAAGCAGGATTTTGCTTGCGGATTGATATTTTGACATTTTAAAGAGTGATCCACCACCAAGGGATCCTCACATAATGTACATGTACAGTTTTTTTAAGTAGGTCAGGTCATGTTTGGTTCATGCCCGGGATGGGATGTTCTAACTTCATGTATCATAATGATATAGGCTACATGTACTTGGGTTTATTGGTCTTATTGAAGGGTTTATGCATGTTTCAGAATGAGTTATTTTACACTTATTGTTATAAAGATACTGTACCTCTAGCACTAATAATTATGAGGGATAAGCATGTTTCTTTATTTCATTATGTATGAAAGAAATAGGACATACACTTTTTCTGCACAAGCTAGTGCATGAATTTCTTTTGTTTTACACACTTTCAAAGATAGTGTAATTTTTTGGATCTTGGATAAAAGTATGAGACCTGTTTAAAGAGGAGAAAGATCATTTATTTAGAAGATCACAGCTGTATGAACAAGTGATACATTTTATGTAGTGTTTGAAACAAATTTTAAATCACTTTGATTGACGTATGACAAGACTTGATTGTAAGTGAGTTATACCCTTACAATATTTTTTCGTTTTTGTTTTTATACAGAAATCGTCACACAGTTGTTGAATTTTTATACTTCAAGATTAAACGAGAAGCAACACAACTTAATCTTCGCCTTCTCATCTTTATTGCAACGTGTTTTTTGTTTGACACCACTATCTCACAACATATATATTTTTCATATAAGATTCTTTGAGCAGGTACATGAAATCAAAACAAACTTGGTACAACACTACAACCAGTTATACCAGAAAACCTCATCCCTAAAGTACTAGAAGAACTCCATAGTCATCCAGCATCAGGACACTTTGGACTACACGGCAAACTTCATCAAGCAGAAGCCACCTGCTACTGGCTATTCATGCATCGAGACATTACCAACCACTGTTCAACATGTGTGGCATGTGAGTTATTCTGATCACCAAACCCTAAACACCAAGCTCCATTATGGAATATACATGTACATTAAGTCCTGATCACCCTCTTCAGATGGTCTTTGCAGACATTGCCGAACTCCCCATTTCTTGCCGTGGATATCGATACATACTCATCATTATCAATCACTTCAGTAAATATGCCAACATCTATCCTATGAAGAACCAAACTGCTCAGACTTTTGCCAATTTATAGCAAATATACCAAAGCTTGTTAGAAAAAAAATCATTTTGAAAAATGAGGACATTTTCATTCAAGGAGGAATCTTATGTAACATGTATATTTTGTTGTAATTACCACTTGATTTCCATTTGATATTTTTACACTTTGCTCTCCATACTCTGTGATTTACATCTCTTTTGCATCTCATTTACCGGTACATTTCAGCCTCTCCACCTTCCTACACCACTCTCATTTCCATTCCATTTCCACTCCACATGACTCTACTGTTTAGTACTTCTCATCTATACTCAGAACACCTCATGATCACCCTTCCATGCTATCTATTGGTTCTCTTTTCTACCTGGGTTCTTCCATTGTGTTGTACTATTCCATTTTCATCATCATCCTGATTGGTTATGGATTTATGATGTCATCTATGTTCTGATCTGTTCAAATTGAGTTTCCTTCAGTAAAAATCAGTGCAACAGAGGATCTGACTGAGTAAAGACCTCTTTTAATAGTGTTTCTATTGAGTAAATTTAGTGAGGTGTTTCAGGAGTGCAAGAGTTTACTGAGCATGAGAGAAGTACAAATCTGTAAGCAGAAAATAGAGAGTTTACAGTTACTTTGAAAAAAAATATATATTTATGTGTTCCATCAAATTTTGTCAACTTAGCTAAAATTGAAATTACCTGTTGCCTAAATGCCTCTCTTTCTTGACATCTGGCGATAAGCAAGCCAAGCAAGCACAGACTTTCACCTGAGAAAAGAGAAAGAAATGATGATTTATAACATATACAATATGTAAGGAATATGAATCTATTCTTAAAATATAACTAGTGAAGATATGTGACAAGAAGTTTCATATATGCTGCACCTTGATATTAACAGAGTCTAATGCAGTTAGGTAAGCTGTACAAACCATTTCTCAATTTCCCAGGTAACACATGTTAAATATGTTGATAAAAGTTTATAACACACAAAATATTCACATACTCAATGAACTGATATTAAAATAATACATGTAGATATATGTTCATATATTGATATGGATAAGCAGAGGGGAAAAAACTGATAAAAATACATGTACTGAGAACTACCGACAGACAAACCAATCAGCATGTTTAATAAAGATACACAAAATACAAGTATATTTTTAGATAGTACAGATAGCTATAGACAGATACAATTAGTTAGAAAAAGAGATAGAGAGATGGATAGATATACACATGTAGATAGATAGATAGATAGATAGATATAGATAGATAGATAGATAGATAGATAGATCTATAGATAAATAGATCTAGATAGATAGATCTATAGATACATGTCCAAAGATAGATAGATAGATAAATAGATAACTACATGTATTATAAAAGAGAGCAGAATAGGTAGATAGAACATATTTTTGTCAAAAATACAAAAAGTGCCAGGAAAAATGGGACAAATAGCAAAGAAAGAAATACAGAACTGTACAGGGAGAGTAAGAGAAGAAATAAATAGAGACAGAGAGACAAATTATGATATTAAGATGCTTAAAAATGGGCAGATGTCTATAAAAGTATTACATAATGTGATACAATCATTTACCAATGAACATGATGATAGTTTGAAACCAAGGATGATCAAATTCATGTTCTGTTGCTGTCACATTTGTTCCATTAGGTCCATGGGGAATTGCTACACCTTTTACACTGAAAGGATAAAATAAACATATAGCCCATAGGCATAGTATGGACAAGAAATATATACCATTTGCTCATCGTTAAACTTTTCATCTCCTGCAATTGACTATAATCTAACCATATATTCCAATAATTTAACCATGACTTTGACATTAAAATGGTCAGTACATGTACATATGGCAGGGCTGTCAACTTTGGGGAACTGCTTTGAGGGAGATTCTTTTTTGAGGGAGATTCTTTTTTTTCTCTCTTGCCCAGTGTGCCCAGCGCAAAAAAAAAAAAGAAAAAAAAAAATAAAAAAGAAAGAGAGAGAGAGAGAGAGAGAAAAAAGGAAAACTTGTTTTTACACATTTGGCAGGAGGTTTTTTCATAAAGCGGGAGATTTACATGCTTGGTGGTGGGAGAGCAGGAGGAAGGGCGTGGCAGCGGGAGTCTCCTGCCACGACGCTAGTGGGACAGCGGGAGAATGAGCGCTGTGGTGTGAGACTCCCACCAAATGCAGGAGGGTTGACAGCCCTGGTATATGGTGGAGCTGTGATTTCTTCTTACACTAAGCTAAGTTACAGAACAGAACCTGTAAAACAAGTAGGTTAGACAAAAATACAAATGAACAGGATGATGATCTAAAGTCCAGTTTCATTTGCCATTTTAAAAACAGACAGAAAAAATACATGCTTTCTTCATGTCACAGTCTGGCAGAAGAAAAATGAACAAAAAATAAATATGAATTGATCTCTTGTCCATTTTTGTTTAACTCAAACTAAAATAAAAAAAGTGGAAAAAAAATGTAAATCATGCAAAGAAAAGAGCAAAACTATCTTCAAAGTTCAATCAATATTTTGTTAGATCTAATGTCAACATGGTCAATGATCACTTTCCTTTCATAGACTCTACTGAGAGAAAAGTAGATTGTAAGATAAAAGAGATTTTTTATCTCTCTCCCTGTCAATTTTGGCAAAAAAAATAACAAAGGCCGTCACAGTAAAAAATAAAAAACAAACAAACCAAAAGAAAAAAACCAGAGCTACATTTTCTACTCACTGACAATCATTCTGTGCTTTCTTGCTCAGAGTGTTGATACTTCCAGTAACAAGCATTCCTACAGCTAGCAAAATCTGGTAGCAGGACAACCCCATCTTCTTCTACTATCTCAAGACAAAAATCACAGTCTCCGACAAATCAACACCTGCCACAGGTTCTCCAGAGATATGATCGCTGGTTCATCGCGCGCCGAGTTCTCTCTCGAATCGGCCGGCGGCGCGGCGCAGCTGCGCTAGCTGCGCTGGCCGGTCAGCTGCAGCGCTGGAAACAATCACTCAGTCACATGATCGTGTCACCTCCTGATCACATGACAGTGACAGGTGAATATGGAAAGCCATTGTTGAACAAACAATGACCGTGTTATTTATTGTCATCTTTTAGAGGGGGGGGGGGGGGGGGGGGGGGGGGGGGGGGGGGGGAGGTTAGAAGGATTTGGGGATTTCAGTTGTTGATTATGTCTTTCTTTTCACCGATTAATCTTTTCCAGCTAATTGCTTGTTGATCCACAATCGTCCCCAAATTTTATGAAAAAAACTTTGAAAAGGTTTTTTCAGTAAGATATTTCATAACTAATTGTCGGTTTGATTGTTTAAACTTATATACTTCTGCATATTTCAGAAATATAGTACCAAGTGAATGACTTACAATAAGGAGGATTTTTAAAAGAATTCCTCATCCTTTCAAGTTTCAACCTAGTCTCTTTCTCTTTCTCTCTCCCTGAACACCCTTCTTCCCTCCGGTTAAAGGGGAAGTTCACCCGAAGATCACTTGAGTTTAAAAAATGCAGAAAAAATAAAGAAAAGTATTGGCGAAAGTTTGGAGAAAATCCGTTAAAGAATAACGGAGTTATGGACTTTTGAAGTTTTGATTTTGTGACGTCACATGCGAGCAGCTCCTCCATTATGTAATGTGATAAATATTCCATAAAATACAGTTTTCTCAGAAAATTTAGAATATTTTCGTCTGTGCATTTGATATATTGTCAGAAGTGCTATTCAGTACTAGATTCTGAAAAGAAACAATATTAATTTATCGTGGAACGTAAAAAAAATGCGAATATATGGAATATTTATTACATGACCAATGGGCAGCTGCTCGCATGTGACGTCACGAATCCAAAACTTTAAATACTCATAACTCTTTTATTATTTGACCGATTTTCATCAAACCTTCGCCAATATTTTTCTTTATTTTTTCTGCATTTTTTAAACTCAAGTAATCTTCAGGGTGAACTTTCCCTTTAATGATCCCCCGTCTCTATCTCACTATATCTATTAATCTCTATCTCACTATATCTATTAATCTCTCTCTCTTCACCCCTCTTTTACTGGCATGTAATTTTTATCCTTTATTCTCCCTTTTCTCGCTCTCTGTCTCTGTCCCTCTATCTCCCTGTCTGTCTGTCTGTCTCTCTCTCAAACATCACAGACTGTGGACATCACATACAGTGACAAAGAAAAGAAAAATCAACCATACATTTCTGACTAGAATTAAAGCACAACCAAATTTTATTAAAATATCAAGAAAGCACACTGTATTGCACAATAATAATCTATTAAAATATACCTTATGAGCACATCAGTAATAAAATTTAACAGAAATTCATGGATGATATCATCATATCAGAAGTTTGTGCCAATGAATATTGGAGGTAGTCACTTACTGCCAAAACAACTGAGAACAAAACAGTTATTATGCCAAAGCATGGGCCACCACATTCCTTGAATACTATTCTACAGAATTTTAGAGATTATGCTGTTTCTCATACATGTGTATTTTTATATATTATGTGCAAAGGACCTCTTAGAAATAATATTTTTTAATCATCCAACCTACTAGCTGATATCATGTTATCATCTTTCAACTCTGCTGAACCCATGGTAAACTGTATGGATAAACTGTATATATTTCCACAAATACAAAGGCAGGAATTCACAAAGGTGGTTTAGATTGAGCTAGGTTTATGCAGATTTTGTGGTATAAGTACGCTTGATTTCGCACGTACACTTAGAAAGATCCAATAATGAACGCATGTGATTGGCAAAGGGCTCAAAATAGATTTACATAAACCATGGTCTAAACCATGCCAACTAGCGAGAATTTAGCGCCCTATGTGACCTATGTCCACAATCACGCGTGTTCATTATTGGATCTTTTGAAGTGTATGCGCTATATCAAGCGCACTTATACCACAAAATCTGCATAAACCATGGTCTAAATTTAAACCACCTTTGTGAATTCGGGCCAAAGAGTTCACAGGAATATTGAGTGCCACTGGGTATTAAAATAAATATCACAACAAAATAAAAATGCAAACTATTCGATGATCAAATTTTTACAATCACATTTAAAACATCTTTAAACAAAAACAAACACAAACACAAAAACAACATACAAAAAAAAAAAAAAAACCACCACCAATACCATGCTTAACAAAAGTACTATAATCTGTCTATATACAAAACAGAACTTCAAACACCATGACCACAAATATAAATCCTTTGATACATCTCTTTCCTAATTTTCTTCCTCACCAAGTAAGCAAGTACGATGTGCACAACTTTGTTTTCAAATTTACAGCCAGTCAAAACTAAAAGCTTGTATTTCAAGCACAAATTCTCAGGTTCCATTCCGCACCGACATCATTTGGGCAGGCATATATTAACCCTTACAGAGCCGCTTTTCTTCTAGAAATTCAAAATAAGCCTATGAATTGTTTGCAACCATTATTAAATGCACAAACCAGATCAATCATTCATGCCCCTTCATGATGCCTTAATCACTTACTAGTTTACTACCTCACATTTTACACACAATATAGTAAATCTTTCTTAATGATCAAACAGTCAACATTTTCACAAATACGCAAACTATACAACACCATAATCAATATGTACACACTTACAGCAATACCTCTAACTTTGAGCTTAAAATAACGTTGAGTTCTGGTCATGCGATTACATTGCAAAAGAAACTGTCTCAAAGTAATTGAGAAAGGATGATCATGTCTACATAAGAATTGGTGTATACTGTGAGGTTTTGGAATCATCAAAATGATAAGAAATTAACCCAATCTTGCTGAAAAGCAGATTGATGCACAGATATGGGTATATGGGACTGCACACACATATATTGCATGAATGTTTGGCCTGAACACTTTAATATGGGGGCATTTGAAGTGCAATCTTTTTCAGCAGATATTTTTACTATGATGTTCTTCCAAATTAACAGGAATGAGAATACTCACAATTTATTTTCCACTTTTCCCAGAACTCAACCTTCTTAACAGTAATACAAAATACTATTATCTAGCACACATACTATACTTTGATATTCAAATTTGTGCAAAATAGACAACAATAACAAGTCAAGGTGAATACATCATGAACAATTAAAAAACTGATACATAAATAGTGTTCCTATATTCAATATATCACTTTTGAAGGCACAGTCAATCAATTTGTGTTATATACAGCATAATAGAATTGGTATTTGTTGGATTTACATTTTACACAGTGAACAGTCTCTGTCACTCAGTTACTAGTTACACTTAATAATAAATACACTCCACTATCTTATGACAATCATTACCATGATTTAGAGAAAATATCACCATCATCATCATCACTTTCAAATGGATCGCATCCCAACCAAAAGTAATTTTGTTATCGGAGATTAAAAATTCATAGAAATCCAGATATAACTAAATATGCCAGACCAGCCAGCTTTTCATTATTTATGTAACTGTGTTTTTATACATATCTTAATTTTTGAATAATGATTATGCAACAGGCAACAGTTGATGCAAATTCCCAAACTTATTGGGAGCATTTCCAATGTGTTCTAAGTATTATTAATAATTTTTCATGTAAAAATAAAAGTGGTTGATATCTATAAGTCTATTTTTCTTATCATGCACAAACTTTCCAAGCACATTATCATTTAGTGTGTTAAAATGTAATTGTACTTCTTGTTTTTTTCAAAAGTTTCCTGGGCGTGTTTAACAAACTTAAAGGGAAAGTTCACCCCGAAGATTACTTGGGTTTAAAAAATGCAGAAAAAATAAAGAAAAATATTGGCGCAAGTTTGGACAAAATCCGTTAAAGAATAATGGAGTTATGGACTTTTGAAGTTTTTATTTTGTGACGTCACATGCGAGCAGCTCCTACATTATGTAATATGATAAATATTCCATAAAATATAATTTTCTCAGAAAATTTAGAATATTTTCGTCTGTGCATTTGATGTATTGTCAGAAATGTTATTCAATACTGGATTCTGAAAAGAAACAATATTAATTTATCTTGGAACGTAAAAAAAAATGCGAATATATGGAATATTTATTACATTACCAATGGGCAGCTGCTCGCATGTGACGTCACAAATCCAAAACTTTAAGTACGCATAACTCTTTTATTATTTGACCGATTTTTATCAAACCTTCGGCAATATTTTTCTTTATTTTTTCTGCATTTTTTAAACTCGAGTAAACTTCAGGGTGAACTTTTCCTTTAAAGAAAACTGCTATTATTACCAACATGATAGCTATAAAAAACCATTACTGATTTTTTTTTAGAAAGGAAAAGATTTTACCCAGATTGCACTTTTCATCATTATCTTCCTCTCTATAACAATTTGGAATGATGTGCGATTTTAACCCCAGATAGTAAGCAGGGTTATTTTGGGCTTCATCTTTAAATAAGTTAAAACCACTTTGCATTACTGTCCATCACTATCTACAAGACAAATATCCCCTTCTCTTAGAGTCGACATAAACTCTAAGATTGCCCAGTTAGAATAACACTATGTTTTTCAGCTATATACAACAATACTTATGATTTTGCATATCAATTTCAATACAACGAAATAGGCAATCAACTAAAGACACAACATTTCACATTTTAGAAAGCTCCATTTCCATGCCTAAGGTAACTAAATTCAATAAAATTTAGTCTTTCAAATGCACAATTTCTTGCAGAAAAATGAAATACAGGTGTATGAAGAAAAAAAAAATTGTTTTGAAATTAATTGTTTCTACTTTGTTTTCCAACAGGCTGTGTTTTTGTTTGTTTTTGTGTTTGTTGTTTTTTATTTGAAATTCTTCTGAGTGTTTGCATCTCATTCAATGTGAAATTACTGCGAACTGCCATAATGTATACAAAGATGTACATTTATGTAAGTTACTTTCGCATATATCACAATATCAATAATTTGAATGGTTCAGAAAGACTTTAATAAATATCAAGATTGTTCAAATAAAAGAAATATAAACAATGATAGAAAATAATCATGCTCTTTTCACTTTGAATCCAGCAAAACTTCTCTCTTAGGAAGAAACACTGAGAGGTAGAAATCTAGAAAAGAAAGATGCTGTAGATACAGATAAAATGTACAGTAAAAGAAAGATATAGTAATCAGACAGAGAACAGCTAGGGAGAAAGAATGACAGAATGAAAATACAGAAAAGGAGAGTGGGTGAGGAGAAAAATATATATAATGAAGTTTGGTTGTGAGAATGTAAGTGAGAGAGAGAGATGAAGAAAGGGAGGTAGAAGGAAAGAGAAGTGGAAAGGAACAGACAGAGAGAGATACACTTGTATCTGTATGAGATTTACACATTCATATAACCAAAGAAATAGGCAAAGTATATAAAGGCCGTCATGATGAACGAGAAAATAAGCCTTAACACATTTTTAGCATCACACAGAGACATCAAGCACATGAAGGCAAAGTACCGATGGACAACGTTCTTTATCGGTACGAAGCAATGATGTGATAGCCCCTAAACTTATTTTCCTTGCAGAAGAACCAAGCAGATGATAAGAACAGCTGTGAAAGCTACCAGGGTGATCAGAGCTACTGACACCAGAAAGGCACACTTGCGTCGTTGTCTTGCATCGTACTGGGGATCCTAAGAAAGTACAAGAATACAATATAAAGAGCGAATAAGGTACCATATAAAAAAGCCATAGAAAAGTAAAAAAGTAAAGCCCACTGTACACTGTACGATCGGTCTGTGATCCGATTTCAGAAGAAAATGTAATATCATTTGATACAAACATTTAAATACATAACATATTTTTGATTAAAGTTCTGAAGAGTCACATAGATAGTTAAATTGAAAATATGGCATATTGCGAGCTTTCTAGTCGGAAGAAAGGCCAAATCAGTTCCAAGTTGTAGTCACCTCAGAGCAGTCCTACGATTGTCTACGATTTAAAACTGTTTTGTCCTTTATTCCGGGTAAAAGGCTGACAGTGCACCAAAACCTTATCTTCAGTGTTCATGTTATTGTTCAAAACCTGAATTAGATTTTATTTGTTAAAATGGCCCTATTTAATGCTATTGCAATTTATTTCCAAAATCGGATCGCAGTCATTATATAGTGTATGGTGGGCTTAAGAGAAGCACAAACTCTACTCAGATTGACTGCATTATGCAATAATATGTCATTATCTATATACTATGGAAAATAAAATGAAGAAATCAGTTTCTTGAAAAATGAAGATGTGTATTTGAAATCTATGACAAAACAATGTACAAAATATGGTCAGTGGTGTACCCCGACATCACAGTTACATGACCTAATTGCCAATTTGCCTGTAGCTTGCTTTGTTTTTATGTACTGGTCTGACCTGGAAATAAGAAAACTTAAGCCTTTAAGCTCTTTATAAATCAGAAATGTGATATGAAATGGGGATTTATCACGCTTGCTGCGAACAGGAGAAGAGAGTGAAAATGTTTTACTTACAAATCCTGTTGATGAGGCTGTTTCACTGTTGAGTGAGGTCTGAGACTTGGTGTCTAGTTTATAGTCACTGGGTGGCTGGATGGTCCAGGGTTTGATGTCCACTCTACGATGCATCTCAGACATCAGGTTCCGCAGCTCAAGAATATCCCTGGATCAGAAAAGAGGGAAACAAGTAAATATTAAAATCAGAGGTTGAGTAAGTGTTAAAATCTTGTATTACACCAACAGATGAAAGTGAAATGAAATATTTTAAAGAAATTCACTTGTACTCCTGTTTGATAATCTCCTCCCCCCCCCCCCCCCAAAAAAAAAAAATGAAAGGAAAGTAGTATCAATCAAGGTCAAACCCATGTACAATATGAATAAGCACCACATAATGAAAGTCTTTCTAAAGAATTCACTAATCTCAAACATTACAATATGAATTTCAATCAACACTATGTATAGCATACAAATCACATATAGCTGATTATTGCAGTACTTAATTAGCATGCTATGTTTCTCCTTCTCTTTTCATTTGGTTGAAAATCCCCAACTTGTACTGTACAATATATCAAAATAGAAAATGAACTGGAATCACAGCTCCATAACAGAATGATTTTAAAGGCACTTTTAGTGGGGCGGCATAGCAAACAAATTCCAGGCCAATTGTGCATTTTATGATAAAAGCACCAAATTTGGCACACATGTCGATAAATATGTTCTTAGCAAAGATGGATATTGAGCCATCTGGAATTTGGGCCTTGGGGCCAGTTGTCCCCATTTTTCAAAATGGCTGCCACAGGTTATTTTTTCTGTATATATGATCAAAAATTAATATATTTATACAAAATCTAAGTTTAATGAATTGTGTTGTAATCGCTTATAAGTTGCCAGGTCTCAAAATTCTGGAAAAAGCTTTAGGTGCCCATTTTTCCCCCAAAAGGCAAATTTTATACTTAAAATGTTTGATAAAAATATTGCATTGCAGAATATATTTGAAATTATACTAACTGTAATCGGAAAAACATCCTATTTAGAATTGACAGAATAGGTGGCTCAGGTGCCCATTGTGCCCCATTGTGAGAAAGGGCCCAAATACATGTTTGAAATAAAGTGTTATTTTAATCTGAATAGTGCATGTTGTGACAGAAGCACCAAACCTGGCACACATGTACATACAAGTAAATGTGTTATAAGAGAAAGTGTATATTGAGCCATCTGAAAGTGGGTCCTTTAGGCCTGTTGTGCCCAGTTTTCAGACTGGCTGCCACAGGGTAATTTTCATGTACAATTTGTCAAATATCAATATATTAGAACAAATTTAGATCTAATGAAATATTTTGGATTCATATTTGAAATTTCCAGGCCTCTAAATTCCTGGAATGTAATTTTTGTGCCCATTTTTAAGTACGGTAATGGCCTATTGAACACCACTGTATTAAAGATAAAGTCATGAATCGTAAACTATGTGAAAAATGGTTCTGATTGTGATCAGGCAAAGACGGCCTTCTTTAAAATACAAGTACGTGGCACGGTCAAACAGGTGCCCATTCTGAAAAAGGCCCCAAAATATACAAATGTGTAAATAAGATTTCAAATCTTTGATTTCATATAGACAACTAGTTTTCAAGATCATAGTCATAGGACAAGACCTCTTCAAACTGGGCACATGGGTCCATTGTGATAGATCATGAAAGACAAATCATGTACAATCTGATTCAGTTTCATCGCTTATCATCGAAAAGTTAAGGATTGCCCATGCATATAAGATGTACTGCACTTTATGCCAAATGTCGCACTTTGAGCTAGTTCTCCTATAAGAAATGTTACTTGTCTGGCATCATGACATAATAGATCGCTTCTGTAATGTATAGAAATTTACGCACATAATTCTCTGAGCACCTAGTGACGAGCTATTCCATTAACCTGCTTTTTATAAATGAGCCTCGATGCTTGGAATCCAGTTTGCATACATTATCTGTTGCTATGTCCGGCAAGCCTCCGGCAAGCTTTCAGGTTGTCAAGAACAACCTTTGTTTGAAAGGTATGTATAAAATTTGCATACATTACCGAGCAGTCTATTGGGAATTGATTTAATACATGTACATCTATGATGCAGGGTATCCTCTCTCTCTCTTTCTCTCTCTCTCTCTCTCTCTCTCTCTCTCTCTCTTCATTTCACTTTTTTATCATCTTATCAGCTGTGCCCATCCCATGGCTATCTGGCTATGCTAATGTATACATGTAGTTACTAGCTTGTAATTCCCAGATAGACAATTAATAGAGGTCATAGACGGGACCTAATACACCCAGAAAACGCCTGGCTAAAAACATTTCTGTGTAAATGATTTTCCCTGTATAATCGCATTAGTTCACCAGGAATGTTGATTAAATCGGGAGGGCACGAAGATTATGGGTAAGGGCCACCCTCAATAGATACTGGGGCATGCATTTTTCACTGTCACCTGGGTATTCAACTGGTGTGCAGAATGTTTGCGACGCTTTGCTGGCACTCCAAAATTAAGACCGACCCCCTGATATTACACAGTTACAAGCGGCACATGAATATTAATTATTTGGTCACTTATTCGCGACCATGGGGCACTCAGTCAAGGCCCCAGGTATAAGGTAAATACAAGTATCTTGGAGTGACACTTTTGCACGGAATGTATCATAGAGATCCTTTCTTTTTGGGAAAACTGCTGAATATATGTATCCTACCCATATGAAACATATTTATAAGCTAACCTTGCTGTATGATCATCGCCTTTTCATGTATATAAATGGCAATGAAATAAATTCATTAGCATTTAGACATTTCAAATTTTAGCTTTGCACTATGATGAACATACTAATTAATTGATCTCATGGCCATTTATTAAACATGAAAAGGCGATGATCATACAGCACTGGACAGAATGTCAAGATTAGCTTGTATGTTCCATATGGGTAGGATACATACGTTCAGCAGTTTTCACGAAAAGAAAGGATCTCTATGATACATTCCGTGCAAAACTACGGGCTATTTGCCAAACTGCCGTACAACTTCACATCAGGCAATGTACATGTATCTTCTAGATCACGCTTTGAAATACGGCTCTGTGTCTTCCCTGCAATAGGCCCATCATTCAAGGAACGGGGACCTAAACCATTTTCTTTAGATTAATATGGGCCCTCATAAGCTTAGTTATGTATTCAATCTGTAACATCACATCTGAATATCAATGAAATTGATATTTCTTATAAAACTTAAGATTCAACAATATTTTTTTTCATGGCCCCTAAAATCGCAAAAGGGCACTCAAGCCACATTTAATTCTTGCTGCCCTGAGGCCCTGTAAATTTCAAAATGAAATTAAACATAGTACATTACGTCTAAATTAGATTTGATAGGTTTAATTGACTTGGACTAATTAACATGATTACAGGAAAAGTACAATATGCAGACATTTTGAAAGATGATCACCATGAGCCCCCTGTGCAGAAATTTAGATGACTCAATATCAAATTTTGCGTATAACATACGCATCTATCTTTGTTCAAAATTTGGTGCTTTTATCACACACACAAAATAATTAGGATCTTACATAACTTTACAAATAAGTATGTTTTGGGCCCTTTTTCGATATTGGGCACCTGTACCAACTATTTTGTCAATTTTAAGCAAGGTAATGTTTCCCTGATCATAGTTAGAATCATTTTACACGTATTTTACAATTCAATACTTTTATCTCATGTTAATATATAAAATGAACCTTCATTTGAAAATAAATGGGCACCTGGGGCTTCTTTTTACAACTTTGAGGTCTAAATATATAAAATATAATTCAGTATATTTCATACAACCCAAGTTAAGTAAAATATCCCAATTTTAGATTAAGAATGCACGAAAAAGTACCCTGTGATAAACACTTTTTTTAAAATGGGCACAACGGGCCCCATGGCCCAAATTCCAGGTGGCTCAATATCCAGTTTTACTTAGAACTTATTCATCATGTGCCAAATAAGGTGCTTTTATCACAAAAGGTATGCTATGCTGCCCCACTATTTCACAAGTTCAAAGTATTTGTTGTATGTTGTATGTACCAGTAAGATATGCATGCAAGTACATGTAGTGTAAGATATACTAATACTGTAAAACCTGAAATTTTCGCATGCATAAAACTTTTGTGAATTTCGCGAGTGGTCGAGATTCGTGAAAGTTTTATGCTGCGAAATAATAACATCACAATTGAAACAACATAAAATTATTGCAATTCGTGAAAGTTTCTTGCTGCAAAATTTGTTGTCATTAATAATTTGCGAAAGTTTCTGGTTTTGCAGTATAAAATATTGGGGCACAAGACATGTTACCTCTCCAATAATCTTGTATCCTCTCTCTCCAGTACCATCTTGTCAACGCAGGGAATATCAAGATTCTCCACATTAACAGGAATGTTATCTACCCCAAGTGGTTCCATTACACCAGTGTTAATCAACACCTTGTTACCTATTGTTAAGAAGTTAGTTTGGTGATAGTATCAAGCATTAACAGGAATATCATTTCACAAATTCACAGCCAGTGGGTTAGTCACGTCAGTGTTAATCAACAGTGAACATCTTATTACCTGGTGGAAGAAGTTAGTTTGGAGTTAGTATCAAGCATTAACAGGAATGTTATCCACGCCCTGTGGTTATAAACACCAGTATTATTCAACACCTTGTTGCCTAGTGTTTAGAAATTATTTTGGTGTTAATATGAAGCATTAACAGAAATGATATTATCCTCTAGCACTTCCATTACACCAGTGTTAATCAACATCTTGTGGTCTGGTTTAAAAAATTAGTTTAGTGTTAGCATCAAGCACAAACAGGAATGTTATCTGCATCCAGTGGTTTCACTAAAATGGTGTTAATCAATATCTTCTAGCCTAGTGTAACAATTTTAGTTTGGTGTTAGTACAGAGCATTAAAGGGAAATCCAACCTTAATAGCAAGTTGCTTTGAAAGAAAGAGGAAAAATCAGAGAAGCAGATTGGTGAAAGTTTGAACGAAATCGGACAAGCAATAAGAAAGTTTTGAATTTTTGAAAGTTGTAATCACTATACATATGGGAATTTCAAATTGGCCGAATAGGTAATGTCACTGTGATGTAGCTGTGGACAACTCCCCCATTCGCTCCAACACACAAAATGACTAAAATGTCACTTTTTTCAAAATGTATTACTCAGTAGGATCTTTTTCTTTCATGAGGACCTATAACAATATGCTATCTCCAATATATTTTGAGTACTGCCCCGAGGGTAAAAGCGCCTCGAAGAAAACCGCAAATTAATGATATTTTTGTGTACGACAAATGGGAGAGTTGTCCACAAAAATGTCACAATCGAATCACCAAATTGCCAATTTGAAATTCGCATAGATGTAGTGATCTCATTTTTCAAACATCCATAACTTTCTTATTCCTTGTCCGATTTCCTTCAAACTTTCACCATCCTGTTTTTCTTATTTTTCTGCTTTCACACAAATCAACTCATTGCCAAGGTTGGATTGCCCTTTAAACAGGAATGTTATACATACCAAGACGTTCCATTACACCAGTGTTAATCAGCATCTTGTTGCTTCATGTAAAAGTTAGTATGGTGTTAGTATTGTGCATCTAGTAGAACTTTTCATGTACATGTACATGTATGTTCAGCTAAATGTGAACCTAAAGGAATCCATAGGTAGAGTCATTAAAGGGGAAGTTCACCCTGAAGATTACTTGAGTTTAAAAAATGCAGAAAAAATAAAGAAAAATATTGGCGAAGGTTTGATGAAAATCGGTCAAATAATAAAAGAGTTATGAGTATTTAAAGTTTTGGATTCGTGACATCACATGCGAGCAGCTGCCCATTGGTCATGTAATAAATATTCCATATATTTGCATTTTTTTTAACGTTCCACGATAAATTAATATTGTTTCTTTTCAGAATCTAGTATTGAATAACATTTCTGACAATATATCAAATGCACAGACGAAAATATTCTAAATTTTCTGAGAAAACTGTATTTTATGGAATATTTATCACATTACATAATGGAGGAGCTGCTCGCATGTGACGTCACAAAATCAAAACTTCAAAAGTCCATAACTCCGTTATTCTTTAATGGATTTTGTCCAAACTTTCGCCAATATTTTTCTTTATTTTTTCTGCATTTTTTAAACTCAAGTAATCTTCGGGGTGAACTTCCCCTTTAACTTGCACTCAGGCCCCCAATGCTTTCAACAATTCCATCTATAGACCATGTGTAAATTGTGAACAAAAAAATCTGCCATTGCTTGCCATATTGTGCATGCAATAGGTCTCATCCACTTCGAGTGTGTATGTGTAAAACATGGAACGCAAAGCCAAGCTGCCCAAGCATATAAATTTGTAAACAAATTTAACATGGTCTCTGGTCATGCTATGAATGTATCTAGATGATATACTTCAAAAATGATGCCACGTACATGGAATGTTTTAATCTAAGCTCACCTGCATGTATAGGGAATGATTTGACTAATTCCAGTGACTTTCTCATATGACCTTCAAAGACTTCTAAGCATGCTGAAAACATGTTCCACAGTCTCTCATATTCGCTGCGCTCTGTCTTAAAGTCAAATTTACTGTGAATGCAAACATATTGAAAAATTGGGGTTTGAAATTGTCTTCATAGATGCATACACCAATCATTGCTCATAATTTTTGTACAAAATTCATTCTTTCCAAAATGTGAAGAACAATTGAACATTTCATGAATTCCATATTGTCAAATTTCCTGCATGTCACTTTTGTACCTCATGCTGTCTGAGTAAAAAAGATTGTGTGTTCTTTAAACACAACTTGTAGGGAACTGTGGCAAATTATATTTGCAGTGTCCAGTATTTCACTACATATACAATTTTAAACTTAGAAAATTTAATTCTTTTACAGGAATTGTGTTACTAGTACAAGTAAAACAAACAGCAAACTACCCCTATGATGACAACTTACTCCTTTAGGTGGGGTAGTAACTTGCGCATATTTTTCTTGGCCAGGTCAAATGCATTCTTCCTGGTCCTCTTCAACTCATCACGGAGATACTCTGAGTCACTTGACCCTCCAAGGGTCAATGTAAGGTCATGGTAACGGGCTGTCTCTACGTTGAACTCCTTCACCAACTACGAGGAAAGAGAAGTAACCAAAACATTTATATCTGAAGTGACTTTGACAAATAAATGATTTCAAAAGCAACTTGTACTTTTTTGTTAAACACTACACTTTTTGATTAAAGGAATTTTATCTAAATTCCCTTGCAAATATTTAATTCTGTTTTGAATAAATAAGCCTTCTTTACTTTCTACTTTATAGAAGAGAACATTAGATACACCAAATATGAATTTAATTCACTTTTATACCCTTAATGGATCCTTCAGATTGAGTTAACCTTAGATTGCAGATCTATATAAAACAGCACAACATCTCTGTTTATCATTGAAACAGACTTGATGTTTAGCAGTTCATAATCAATTCTCATTCTATACAAAGGTGGATCAAGGCTTGCTTTAAGGGGGGGGGGGGGGGGGGGGGGGCGCAAAATTTTTCAACACAAAAGTGTCCTGTTATCTATATACGATTTCCTACCTTTGTACAAAGTGTAATACCACATTCCTCAATCTCGTCAGTATCAGGGTCACTTTGAACATGTTCATCGGAGTGGTTGCGATTATTACAGCTATTATGCCTGGAAAGAAAACAGTAAAATGTTATTCACTGTTGCATATATAGTCATATGATAGTCTTATTTGAACAACCCTTCTTATAAGTAGCTTGCCCCCCCCCCCAAAAAAAAATAAACAAGTGAATGAGTAAATTACGCAATGCATAATAAATGTCCCCGCCGGAAGTGCAGATCTGTGGAAATTAACTAGCCTGAACCTTAAAACTTCAGTGAAAAACTTTAGTGAATAAAATAATAATGTTACTGCATGCAAAAGAAGAGAATACCAACAATGCATGTATACAACTGAAATATAAAACATGAAAACATTATGGACCTTCAGCCATTTTGAATAAATTTGCATAAATTTGCATGAATAATGAATTTCAAAATTCTGTGTAGAAGTTTGGAAGCCCCCACCCAGCCCTATCAGATACTGTATAAGTGGTTATTTTCGCAGAGGTTTTATTTTCGCGATTTTCGCGAGTCGGTCCTCGCGAAAATTTCCACTTCAATATATGGCTGTTTATAGTAACAAAAACATCACAAAAATCGCGAAATTATACCCTCGCGAATATCCCTACCTAGTCCAAAATCGCGAAAATATCTGTACGCGAAAAAAAGAGCTTATACAGTAAAACAATCTCAATCAAAATCTGATGTGAAATAGAGGAGAAGTAGCGTTTTTCGTCAATTTTGAATAAATTTGCATAAATTTGCATAATTAATGAATTTCAAAATTCTGTGTAGAAGTTTGGAAGCCCCCACCCAGCCCTATCAGATAAAACAATCGGAATCAAAATCCGATATGAAATAGAGGAGAAGTAGCGTTTTTCGTCCATTTTGAATAAATTTGCATAAATTTGCATAATTAATGAATTTCAAAATTCTGTGTAGAAGTTTGGAAGCCCCCACCCAGCCCTATCAGATAAAACAATCGGAATCAAAATCCGATGTGAAATAGAGGAGAAGTAGCGTTTTTCGTCAATTTTGAATAAATTTGCATAAATTTGCATAATTAATGAATTTCAAAATTCTGAGTAGATGTTTGGAAGCCCCCACCCAGCCCTA
This sequence comes from Heliocidaris tuberculata, assembly GCA_025618425.1. Taxonomy (NCBI): domain Eukaryota; kingdom Metazoa; phylum Echinodermata; class Echinoidea; order Camarodonta; family Echinometridae; genus Heliocidaris; species Heliocidaris tuberculata. Next base: position 8,833,518 of record CM046839.1, read on the forward strand.
TCAGATAAAACAATCGGAATCAAAATCCGATGTGAAATAGAGAAGTAGCATTTTTCGTCAATTTTGAATAAATTTGCATAAATTTGCATAATTAATGATTTCAAAATTCTGTGTAGAAGTTTGGAAGCCCCCACCGAGCCCTATCAGATAAAACAATCGGAATCAAAATCTGATGTGAAATAGAGGAGAAGTAGCATTTTTCGTCAATTTTGAATAAATTTGCATAAATTTGCATAATTAATGAATTTCAAAATTCTGTGTAGAAGTTTGGAAGCCCCCACACAGCCCTATCAGATACAACAATCGGAATCAAAATCCGATGTGAAATAGAGGAGAAGTAGCATTTTTCGTCACTTTTGAATAAATTTGCATAAATTTGCATAATTAATGAATTTCAAAATTCTGTGTAGAAGTTTGGAAGCCCCCACCCAGCCCTATCAGATAAAACAATCGGAATCAAAATCGGCCAAGAAATGACGGAGAAGTAGCATTTTCTAACATTTGAGCACACACGGACAGACGGACGGACGGACACACACACACACACACACACACGCACACACGAACGGAGCCCGTTTCATAGTCTCCTCGCGAACTTCGTTCGGCGGGGACAATAAATAAATAACACAAAAAAATAAATGATTTTTATTTGAAAAATAAATCAACACAGCAAGGTCCAACTTTAAATAAAAATGAATACAATGTCTTATGTCCAGAAATTTAAAATATCCACGATTTTCAAACATATGTTTTCACATGTACTTCACTACTCCGCTGTGCAACTAAAACTAAAACACAAAATAATTAATTGTTATAAATTGCAATTGTATTATACATCTAACTTTAGGCATGCTAATGTTTACATAAAAGTGTAACTGAGAAAGAATAAATAACCAATCTTATGCCCCCTAAATAAAGTATAAATTTCTGAATTTCTGAATTTGAGGCAAGGGCAACCTTGCTCCAGTTAGAGGAGTGATGATTTGTGATTTAGAATTCATAAACATAATTCCATTATTTGAAGATGAATGTTACCTTCGAATCATGTTCTTTCCAAACTGCAGGGCGTTCATACCAACAGAATGGACAGATGGTGGTAATGGCAAAGTCCAATCAATGCTGTCCCTGAAGTTGTTTGTTCTCTTCTATATACTCTCTTGTTTGATATGCCCAGATAAGCCTACTGAGTAGCCAGGGTTATTTGTCAAGATCTGCACAGGCTGGTGGTACAAGAATACAATAAAGGCACTTAAGACTCCTTTTCTTGGGGGTTGGGGGGGTCGGGGGGGGGGGGGGGGGAGGGGGGCTATTACTCAAGGTTGCAAACTGAATCTACATGTAAAATGTATTCAGAAACATTACCACTTCAAATACTAGCGAGAATGTCTGTTAAACAAACCTTGAAAAGAGTTTAAAATAATGGGAAAAATTGCTATTTTCAAACCTGTAAACTGTAAACTGAAAAGATGGTAGGATCTTTACAAAAAAGATAAATTAATGTAAGTGATGATGATCATTTTTTTCCAAAACTTTCTTGTGCAATACATATCTCTTCATATCTTCATAATATGGCAAGACCTACATCGATAAAGTAGAGTGAAAAAAATTGCCTGGTTGGAAGTTAAAGGATTTTTAAAGTTAGACATCTTTAAATTTTGTAAAACTAAAAGGATTCAGCCGAGCAAGATGTGCAATTTGGATACCAAACAAAATAGACTCATTGGCATGATTGGGAGCAAAGATTTGGGGGATTACTATTAGGCCTACTACATCTGATGATGTACCGTATATATATCTAAACAATTCATATATTTATCAACGATCTCTGATAAATCTGAAGTTTTAATGTAACATCAATAAAATAGATGCTGGGTCAACCAATCATTCTATTCTATTCTCTATTTCACAAGGCAATGTCACATCAGTCATCATCTTCATCCTCATCATATACATGTACCTCCTCCTCCTCATCATCATCAATCATCATCATCATCACGATCATCATCATCATCATCTTCTTAGAACTTCTGATGATGACATTATTATGGACATCATTGTCACGCATCTGATCACACAGAGAACATGGAGAAAGGTAACTCCAGGGAGCTCGAACGCGTAGCGTTCGAGCTCCAGGTACAAATAACCGACGTCTGCATCGCCATGAGTTTGGTTAAATTCATTTGTTAGTTTTTGAAGGTAAGATGAAAATTTGTACTTACATGTCAGGATAATTACTTTATATATGCAGTAGGCTTTCAGATTTCACGATTTGACGATCATTTCGATGAAAAAAAGATAAATTTCCTCTCCGAGCCGATCTTTCCCCGTGTTGTATCGTCGATGCAAATGACTCGCATTCGCAATGCGCATGCGCTGAATTGCATGCGCACCGTGAATACGAGTGCTCCCTGGAGTTAGGAGAAAGGCAGATCTAACTCACCGGGATCTGGACAGGCGTACATTCGGGAAGAGAGGTATAAAAACACCATTGATTGTTTGTTAAGCTAGAGTATCAATAATGTCAACCATAGTTCACTTCCAAAATTTATTTTCAAAAAGAGTAGAATCTGCTAGAAATCAAAACTCCAGCCGCGAGCCGTGTGGATGGACACGCAAATCCCACAATTTGTTTATGGTGCTCTAAGATCCTACCCGCAACTCGGCTCTTAGGCAACTCGATTCATAGACACTTCGAAACATATTCCAGAAGCTCGGTAATAACGTTCAGTGACTACGCACGGGTAAATTCGGCTCTCCCCGTTTTTTGTTCTTTCCGTTTTTATTGAAAGTAAACTGACATGTCTAAGATGAAGACAGGAGCCTCAAAATGTATATATGTTCGTAGGAGGTGGAGGAGAGAGAGAGAGAGAAAGAGAGAGAGAGAGAGAGAGAGAGAGAGAGAGAGAGAGAGAGAGAGAGTGAGAGTGAGAGAGAGAGAGAGAGAGAGAGAGAGAGAGCTAGGGGATGGAGAGCATGACCTATCTGAACATGTCTAAGATGAGGAGAGGAACCTTAGAATGTATATGTTCGTAGGAGGTGGAGGAGAGAGAAAGAGAGAAAGGAAGAGATTTTTTTACGCCTCAAGACCTTATCACCTACATGACCTACGTAGCAAGAATCTATCCCTTCCGAAACCCCGAACAAACAACTGCAAACGCACCTTTTTCTACAGGGGTGCTCATTTATTTAACAGCATTCCTCAATGTATCAAAAATTGCACATCATCTCTGCTTTTATGTAAACGAGCACTTTCGCAAATGAGACCTTTTTTTTTTATCTATTTATTCTTTTTATCTTTTTTTATTTCTTTATATTTTAAGTTTTAATTAATTTTTTTAATTTAATATTTTTTAAAAGTTATTATTTTAAATATAGTATTCATAATTTCTTTCTTCATCTCTTCTTTTTCTTCTCCTTTTCTTACACTTTTTCTTTCTCTATTTCTTTTATATCTGGTCCCCATGGAAGACCAGTTGCACTATGTAAGTGTAGCTGAAAATGGGCTATCCAGTCGTCTATTTCTTGCCTTTCCTTGTTTACATTGTATTTTCATTCTTCAATCGTTCTTTATTGTATTGTTAAATTTAATCCCATACTATCGTATAATTTGGCTTGTGTTGTATATGTATATGAATTTTTTTATTTACTTTATATTCATGTGATTGTATATTCTTTTTATATGACGGAAATAAAACAAACAAACAAACAAAGAGTGAGAGTGAGAGAGAGAGAGAAAAAAAAGGAGAGAGAGCTAGGGAGACAGAAAGCTAGGGGATGGAGAGCATGACATATCTGAACATGTCTAAGATGAGGAGAGGAGCCTTAAAGTAGGAGGTGGAGGAGAGAGAAAGAGAGAAAGGAAGAGAGTGAGAGTGAGAGAGAGAAAAAAGGAGAGAGGGGGAGAGAGAGAAAGCTAGGGGATGGAGAGCATGATAGGGAGAGGGAGAGGGAGACGGAGACGGAAAGAAAGCAGGAGGGCGAGATAGATAAAAGTAGACCGACAGACAGAGGAATGGACAGACTAGAGGCCTGGCAGATAGAGATTAAGTATCTTTAGTTACCCCCTATATGGGCTGTTTGGAAAGCCTGATTCACATGTGCATTTCCCTCCTAATCTCTCGGCATTCTTTTATTTTTTTCTTTAAAGGGCAATCCAATTACCTTGGTAATAAAATGATTTGAACGTGACAGTGTGAAAGCAGAACTAAGAAATCGAAAAACAGGATGGTGAAAGTTCAAAAGAAATCGCACAAGGAATAAGAAAGTTATGGAAGTTGGAATTGATATCGCTACATCTATGTATGCGAATCTCAAATTGGCAATAGGAGTTCTGTGGTTGATTGTAATCGACAACTCTCCCATTTGTCGTACACAAAAATATCATTAATTTGCAATTTTCTCCTAAGCTCCTTTTCTCTTGGGGCGGTACTCAAAATTGTAGATAGCATATTGTGAAAAAGATCATTTTTAGTAAAAAAATGTTGACAAAAATTATATTTTAGTCATTTTGCGAGTTGGAGCAAATGGGGGAAATGTCCGCCACTACATCACAGTGACATTACCGATTTGGCCAACTGGTCCGATTTCGTTCAAACTTTCGCCAATCTGAGTTTTCCTCTTTCTTTCAGAATAACTTGCCATCCCCCCCCCCCCCCCCGCACCACCACCACCACCACCACCGGCGTAGCCATGGGGGCCTGGGGGAGGGCATGTGCCCTTAATTTCCTGTGCCCCCCCCCTCAGGTGCCCTCATTAAAAATCCACACCCATCAGCAAATCAGCAATTTAGTGATCTGCCCCATTTACTGCCCCATTATGCCCCCAATGACAAAAAAGAGTTTTTTAAAATGTAAACTACCCCCCCCCCCACAAACTACGATGACGATGTCATACTACCCATCCACCTCATGCAGCAAAACCGGACAATAAAACCAGGGAGGTGGAAAACCGCCTCCTGTACCCCCCTACAGAAAGACGATGCTACCCAGTGCCCCCCTACTGAAAAAAACCTGGCTACGCCTCTGTCACCCCTCTGTCACCCATTGATACAGATATCGGACCCATGCATAACAGGTGCCGCAATATGGTACCGAGCATGAGCTTGTATGGGTCGATTCGATGTCAATAAGATAATTCAGCACGAGTCGAGTTGTCACAAGCCCCTACATGCTTTTTGTAGATAAAAAGAGGAGAGGCGCGCCGAGGCCGAGGATCAGGCCCCTAAAGCTCCGCCATCTTGTCGGGGTCCATTAGAAGGCCCGATAAGCACCTTTGCATAATTCATGAGCGTAAATGCATGATTCATTTTGTAAGATGCTCCCCGAGAGTAGCATTAGTTTGTACGCGGTATGAAACACATTACGCGCATCAGCTTAGAGCATGCGCAGTAAGAAAGGTCAAATTCAGTAATATATGCATTTATGGTAATGTATTCATCGCTTCAACGTACAGATTCGGCGAATCAGCGTCGGTAATTTCTAATTGTGGCAGACGGTACTCGGTCAATGCACTTTAATTGTAATCGATCTCCGAATAAAAATATATCGCTTTGCAAATTTGTAAACAAGTAAATAAAGCTAAAAATGTAACCGGACAGACCGAATCAAATCTAATCATGGATACAGATAATGTAAAAGTAAATGTAAAGTACTTGACACGTCACCAGTGGCATAAGTCTCTTTTGTTGTTGATATACTTAATACCGGTAAATATATTCATTTGATATGCATAAAGGATAAATGATAAATAAATGAATAAATAAATGAAACATATATGTATAATGAAAAAAACAAAAACAAAAAACTCCTCTTGCAGTGTAGGATTTTTTTTCAGGGATGGTTTTCACAACAGAAAGGATGATCTTCATTTGGGGGTGGGAATGGGGTCCTTTAGTTAATTGAGGTTTTTCTTTAACTTTTTAGTTAGTCTTGATATAAATGATTTTTTGTTTTTAAAGTGTACATTTGTTCTTTTTTAGAAGGGATTTTGAATTGTATTAAAAGGAACAATCCACTAGCGTAGCTGAGGGAGGGGGGGGGGGGGGGGCAGGGTGCCCCCGACAACTTTTCCTCCCTTTTTTTTTTCTTGTTTGTCAGAGAATTATGGAGGAAAACATGTGATACCCCTCCCCCCCCCCCCCCCCCCCCCCCCCCGAGCGTCTATTTTGAGGGCTGGGGAGTCTTGATGTAAATGATCTTTTTATTTTTTAAAAATAATATAAGTGTACATTTGTTCTTTTTTGAAAGGGATTTTTTATTTTATTAAAAGGAACAATCCACTAGCGTAGCTGAGGGGGAGGGGGGGGGGGGGGCAGGGGGCATAATTTTTTTTCTTGCTTGTCAGAGAATTATGGAGGAAAACATGTAATAACCCCCCCCCCCCCCCCCCCCCTCCGAGCGTCTATTTTGAGGGCTGGGGGAAAAAGTACCGCACTGAGCGAGTTTGGGAGAGCTGGCGAGAAGAAAAAATACGGGTCTCCCTTCAAGCAGAGTTTTAGAATTTAGAATTTTTTGTTTTTTGTTTTTGCTTGTCACAGAATTATGATTATGGAGGAAAACATCTGATAACTCCCCCCCCCCCCCCCCCCCCCCTCACTGAGCGCCAATGGAACAATCAAAATACCGGGAAGAATTATCTTCTAACTTTTACTTTGCATTTGTGAGTAAAATTTATATGTTGCCATTCACTAACGTACCCAAGGGGGCCGGGGGCAAGGGGGGGGGGGGGGGCAGAGTGCCACCTGACAAGTTTTGAAGAAAAAAAAAGGTTATCGGGTTCCTGAACAAGATTCTCGACACCCCCCACTGAGCGACTTTTGGAGGGCTGGCGAACAATTTTCGGAACTGACCTCCTCTTTTTTTTTTCTTTAATGCTTGTCAGAGAATTATGGAGGAAAACTGGACCCCATAAAATCTGATAACCCCCCCCCCCCCCGATCCACTAAGCGACTTTGGGAGGGCTGGCGAAAAAAAATTCTCGACCCCCCCCCCCCCCCCCCCCCCCGAGCGACTTTTGGAGGGCTGTTGGGGGGGGGGAATTGTCGCCTTTGATAACCCTTTTTTTTTTTTTTAACCCCTCTTGACGCCAAGGTCCAGACGCCACTGTTGCCATTCCTTTCCAGCTTTCATGCCTGTAAGTCACCACTCAATCACAAGTCTTATACAATACTATTCATTTCCATCAACTTATGATTGACCATTCCAGTCAAAGCTTATTGTCTTCACTCTCCCTTTCACATACGCAGGCATGACAGGGGTGTCGCTAGAGAATTATGAATGGGGCAATAGTAACTGTGCCAAGAAAAAAATTCCCACAAATTTCCAACAGTGAAAAAGTAAAACTGAAGTTTATATTTTTATATATTTTTGGACATGCCAAAATACTGACAGTTTGAAACGTTACAAATATTAAGGTGTATTGCCATCCCGCCACACCAGTTGTGCATCCAGGATTTTGTAAAAGATGGGGCACACATTGCAGAAAATTCTCTGACAAGTTGAAAAAGGTCATTTCAAAGGAGGCGGGGGGAGGGGGTACAATCTTGAAGTTGTATACTGAAGGTATGTCACTCTGTATCAAGGGGGGCATGGGCCGGAAGTGCCCCCTAAATCTGATACTGCCCCCTTCCACCCCCACCCCCTCGAGCGATACCACTGCTTTTTCTCTCATTTTTTATCTTTCTCATTCCATTCTAACTCTGGCTTACCTTTCACACAAACTTTTCATTTAACATTTCTAGTTATGGAACCCCTGCCCCCCCCCCCCTTTGAATACTCTATGTAAAAGTATATCACATGAACATTATCACTAAAATGAGAATTCAAGTTAGAATTAAAAAGCTCTCAAAATATGTAAATGTTAAAGGTAACTAGATAGATGACTTTCCATCCCCTTAACATGATAAAAGAGATGAACTAAATCCTTTGTGTTTTTTTGTCTATTTAATAACAATAAATATCAATTCAAATAACAAGTTTATAATTTGAAAAAAAAAAAAAATTGAAATTGCACATCCTTGCAGAAGTCTAGTGGTAAGTCAAATTTTCATATCACTTACTAGTACAGTATATCACTGAATGAATATTTGGTTTTTCTCACAAGTTCTCAAGCAATTTGCATATCAACTGTTTCATTCTATTATACTGTTGAAATGGTCACTGACATAAATCAAATCTAGGTTTTGTTAAATTTCATTCAGCTGAAGGCACTTATTTCTTAGAATTTCAGCAAATGCAATATTCAAACAAAAATCCTCCAAATCAGAAACCCTTGTTAGGGATATCTGTATTGTTTTATTCTGAATGAAATCGCCAACTTCATTGCATGTATCCACTCGTGAGACTGCTGATCTAGTTAACAGGAATGAAGAGCTGTAGTGGTAATCCGTAAGTCTGTTGAATGAAAAGAGAAAATAGAACAAATTAAAAACTATTAAGGTTGTAAACAATAAGAAAGGACTGCAATGTGCCAGATATGTATATATGCATGACTCAAACAGAGTGAATATTGCTTGATAAAAAGCTATTTTACCCACATTCATTAAAGTTAAGTTCTTTTGTAAGCATGAAAATGGAAATGATGAATCCTTATAAAAATTAAGTAAAATTCCTATATTTGACTAAAAATTCTTTTTCAGGTGAGAGGGAAAGGAAATTACAATAGTTTTAAATAACTTGCTTCCTCTTCAAGTTGTGTACTACTGATATAGGCCTATTATATATTCTTTATATTGATATATTTTTTGAAAACTTTTTTTTTGTGGGGGGGGGGGGGGGGGGTAATTGCCAAATTTAATTATGCACAGTAAAGGCCTACCTCTCCAAGCTTGAGCATGCAGGTCAGTATATCTGCTCTTTGTTCATTTCTCTGGATTGTGTATCTCAATATTCTTTCACCATCCATTGTAAAGAATCATGCTGTGTAAAAAGAGGATAAATAAATAAATTTATAAGTGCAAGTATAAATGAAAGTAATTTAGAGGTACACAATATATATTTCACAGAAATACTTGTACTCCACTAATTGTGACTTTTTTTTTTTATCTTCTCAAACATCTAAATACATCTAATTCAGATCATAGATCAAAGCTCAAAAGAGACCGTTTTCACAGATTGTATTGTGAATAAATGTGAAGTGTAATCTTCTCTTTCTTTTCCATGCTTACACACAATGCTGGGCTTTGTTGGTAATGGTTTAAAATGTTTGCATTAAGGACAAGCTATTAAAAAATCAATGGCAACTAGTAAGGGCATCTGTAATATGCTTTTAACTAACACATTTAGGGACCCCTGGAAGCCCTAATTGCTTCTATAGTTCATTTCCTTGTTTCCTGTTAAATTACAATATTTATGATAATCATAAAATGATTCAAATTACACTTTACATGTATAAGCATATAGATACTCAGGAAATGTTCTGTAAACTTACCTGTAATTTAGGAAGGCTAGATTTCTGCTTCATCATGTATGGTCAGTTTGCATTTGCGCAATGTTTGAATAACATTTCTTGGGTTCCTTTCCATTTTGATCTGTTAAAAAAAAAATAATGAAAACAAGAGTTGTCATTTTTGGGGGTCTTTCTTGTTACAGTCATAGCTACATTGATAATAATTGTTTTTATCAGGCAAATAAATTCCAATCCATTATTTTTCAAAGGTCAAAATTCAATAATCATCAGCTATCTTATGTTTATTAAGGTGCATTCAAGCTACATAAGTTTCTTGGAAAGAAAAAGAAACAGCCTCAGCAACAAAACTTTCTAGTGACGTGTGTCTGAAATTTTGAACAGGGATCCCTTAACTGGCTTTAACAACCAGACTGAATTTTTGCCCAAAATACATTTGCCTCCACCCCCCCCCCCAAAAAAAATCATATTCTATCAGACTCCAGTTAATTTAAGTCAGTTTATTTGACCAAATGGCATGAATTGAACCAAATATAGTAGATCCAAGTCTTTTAAGAACGAAAAAAAGTCAGGCGTGAAAGTGAAGTTGAACAGAGTTCTTATTAAACATGGTTAGAGATCTAGATCTTCTTTGACTTTGTCCCCCAAGGCCAAGCACAGCTTTAGCCCTAGGCCTAGCCAAGTCTACATCTACTCAAGATAGACTATCCTTCAGACTTTGGTTTATGGAATAAAGTTTCAACAAATATTCAGAGTTCAAAACAGTAAACCTCGTGTAACATTAATGATTTTATATCAGCACTAATTCATATCTTATCAAAATCATCGATATCGTAGAATCCCACCACACAGTCACAGATTCCAAATCTAACGTTAACCGTAGTCTCGTAGTTGGACTAACGAATACGCTTGTGTGCACCATACAGATGAACAACACGAGGAAATTAAGCTTATGGTTATGCAATACAGTCTATCACCATTTAGAGTTTAATAACGTTAGATCTGTTTAGATCTTCTTAGATCCAACTTGTTTGCATGTATTGAATTTTCGACGCTGTCGAAATAGCCACCGCGCCAGTGGCTGAAACTGACCCGTGACTGCCCGGGTAGCTGTCATGAGCATCAGCGTGTGAGGACAGCGATCTCCGTGTCAAACTACATCTCGACGATAAATTTAGAACTGTAATTTCGAGAGAAAATTGTTTCAATCCTTTTTCAACACAACTCTTGTGAATCCTTTTGAAATATTGATAAATTATCGTAGATCACCTAGAATTGTACAAGTTATTTTTATTAATAAACTAAATGTACGAAATTTAATGATAATTTGACCTCTACTCACCTTGTCCTTTTGAACTAACATCTCTCATTTCGTGCGGATGACGTCTGGCATATAATCTGCATAATTAATAGGTCTTGAATTGACGAAGTTGAGGTCAAGTAAATTTTGATCGATACTATCGAATTATGTACATATTCATGACCTAGCATCCAATCAAAGTTTCACAATAAACTGACACGCACAAGAAATATGAATAATGCAACGTATCGGGTGCTTATCGGGCTCTTCAAATGATCCGAAAGAGGCGGGGCCTAATTCCATTCGCGTAATGATTTCCGCGCGTGCTGCTTTCCGTCTAGTAAATCTATTATACGCCTAGCTAGGCCGAGGATCATCATCCACCTAGAAAAGGCGCGAGGTTTGAACTTAAAATTGTTTCGCTTTTTGAAGTAAAATGATTTTCTGAAAATGTACTATCGTGCAATTAACATCCAATTAAATAAACCTAAAGTTTCAGTTAGTTCCACTGTATTAAAACTCAATGGTTATTTTCAGAGATCGTGATTGCTCAGGCGCTTGCGCTTGTATAGCTAACTCGCCGCCAGGGCTAGCCACGGCTAGCGGGATGCGAACGGCGCCGCTGCCGTACTGGGGCTGGAGTAAGCTTCAATCCAGCACTGAGTCTGACATGTCTGAGGAGCGGGATCGTTGCTTGTTAACCCTTTCAAGACAATTGACCACGTTTTGTGGTTTGGCTCAATAACTTTTGATTCAGAGCTCTAAAAAATATACCAGATGCATGAGTAGAAAGAGCAAACATTTCTGCACATCGGACATCCTATGTCCATTTTTTTGCATGACCTTATTGCATTGATTTGATGCGAGGAAGTTTAAAAATGAGAATAACCTTTGATTAAAATCCTTAAATTGTCATCACCTTGAGAGATTCAAAATCATTGTTTTTTATCAAATTGGCAATTTTTTCAACTTTTCGACAAATTTGTAACCATGTAACTTTAGACCCCTAGCCTAGGCCGGAATTCACAAAGGAGGTTTAAATTTAAACCATGGATTATTTAAATTTTGTGGTATAAGTACGCTTGATTTAGCGCATGCACTTACAATGGTCCAATGATCCCTGGTAATGAAAGCGTGTGCTTGGCAAAATGCGCTAATTTTACGCTTGTTGCCATGGTTTCGACCATGGACTAACGCAGGTTTAGGTAAATTAATTTGCTTAAACCTGCGTTAGTCCATGGTCGAAACCATGGCAACAAGCGTAAAATTAGCGCATTTTGCCAAGCACACGCGTTCATTACCAGGGATCATTGGACCTTTCTAAGTGCATGCGCTAAATCAAGCGTACTTATACCACAAAATTTAAATAATCCATGGTTTAAATTTAAACCTCCTTTGTGAATTCCGGCCCTAGAGTCTATATTGTTTTCAAAGACATGCACCTTATTACTATTAGATCCATGTAGAATCTTTTGTTGTAACTTTTGTTGTATCTTCTGTATATAGACCTAGTATTAGACTCTGCAGCGCTAATATTGTTTTAAAGTGTATCAATCACCTGAAAAAAATAATTTGTGAACAGCTAGAAAGTATAAAATCAACCTCAAAGAACTTTGTCTGGTATTCTATAGGTCAACAGTTTAATGAAGGAAATAGAGGATAACATGAAAATGCTCGCGCGGAACCGAACTCCAAGTTGGGTTCCGCGCGAGCCTTTATCTTGGGGAGCGCATACTTGTGCGTCGAGTCTACTCATGAGTCGCTTTTATGCTTATAGAGAGTGTAATTAAAATTGCAATATCTCTTTATAGAATTAATATTCAAAGCCCAAATTTTGAATATAGTTTAACGACATGAAACCTCTAACATACAGAGCAAAATTATTTTGGGTGATTGGTACCCTTTAACACACATTTCTACGAGATGTCCAAGAACTTAGACTTATAACAGTTTTTGAGAAACTGGCCCCTGCTTCTTTCATCTCCTGTTTCTTATTTAGGAGACTGCCTCTATTCAGACTATTGTCAGAGGCTTTTGTCCACATATTTGGTAGCCTATTTGGGAGACAGTCTCCCATTTAGGAGACCAATTTTCTTTGTTTACATTTGCTGCAAAGAGATTACCTCGCTTAAAATTAAAATGTGATAAGCAGATTCCTTATGAAAAATGACCCCTTTTGACCATCTGCTTTTGTTTTCATAACATTTTTTGTCATGATCAATGCTCAAAAGAAATGGGCATCTGACCTCAGGGAGGCAAAATTTTGACTAGGAGAAACTGCCTTGTTGGTGCAGTGTTGTTGCTTTTGTCTCCAATATGGAGAGAGTCTCCCAATTGGGCCTTGTGCGTTTACTGTCTAGATCTAGGTCTACTGTCTTAAGGGCTAGTTAGACTTGTCTGATAGCGATAGGAATAACGATAACAAAATTTTAAATTATATACCCTACTATATTTGTGTACTTTTCAGTATGCCCATGTATACTCGTGTATGCTTAATTGCTCATAGTAGGGCAGCTCTAGGGTGTACCTTTAATGAAAAATTTTATTGTTATAAAAAAGTCTGACCAGCCCTAAGCCCTTTAGTCTCCATCCATAAAAGAATATTTTTACCCCATTTCCTAGCCTCATATTTGAATGTACCCAAAAGAAATGTAGAAATGTCAAAGAAAAAAAAAATCTGAACATTTGTTTATAAACATAAGTACACAGCGCCTAGTAGACTCTATATTTCAGTTTATTCAAATATACAGCAGATGTTTCGTAAACCAAGATTTTTTTTTTCTCTCTCTCCCTCTCTCTCTCTCTTCCATGCAGCATACAAGTAAATCAAGCTGAGAACACTCGTGTCATCATGGATGAAACTCCCATCATGGAGGCTGAACCTGAAGGTGACTTTCAGTCAGTCAGTCAGAAGATGAAAGACATTTCACAGCAATTCGACTCCAGCCAAGGCAGTCAAACATCCTCTTCAGCACAAGAAAACATATGTGCATATGTCAGGTAAGTTTGATAACTATCACAACCCTGAGTAGAAATCATGTAGGATGGGGGGGGGGGGGGGGGGGGGGGGGGTGTTATGAAAGAAAAAGTGTTTGATTTTCTGTTTAAAATGAGCTGTCCGGATAACAAACCTGTCCGGACACACAACGTGTGGGTATACATACATGTACATTACTTCTTCCCTTGGTAACTGCATTCTTTTAATTTGAAAATAGACCATATTTTTTCCACCTTTAATTTCATGAAATAATTCATTGGCTTTCAACCTATGTTGTGTATATAAATTTTCATAGGTAATTTTTAAGGTAATATATGTGCTCCTACCAGCCTAATTTCTCCTTTGTGTATCTACATATATATGCTTCTTTCAGATACAAGGAGTGGCTTGAGAATGTGAAACAAATGCAGAACGGTTTGATCAAGTCTTCTGCTGAACCTGCTACATCAGAAAGTGAATCTAATAACAATGAAGATTTAACAACCAGGTGAGATAAATGATGAAAACATTGTAAATATCCAGCTCTAATTTTGTTTTCCCCATATTGTATTTGTCTCTCCCCCATGAACAACCAGTGTATGTCATATGCATAAAAAAAAACAACAACCAGTGTATGTTTTTGATGGATTTGTAAGATTATATTTTCCACCATTATCAAAATTACTTGTAAGTGCCCAGAAACCATAAGTTAAATGTTCCACCAAGTTGTTGAAGATTAAGGCACTTCAGTTGTTGTTTTTTTTTAAAACTCTTATGTTGTAATCTTTGTAAACTATTTACTCAAGAACCCAGGAGTGTCTTTTTGACCAAATGTAAGTGTATGTATGTTTTAACATCTCAACTTGAACTAATGCAATTTTATATATTTTGAAAGGCCATAAGAGAAAAATTATGTGATGTTTGTATTATCTGCAATTCGACACATGTTTGTGTTTAGAAGAATGATAAATCTCTACTTCAAGCAAAAATATGAGGAATCAAAGTCTATACAAATGAATATATAGAAGGTTCTTTAAACAACATTTTCCTGTGCATTTTCTTATGTTGTATGAAAAGGCCCTAACTCATATATTTGTTGTTCTCTCTAGGATTGCAGCCCTTCAAGAAGAGCTAATCAAGGAAACATCCAGCCATGCAGTGAAAGAACTTGTAGTAAGAAGGTAAGGATGAAGATACATGTAATACTAGGGGTGGGAGTTTCGGGTATTTTTTCAATTCGGGAACCCGACTATTTTTCGGGCGGGTTCCCCGGTTACCCGAAAATGATATAACACGAATTACAAGCCAATATTTACCCCTAAGAAGCTACTAACACTGTGGGAAAACTCCTTTGTGTTTGGCAACTGAAATAAACCATTCGAGGAAAAAACAAAAACAAAAACAACAACAACAACAACAACAAAACAGGCGGAGGAAATCGCGTGGGCGCAAGACAGGATAGGCATAAGCCGCCTAAATCTAATCTGTAGAAATTGTCTACCGTCTAATCATGCCAGCGCGCCAGCGCCTTAGGTAGTCACGCGCGGTCAACAGTCCCTCGCACATGTTTATCCAAAATACATGAATGTACATGTACTTATAAAAAAGGAAGGGGAATACAAAGAAATCTTATGAAGAAAAACTCGTTTAAGACGATGATCATGATGATTCTTAATAATTTTGTACGGGCAGCTCTTGGGAATTTTGACATCGTGATCGTAGAGATCGAGTCACTTACTCACTTTGTACACAAACTTCACTGTTCACACGGAGTATTGATTTGCCTGGCGAAAATGGCGAGCTTTCTGTAGTATCTACACTCCTCATACTCTAATTATACACATTGCGAGTCCTCACGCACGCGGTCATCGTCTCACCGACAGTTTCATTCTCAACGTGTGATCAACCCGCCAATTATTGAAATTCACACACACGTACCACTACTAGTACACATAAAACCATCAATACATGCCGGGTCCTCTCTCTTCGCCAGTAGCACCATTGATATCATCATCGATCATCATAATCATCAAAGACATCATCATCATATCATCATTATCAAGATAATAACATCATCAAAACAATTATCTTCATCAGACATCAAATATCATCATTCATCAAACTCATCATTCATCAAAAAAAATCATCAAGCCAACATTTTCTTCTCTGTCCGACTGCAACTTCATCCTTTAACACACACATGCGGTTCCCTTTTGAAATTCGATCTGTTTATACAAAGCGCCTTTCCGCCCAATGCCGCCGCGGTATATGAAAGGAAAAAAGAAAAAAAAAAGGCGCATACCTTCATTGGCTGGCTGGCATATGACTTGTCATGACTTGTTATTAACGGACCGCTCATGAAATGACGTCACAAGCCCAATTTTATAAATGAAAATGTTAATCGCGCGCACTGTAGACATCCTTTGCTTCTCACAGCCTTGCTTTTCACTTTCGCATGAACAATGAAGGATATTATTTTGGATATATCGTTCATGTACTCTTAATCTGATTTCAGTAATTGGTAACTTCTTTGCTAAAGTTTCAGGATATTGTGACAGTGTCAGATCGTGATCGTCGATGTTAAAAATACCTGTTTAATAGTGTACGAGTTGTGAGATGCCACGTGCGAGTGTGGAGCGACTGTTGAATATGCATGAGTTTGTAAACTTTACGCCCGTTTATCGCTCATAGACTTATCGTTCACTGCAAAGAAGGGGGAAGGGCACTAAATGCAAATTATGTCATGGGTTCAATGAACCAATGAGCAGTCTCCGAATAGCGGCAGTGAGCTTTGCTCTCTGTGTATACGAATGTGTAAGGTTATGTTTCACAGTGAGTTGAACGAATCAAAAGCGCATCACTGCAATGGTGCGCTAGAGCGCTACATGGATTTTTTTTACATGTAAATAGTAAATGGCTGTTCGACGTTCATCTACCGCCTTGTCGTGTACATACATAGGTGATAATTAAATACTCATTTTCGGGTATCGGTTATCTAATATTTTGACCCGGGTCCCGAGGCTCTCGGGCGGGACTCGGGTACCCGGTTTTTAGTCCCAGCCCTATGTAATACCAAATCCAGAGAAATCATCCATTTTGCTGGGATGTGTTTCACAAGTTTGAAAGAGAGAGAATAAAGAGAGAATGTGTCAAAACCAACACTCCTCAAAAAGTAATGAAGTAGAGATGGTGCAAGTAATGTGGGTCTGAATTCCAATGACCAGAGTACTGATAATTATGTTCATGTCAAAGCATTTGGAAACTAAGCACTTGACAAAATTTCAGAATTTTGAAAAAGTACCCCTTCCATGCTCTGGCACTACTAATCCTGTCTGGAAAATTACCACCTGCAACCCCCCCCCCCCCCCTTACTGGGGTGTGTCTTGGGGTAATGGTCCTGTGTGGTAGTTGTCTTGAGGGTAGTTGCCCTAGGGTAGATATGATGACCAGGGGTTGGTTGCCTGGGGGAGGGGTGAGGTAATTGTTCCTAATGGTAGTTTCATGTAAAATTGATTGAAATATAATTTTGTCATCTATACATTTCTATCAACATTTCTGACTGGCACTTTATATAAAGCAATACAATTTTCTTCAATTTATTAAAGTAGAATACATTTACAAAGGAAACAAGTTCCTCATTCATTATCACTTTGCTTTCCTCACTTTTGTTTAGTGCACAGCTTGGATACAGACTCCAGCAGCTCTTGTTTCATCAGCAACCAGAGACAGAGGACCAGGAGGAGAGGAAGGAGGAGCAGGCAGCCTCATCGTGGGCTAAGGAGTCATGTGAGAGGCAGAGGGTATTATCATCAGACATTCTAGCCCACCTCCAGGCATGTCAGTCTCTCCAGGATGACATTGATCGGAGCAAGAAGGACATTAGAAGTGAGTGGTGGCTGCTTGCATTCTTATTTGGGATAGGGTGCTCTGTAATTGATAGAAGGTAGTATAATCAGACTTTCAGACATTCTTCTCACCTCCAGGCATGTCTGTCTCTGCAAGATGATATTGATCAGAACAAGAAGGACATTAGAGGGCATCATTATTCTACTCTTTAAGTTTTGGGGCATCATTATTGTGAGAGGCAGTAGGTGCTATCACCATTAATATTTTCTCACCACCAGGCATCTTAGTCTCTTGAGGATGACATTAATAAAAACAAGAAGGATAGTAGGGGTAGTTAACTCTACCATTTAACACTTTCAGGACAGGAATTATTTAAAGGCTAAATTGATCACATTTTGTTCTTCAAATTGGTGACAACAGTACTATTCTTTTATTGCTTCATGGTTCTAATAAGGTGTAATGTCTTTGAAAACAACATACATGATGATAAATTTTGTTGAAAAGTTGAAAAAAATTGTGAATTTTGACCAAAAAAAACAATGATTTTGAACCTCACATGTGTTACCAATTTAAGGATTTTAAAGCTTATTCTCATTTCTAAATTCCTGGCATCAAACGCAGTATGGTCATGCAACAAAAATGGACATAGTTTGTGCAGAAGCTTTTGCTCTTTCTACTCATGCATCTGGTATATTTTTTAGAGCTCTGAATCAAGTTATTGAGCCAAAGCACAAAATGTGGTCAATTAATTGTCTTGAAAGGGTTAATGGTAACGTGCAGTAATGTGTCCTGGCTCCTTGACATTTTTATATGATTTGTTTCTGAACCTGTTTGTTCTGTGATTTTAGCTGTATTTTGTTATTAATTAACTTGTGTGAAATCCTATCAAGCCACACCCCCCCCCCCCCAAAAAAAAAATTGTTGCTAAGACCCTAAGCCATGTTTCTCTCCATCCTATGCCCTATTGAACGATGATAGTGTAATTACAAACATCTAAACTCTTGTGTATTTTACCTAGATATACAAGCTACTAATGTGGATTTGATGAAGAGGTTACAGAGCAGAGAGAGTGAAGACAAGCTGGTAGCTGCTCCAAGCAGATCTTTTTCACAACAGTAAGAAAAAGTTTGAGTAAATTTATTCTGAATAGCATCAGCCCATTGAATTTTAAGTCTGAGATAACTCTGGATTGAAGCGACTCGATCAAATTAGATTGTTGTATATTTCATGTTTTCCCACTTGGTGCAGGAAGTTACATGTATGTCAGTATGTGTGGCTAATGTGTATTTGTACATAGGTTTTGGCAGAATTTCAGTTAAACTGGAATACGTTTGATACATTTTATATTTTATAGCAATAGTTCAATTCATTAATTGCCCTTGGGTAATTGCCCCTGTGGTAATAACCTGAATTTTGATATTATGTTTTACAATTCATGTGTTTTCAAAACTTGGTTATAACAAAGTGTTTTTCATTGTCTTGTGAGCTTTGCTACATTGTGACGAATGTATCTCATGTTTTATTTTTCTAGGCAAGAAAAGTTGGACGACCTCATCTCTCACATTACCATGGAGAAGGGTATTCTTCAGGGTCTTATCATTGGGAGTGGGGTGAACTGGGCTAAAGACCCCGCCCTGAAGGATGTAGTGATTGGACTTGGAAAGCAACTTGAACTAGACTGATATCTTTTTTTGAACAGTCGAGAACCTCAAAACTGTCTTTAGATATCATTCTTCAGGGTCTTGTCATGGGAGGTCCAAAGCCTTCATCATTAAAGATGTGGTGATTGAACTAGACTGTTCAATACTGGATTGAATTTCAGGATCTCATCATTGTGAGTATGATTAACTGGGCTTGAGACCCCAACCTGAAAGACAGCAACTAGAACTGGACGGAAATCTGATTAGATGTTAGCAGGGGATGAACTCATGAAGGTGAATTGTATTATTCGCCTCTGCAGAGTCAAAATGCAACATAGCCTTTGGACTGGATTAGCTCAAACTCTGTTATATTGAAAGTGCCTTTACAAAGTTTACGCTGACAAGTTATGTGAATATGTGTGTACACTTGTTGTAAATTTGGAACCCATAAAGATGCAGATGCTCTTTTTTATGTTTTGGTTTCTTTCAAAGTCTGGGCAGTGGAAAAATGTTCATCTTGTGTTTTTTGAATTTTGAAGACCAGTTTGCTAAACAGGGCAGGACACATGCTTCAGCAACAATTCCTCAGCAATCAATATCCTACACAAAGCAATTCCGAATTTAACCCTGGACCAAGCTCTATACCTAACCCAAACACAAACCCTATGGCCTGTATTCTCGAATGGCACTTAACTTTAAGCTCCTGCCTAAGTGTGTAGATTTAGGCCACCGAATTATGGAGAGCCATATGTCACCCTCTTTTAATCCTACAAAATCACCATAGTTCCTTGTTTGAATGCAAATACAAAAACCAGCACGATAAAATTGATTTATGATGCTCATTTCATGCCGGAATTTTTTTTTCCTTTATTTTTTTACATAAATATAGTAATTTATACGGGACTTAGGGGTTGACAAATGGCCTTTTTTATATCAGCTGCCTAAGTTAAGCCAGGCTTATCTTAGGCCACTTTCGAGAATACAGGCCTATATTTCTGATGGAATAAAGTCTGATTTTGTCGCTTAAGCAAGTGTTGGAGCACCAACAGGACAAATGAGCATTTTTGCTTATAGTACCTCGATTTGTATGAAGCAAGTACATATTGTATGGGTGTGTTCAACCATCCCAAAAAATTGATACTTCACTATGCAAGGGCAAGATATATATACATTTATATATATATATATATATATATATATATATATTATATGTTTTGTATGAACACAAATAATTTGCACAAACACAAAGAATTCCCATTTTCAAACCTGTTTATTAATAAATCACAAATACATGCACCCATCTGCATGTATTCTCATAGTAAATACAGTGTATAAAAATTGGTGAAAAAAGAAACAGTATTTGAAAATAAATAATTTTTCACTTTAAATATATAACTGTACTTAGTAGAATATGTTAATAGCTTTTTAGAAAAACACATTTTATGAATTCCATGTATCATTATTATTTATGTACTTTGAATTGAAATAGAAGTCTGATACATAGAAGATACCATAAAAGAAGATATCATTTGCATGAAAGAAAGAAAGACGGATGTTGTATCATAACAAAAGTGTTAACGAGACAGAAATCATATTATGCTCCAAGATTTTTCTATGAATAATCTTGATCACATGTTATAGGAGCATATATACAGTGGAAACTCATTATAAGAACTCTGATATAACGAGATTCCTAATATAACAAGGTAATTTTCATGGTCCCAAGGTCCTCGTTATAGTGAGTTTCAACTATAGTATCCTGATTGTATGAAACAATTTTCAAGTACCTGTAGTATGGGTGTGTTCAACCATCTAATAAAATTGATACTTCACAATCCAAGGGCAAGATGTATATACTAGTATATTATTTGTATGAACACAAATAGTTTTCACAAACACAAAGAATTCCCATTTTTCAAATCTGTTTATAAATAATAAACCACAAATACATGCTGCCGTCTGCACATGTATTCTCATAGTAAATACACTGTATAAAAATTGGTGAAAAGAAAAAAATATTTGAAAATAAATAATTTTTTACTTTAAATATATGACTGTATTTAGTATAATATGTAAATAAAAACTTTATAGAAAAATTCATTATATGAATTTCATGTATCGTTATTATTCATCTACTTGTACTTTGAATTGTCACACAATGTGAAATAGAAGTCTGGTACAAAGAAGTTACCACAAATGAAGATACTGTGAAGAAAAGATATCATTGGCATGAAAGAAAGAAAGACAAATGTTGTACTGTAACAAAAAGTGTTAGCAGTGGGACAGAAATCATACTATGCTCAAAGAAAAGATATCATTGGCATGAAAGAAAGAAAGACAAATGTTGTACTGTAACAAAAAGTGTTAGCAGTGGGACAGAAATCATACTATGCTCCAAGACTTTTCTAATGAATAATCTTGATCACATGTTATAGGTGGTTCATACTGCTAAAGCTCCATCACCATCTTCCCACAATTCAAAAAAAATATTGACTGTGAGTGTAAACTAATCAAATATGAATCTGCTCAGTCATTGAACACAATCTTTTTCCTCTAAATCAGTTTATTGCTTTATAATCAAATTCCCTTTCAAATAACCCCTTTACAAGGAATGAAAAATAATTCAGCAAGTTCACGTAACCAAAAATTTAAATCTGAAAATGTGACAAAAGCATACTCTACAAAAAAGACCTCTGAAAACAAATACAACTGTACTACTACATGTACTTTAGTGAAGGGGAACAAATCTGAGTTGTTCAATATCCATAATGAAAATATCTAAAGAGTATTAAAGTCCTATTAGTTGGTTTTTTGTTGAAAGTACATAACAACTTAAAAAGAGCTAGCAACTGTAATAACACTGAGAGCAGCACCAGACACATGTATAGACAAATAAAGCTTATCTACTGGTATGTAAGATTTTAATACCTACATATATATATATATATATATATATATGCAGCCATCCTATCTTTTTTTTCCATTCATTGTAATATCCCGACTCAATAGGGTTATCACCAAAACATCAAAACAAAACAACACAGTATAGTATTAACACATCATAACAGGACTTAAGTACCTACATTTACATCCAATTGCAAATATGTATTATCGGTATACATGTACATTTAAACTCAATAGTCGATGAAGTTGACAGAGAGCAGAAATAAATTGTAAGTCCATGTCACTATTGCAGTAAAAAAGTTCATATGTATCCACATTCATGTGCATATGTGGTAGTAATTTACACTTGTTAGTACTGCTGTTAATGTAATATATCAAACAAAACATTAAATTGTTAGTAATGAAAGTTCCAGACACTTTCATTTCTCCATGCCCTACAAGTATTGTATGTATAACAATTTCATAATCATAACAAGAATACATGTGCATGTACATGTACTAGTCTTGACCATTACTATACATGACTAGTGACATTGCTTATTGCCGTGATTTTGCTTTCTTTCCTTACACTCGGACAGATAAACAATTGTAAAGACAAGATTTGGCATTCAATATTTCAACAACTGGTACATGCATGAACATGTACTGATGGGTAGTATGAATCATTTGCAAAGATCATTATTTTTGGGTACTACACTACTAACGTTTTAATGAGATTTTTGATGGACTTTACTTCAAATGTGAAAGCTGTTAGAATAGCCGTAATTCATTTAGTTCATTTGAGCTAAATCTCAAGTTTTTCCTCATTTGTGGTGATGATTATGTTAAGGGTTGTATACCATTTAAGAGGTCTGTAAAACAAAACTTTATAAATCTTAAAAAATATAAATTACACCTGACCCACTACTTTCATATGCCTCTGGAACGTGAAGAGTACACAAACCTGTAAATGCAATTCACTTGCCCGATCTCCATGTTTTCACTGGCCGAAGCATACCGAAAACAAGGGTTTCTAAATTGCATTACAATGGAACCTCGTTATAAAGAACACTGTTAGAACAAACTCTCGTAGTCTTGTTATAACAAGGTAATTTTCCTGATCCCACTCTTGTATTTTATTGTTTAATACAGTGGAACCTCATTCTACAGAACACTGTTATAACAAAGTCTCGTTATAACAAGGTAATTTTGCCTGTCCCACTTCTTTGTATTCTTTTGTTTTTTAGCCCTGATGTAACAAGGTTTCAATATAACAAGGAAATTTCCTTGGTCCCAAGGAGTTTGTTATAACGAGGTTCCACGGTATAATGATCAATATAATATCCTACAGTATCTGTATGGCAGATGAAAGTTATCATCTCACAGGGTCATGAACAGTGAGAAGTCAACTCCCTGGGCCCCATTTAATAAAACTTGTTATCAATAA
This sequence comes from Heliocidaris tuberculata, assembly GCA_025618425.1. Taxonomy (NCBI): domain Eukaryota; kingdom Metazoa; phylum Echinodermata; class Echinoidea; order Camarodonta; family Echinometridae; genus Heliocidaris; species Heliocidaris tuberculata. The sequence continues at coordinate 8,857,013 of CM046839.1, forward strand.
CAACTGCCCCATTTCTATGACAAATTCGCTCTCAGCCAATCAGATTTCAAGGATTTCAGTAGCTTATAACAATTATTGAAACTTGTTATTGATAACAAATTTTATGAAACAGGCCCCTGGTCTGCCTCTGCAACAACACTGTTCAATGCCCAGTTACATCTTTCAGATGGTAAAATTAAAGGACAATTTCCCAGACAGAGGTCTGATTGGAAAGCCTATGTGAAAACTGAAATTATTCCCCCCCCCCCCAACACCTACATGTACTTTGTGTATATCATCACATTATCATCCCAAACCTATTCTTAAAAACCAAATGACCAATATTGCTATGAAGAAACTCTACCACAGGTGATGCCACATACTTAATAATAAAGAAAGATCCTTCCCATCAGACCCATCATGCAAGAATATATGATATAATTTGTACAAAAAATTCCACCTTATAAATATAGACAGGCATAAGATATGAATGAAATATCACAAACTATATGTGATTTCATAGGCTACATGTAAATCATACTCTCTATGAACAGATAAGGCACAGCAGTGTCACATTACCATACAAAACATACAGGGAAAATAACTTAAAATGGAGATATTGACAGTGCCTATGTAGAGGATATTGAAAATGATAAAACCGGTTCTAGAATGTAGGTATTCTAATTGGTCATATTATACCATGTGACCAAGAATTTTTCTTTCCCATCAAAAAGTGATAGCCCAAGGCAAAAATTCATAATGCACAGCTGAGATGCGCGTATGTGTACCTCTGGCGCGTACAAACTTTAAGATGCGATGAAATGTGCATAGTTTCATGTAGGAAGGCCATGGCAAGGACTTTGATGCGCACATCGAGACACGCATTATACTTTTTGACTGCACTTAATGTGATATCATTAAGGAAAGCAAATAACGGCCTTCTTGACGATTCTTGGCATTTTGATGGGGTTTGTAACAAATTTTTTGACTTAATATTCATTGTTGACTCATTGTATAAAACAAATGATTCATATTTCGTGGCAGTGCACTTACCGGTAGTTAAGTCACAATGGGATGGACAATGAACTCGACAAGTCTCGCTCATTATCCCATTGTGACTTAACATTCGTGCAGTGCATGTTCACTAATGCACTAGCAAACATGAATTATTTGTATACAATGCCAGACCCTTTCATAAGATCTTGTTCCTGGCATGGGGAATATCAGTTTGGAGTTGCAGAGTTTTGTGCTCAGGAATGGTACATCATTACCATAGGAAGTGACTGATAAAAGCACCGATGGAATGGCTGGTTTTCCAGATTCTCAAATGCCTGGGTCCCTTAGTAAACACTGAAAGAGAGAGAGAAAGATGATATAAAGTTTCTCTGATTTTTCTGTTTCCACTCATGCCAACTTTGAATCAAGGTTTAATTCAACTTTTAAGGGCATTTTAGATTTTGAATATTTAACGCATATTAAATTTGTACATTTGTCATAGAATTTATCAGAAATTCATCAAAATCTTCCTTGAAGGAACAGATCAAGCCAATCAGTACATTTATTGAACGATTAAAAAGGATGTTGGATGAAATGTTAACCTTCCTAAAATAATATTCTTACCTTCTTTTTTCTTGGACAGTAGCAGCAGGCCCTGACGGCAAAAAGAGAATAGATGAAGAAAAAAAATACAATAATAAATAAAATGTACGTAAAGCTATACTTCTGTGATTTCTACAAGTTTACAGAAATAATTGGCCTATAAATGTAATAAATGTAACAAGAAATGACAAATAATAATTCAATTGTATGTGAAAATGGTTTAAGTACAAGAATATACAAGAATAACAGATCATAAAAGTTTTGGTTTTACTGACAAATTCAAAATGTTTGAAAAATCATCCAAGTTTATTTCCAAATTATTCCATATCAAACATGACCTCATTTACATTTTGAACAACCAGCAAGCACTCATATACATGTTACACCAGTTACTGTTCCAACATGTAGATGACTGTTTTCTAAATCTCAAAGATATATTTTTAAAGGGACATTCTGTTTTGCTCTAAAGTTGACGTACACAGAAACACTGAACTGCAATGAATTGTTTTCAGTAGAAGGGGGTGGAGCAATGTGTGAATGTGACCTTGAAATCCAGATCTTACCATGTGGGTTGATGTCCCATGACGTATGGAATTGTCTCATGATCTTTATGGCAGTAATCCTTGCAAGAACGACATACCCCTGCATAGGAAAACACACACAGAGCAAACAAACATTGAAACCATGTCTGTAATATATTCTAAACTGACAGGAAAAATATCTGCGTCAGCAAACCGCAAAATGATTTTCACAAATTTAACAATACATAGATATATTCCATAGATTATGAAATTACAAACAACAATTTCTCTGCATAGTCAACAACAAACAATTATATTTTCAAATTCATGAAATCATAACATGGGTAAAAGCTGATTTCCATTCTCTTTATTCACAGGCTAGATTTTACCACAGTAAATGGATTTTGAATATAACAGATGACACAAACCTAGTACGAAACCACATTCAGGTTTGGAGTAAAAATGCAAAGCTGAATTCTAGACACACTAAGGAAAAGTAAACTATGGTAGTAAAAGAAAAAAAATTATGATACATTTATTGACTAGAACTGATAAACATTTTGTGTAATAGAAACAAGTTATTCAATGAATGAAACTGTACAGTACAAGTGTATTCATTTAGTTGGAGGGCTGTATAGATGTACTGAGGAAGAAAAATTCATATGGTCTGTATACATCTCTTGAAAAAAAAAATCCTTTGTCTTGAGAGTTGTTTTTGATATTACAAGTTATAACTCTGTATTGAAATCAAAAGACCTAAATTGAAATGAAGTGGAGAAGATGAGGTTGACAGGATGGAGAGGGACAATTACTAAAGATGGTCTACTTACAGTTGAATGAGCAGTCTTTGCATGTGAAATAATCCATCTTGTCTTCTTCTCCCTCTTCAAACAAGGCTGTGAAGCATGGTTTTGGCAGCTCACTGTTTAGTATTCGAAAGGAGGAAAACAAAATCAACTTCATTCAATTTATGTCATTCATATAACAAATCTAAATATAGATGTGTCAGGTGTATCATCGAAACAAAGCAAAATAGAACAAGATGTTCTGTTCAAAACATTTTAAAAGAGTAATTAAGTGATACGATCCAATAATCAAACACAACATAAAGATAAACAATATTATGCACAGAGGAAGATGAATTCCTGGTTACTCATGATGATTATTCCAAGCAGGGTTATAGGTAACACATCTTTAGTGCAGGTTGACATTTGATAAAAATATACACACTTTGCTTTTTGTCGTTCGATTTTAACGTTAGGATAAATTTGACATAAAAGATATGAATTTTGGACTCTCGAGTGGTAGGTTCTGGCGCCAAAACTGCTGGTTAGTGGGGACTCTAAACCAGAGTGATGGTACAGCAGCCCACCGCCACCCAGTGTAGCTACAACTCTGATTCTCAGAATGCCTTACCTCCTGAGTTTGACATCTCCAAAGATGACGATGTCGCTGCCAGGTTGTATACCATACTCTAGGACAGGAATGGATTCACTTGGGATCAAGGTCACAAGGTCATTCTGATCTGTACTGTAGGGGTTTTCTTTACCCAAAAGGGTGAATACCAGAGCCTCATCAACGACAATGTGACCCTTCGAGTATGGCCTGGAAAAGAAAAATAAATCCATGCTCTGTTCACATATAGGGTAGGTTGTATTTCTCTACATAATATATATATGTTTTCAACAAATTTCAACAGAAATTACTATTTCTGTTCTAACATTTAGATGCTTGTTTTTTAAAAAGAAAATAGTCAGAAAAGCAAATCAATGCCTTGTTCACATAATGTGTATGCTGTACCTTGTTCACATACTGTGTATGCTGTATAATCTATATCTCTATAAAAATATATTGAAGAAAAAACAATTCTGCAAAATTTTCATTGCTATATTCTAGGCAGGAAGAATCAGTGATCTACAATTCAATGCAATGAACAACCTGATGAATTGTGGCATTGAACCAATGAACAGAAGAAAAATGCCAAATATTTTTCTTACTTATGAGACTATCATTCAAAACTCCAGAGCAGGAAACCATATCAAAGGGTCGCAAGAAGGAAATTGTTCGCAATTTTAACATACTTTACCAAAAAAATATAAATGGAAGAAGGGTTATCAGCTTGCTTGCTTACCTGACCAGGAGGTAATGGACATTACTTTCTCTAAAGACGGCCACTCTGTCCTGTCTCTCTCTGATTCGAAGGAACAACATCTCTTTGATCTTTGACATGCTGCAAACAACAACAAAATAACAATTCATAATCAACTTAAATATTTAAAAAAACACAAAACAAGAGCCTTTCTATGATTCCGGACATGCAGGAAACAACAACAGATACATGCACATGTAATTTATAATCAGCTACATGTATTCAGCTTACCTTACTAGAGTATTCAACAAAATCATTCCACAGTATTATGAGAAGCAACCAAGATAACCAACATTATGGTGAGTGAAACAAAGGGAGCTTCTACAACAGTACTGTCTCCTACATTTAAAAAAAATCTAACAAAGATCTGATCGCATCATTGACTTGCAGTGAAAATTAAAACTATATATATGTTGTTTTGGTTTTTTTTTTTTTTTTTTTTTTTTGGGGGGCAGCTTTTAAGCCAAATTAGACATAGTTTTTGTATACATGTACACTGAATTTTATGCATTACAACCCATCAATGGAAATCATATGTTGTGAGGGTGCTTGGTATAATTTCAGGGATATTGGAGCACCTTGAGCACCATTCATGGTGGATATGAGCGCTATATAAATATCCAATATTATTATTATTATTAAATCCACCCCAAGCTCCATGAAATGTTGTTTTTTTTTCCTGAAACTGAGCTCAGACAAGGTTTGGATTTTATTTGAGATAGAGCCATCTATACCAACACCTTCTCACAATCTCTCACATTCATTTTCTTTCTTTCTTTTTTTTTTTTTTTTCTTTTCTTCAGTTTTTCCTAACCTGAAATGAGGCTGTAACACCAGCTCTCCAACAACGATGTCTTTCCCATACAGTCTGAAAAATACAGTTACTGGAAGAGTGCTTAGCGTTGGGAGATGTTCAGTAAGATATCTGCATATTTCAAGAAAGAAATTGCAATGGTTAGACACACAATTTAAATGTAACTGCATGTGTGGGGCCATCATCAGTACCAATTATCCTTGTCAAAATGTTGATATACTCCCCGACATAACGTCAACCAAACTTCTGATTTTCTTGGCCGATTGAATGTATCATTCCGTTCATAATATTGAAGAAATAAATGTTTCATATAAAGAGTCAGCCCCAAAAATCATACATATTTTCTTGACATGAAAGTTAGCTGTTTTAAAGGGCTCAATCCTCTTGTAACATTCACTATCCAAATCTAAATGTGAAAAGCAAAATACACAGTATTTTCACATTCTAAAGATTTGAGGCACATAAAATTCAAGTTTTAACAACTCTTAGGCTAAATTATCTAAAGCATATTCTTCAAAAATGTTGTAATATCTGACATGAAATTATTATTTCATTATTCCAGAAGTCAATGAATCGTAAGCATTTAGTGCTTGTTTTATAATGCTGGTCCCTAATATATGCAGGTGACTAGTAACTGGGTGATTATGAATGCGCGAACTTAGAAAGGTCTCATGAAATTACTACCAGCACATTTAAAATGTTGGTATTTCATTGACATTGGAATGAAGAAATCATGCATAACAGAAAGCAGACATACAGTAACATTTGACAGAGAGAGAAGCTGGCAAAAATGAGGTGAACTTAAAAACTCTGAAAGCAAGAAAAACAGTTGGGGATCAACAAATGGAGTAAGGGAAACATTAAAAAGAGAGGAAACAATAGGTGTGGCAGTGACCATTACATTTGTATGGAGTAAAAAATAGAATTTTTAAAAATAAAACATTATTCAACCTTACTTGTCATATGACGTTACTAACAACTTTGAACATTTCTGGAATTCAGCTACTAATGTACTCTTCTTCTGTATCCAAGATTTTTCTGTTCAAACAAAGAAAGAAACAAACAAGTACAATAATTAAATAATTACATCTATATGTTTGAAGGTACAGTAGAACAAAAAAAAAGAAAAAAAAAGAATGAAAACAAGATGAATGTGACTGTGTCTCCTATATGTCTCTGCCTGAATTCACTAAAGTTCATGGCTCAAACTGTTCTTGAAATATTGTGATAACGCGAATAAAAAACCCCTAGAACTATATGTTAATTGACCTCTACGATCTTTGACCTACTAAACCGAAAACCGAAAATCTAATCACTGTCTCACTATGGTGATGCATACTAGAACCAAGTTCGAAGTTTATAGCTAAAATAGTTCAGATAATTTCATGTAAATTGACCTCTCTGACCTTTGTCCTACTTACCCCAAAATCCAATCAGATTCTCTCACTTATCTCAAATGGTTCTTGAGATATCGTGATAATGAGACGGAAGGACAGACGTACGGACAACCCAAAAATATAATGCCTCAGGCACCACCTTCGGTGGGCGGATGCGGACACATAAAACATGGTATTAATTTCCTAAAATAATCAGCATTAATTGAACATCAGAATAGAAAAGGCTCATGATACAACATGCAAAATGTTCTCTGACCCCCCCCCCCCCTCTGCAAAAAGAAAAATCCCCCAAAATCCTATCAACAGCAAACATGCAACTAGTGAGGAATGAATCCATAAACTTGCAATGAGTAACATGAATGGAAGAATATTGCCTTGTAAATATTCTGAAAAAATAGGCAACTGAGAAGAATTATTGGTAAATATTCCCAAGAAAACTAAATAATGCAAAAGGGGCAGATCCTAATCCAATTGTCCAATATAAATAGCACCGACGCATGTTAATACCTTTCTTACTTTATATACCTATGACTCAAACACATCAAAAAACGTTAGGCAATAGACAACTCTGTGACTGTGCATTCACATTTTTACGCAACACTCACATGTAAATATGCAATGCTTCATTTACAATTAGTAAATGGTCATGATGTCACAAACAAAACTATTTTTACATAGTACATAAATAAATTCTTACTTTCTGCTCGACTCTTTTCATCGTCTTTCTCCTCAAGTTTCTCAATCTGCTCAAGTGCTTGGTCAAAATGTTTCTTAAACTGTCCCCTGAGGTTACGATAATAGCGTTCATGCTCAACAATACCCTCTCGGATGTGTTCTGAAAATAATCAATGATAGAAAGAGGAAAATAAAAAAATGAAAACCATTTTATATATATATATATATATATATATAATGTGAGAAATCAATTGAATTGAATGATAGAAATAATTTGCGTAGCTAAATTCATTGTTCCTCCTTACTGACTTCCTTTTTTGTGGAAATAACTGCAGGGTTTGCAAAAACTGTCTCCGCCGGGAGTCGAACCCGGGTCTTTGGCACTGTACGCCAAACGCCTTAACCACTAGACCACGGAGGCGGGTTGAGTGGTATTCGGCTACACCAGGTACAAACACCGACAGGCAGCCCTTGCAACCCTTCGCAGTTAATTTATTCCTTTTCTTTGAGGGACAGGGGAGTACTGAACAATGAAAAGCCGCATGCCTAGCTAGATCCATGGCGGATTCATGTATTAGAATTACTTAATTAGTTACAATGTGTGAGAAATTTGTTCTATATATATATATATATATGTATATATATATTCATTTTTTTTAAACACTAAGGATGTAATTCTTTCATGAATCTTGGTGAAGACTACATTTTTCTTCAGAATCATTTTTAAAGGGAAATTTACACTGCAATGAATAACAACTACACAAAAACTAAAATAATCCATGCAATCACATACTAACATATGAAAATACAACCAAAAAAAATAATAAAAATACAATACCAATACAACTGTTATATCTAAAACAAAGCAACATAACTTTGAGGCTTCTTCAGAATGGAGAAAAAGAATAAGATATAGTATGTTTTCTGTAGCAATTATCTACACAATATACACCTTCTTGTTCATTCCTTATTCCTTAATTGCTACATGTACACTTCTTCGGGGCCTGGTTTTCATGAAATAAAAAAAATATATGAACATACAAAATGGTAAATTAATGGCTTCTTTAACCCATAGCAATTCAAAGTTTTCTTAAAGTCTAAATTAATCAGCTTTCCCTCCTCAAATTGGCACCAACTATTCACATAGTTTGATAAAAATAAAACAGTATATTACATGAACTAAAGTGAATGAAACCTGCAAAATTTAACATAATAATTGCCATTTTGCACACAAAATAGCAATTATATATATATATATTTCACATTGAATTGCCAATTTAGAGACTTTAATGATTAGTTACAACTAATCAACTACATGGGAAAGACTCAAAATTTTCGGTGATTTTTGTTCTTCCTGCTCATGTGTAATGTGCAATTCCTAACATTCTGGAACAAAAGATAATGCAAAAAAGTCACTAAAAGGAGACAATGTACTGCTATAGGTTAAAGGAAGAAGACGAGTCACTAGCTTTCAAGTACTTACTTTGTAATATCTTCTCTACTGGGGATAGATCTTCGCTTTTAGCTGGTTTTTTGTCTGTTTCACCTGATGCTCTACTATCAGCTTCATCTGAGAACAACAAAAATATTGACATGAAAAGACAAACATAAGCATGAGTTATAAGAAATGAGGCACCCATCTAATATAACAAAAATTTTCTTAACTCAAACACTATCACAGTCATCTTACTTCATGATTTGTTTAAAATGGGGGATGTCAAAGTACTCATTAGTTATTTAAATTTCAAAGACAGTTGGGTCTCCATTAAAGAGTTCCAATCTTGAGATCAAAGAACAAAATAATTTTCCCAACATGTGTATTTGTGACCACTCCAAAAGTCATCACAGAGGATTAGGTCATAACACCTCATTAAACGTTTTCTTAAAGCTCATAGACAGTCTCGGTAGCAAAATTCATACTGGCAAGAAACTTATCTAACATAGTCACATACTATTCTCCTTTAATTATAAGGCACATGTACGAGATTATTTAACATTCCATTCACGATTTCGAACAAATTTTAGTGTAAATATCTGTAAGAAACGCTTGGTAACGGCTTTTCACTGCCTCACGCTGAGACCATATCCACCCGAAGGTTCCCCACACAATAAACCCAGCGCTTCGCACTATGTGTAGCGTATTCTATAACACACAGCAATCCTCATGTGAGTAATGTGAGTGGCCGTTGTGGCCCCTCTTTTTTGGGCCAGGGATTTTTATTCTTTTCACCTCTAATTCGATAAATATTTCACTTGAGGAGGAAAAAACTTCACAACATCTTAGTTATGTTAGTACCCTGCTATTTATTAAGTAAAATCAAAGAAATCTCACAAAAAGTTTTTGAGGGCTTCCCAAAACTATCTAATACCTTTAATCCAGGAATAAACTATCTTAACTGTAGTCCCTCAATTCACTCTATATCATAGGGAAACCTCTCCTCTGTAGATTTTTATCAAGCTGAAAATGACCTTATCGCATACATTCTTGCAATTCCTCTACACATTTTTCCTTGAATTAGAAGTGCTTCAACTTACCAGTGCTTGTACTAGAGGGTTGATCACTAGCAGTGGGTTCAGCTTTCTCCTTGGGGGCATTGCACTTCTCGATGAGGTCTGAGAAGTAGGCATCTTCTGCCTTGTTCTTCTCCAGTACTACAATCTGAATCAACGCATCAAATCCAGTGTCTCGGATCAAATCTGCGATTCTCACTGGGGCATTGCAACATGGGCACTTACGCCTGAGATACATGTAAAGGCAATAAGGAAGTAACCAGTTAATATTCATTTTCTACAGTTCATTTCCTCTCACATGATTCTTAAATTTTGCTTTTCGATCATCAATGCTTGGAGGAGGTGGGGGAAGGAGGGCAAAATTTTTTAAACCACAATATCCCTGGGGAGCATAACATACAGTCCAATGTAGCATTTTGTTCCACAAGTGGTAGGGGGCTTGTCCAGTTTGTTTTTTTTCCCACATGTGAATTTGCCTATGTGGACAGTATCACTGAAATGAACGACTTTATCATGAGCTTATTTTTAACACATAATGCCAATGTCATTTCCATACTTACAGATTACAGCTTTTGAATGACCCCCTCTGCCCCCCCCCCCACAAAAAAAAATTATAGCATCCTAAGAATCAAAACTACCGTAAAACCAGAGATTTTTGCATCATGAAACTTTCGTGAATTTAGCGAGGGGCCGAGATTCAAAGCAACTAGAGTTTATCAATGGTTAACACTTTAAAAACGCCATTCGGCGCGCGAAATAGCTAGATCTTGAACATAATTATGCGAGGAAGCAAAGTGACGTACAGTACGAGCTTTAGAAAATTTTCGCATTTCAAACCCTATAAAACACCATTTCTTATGCGTTTTGTCCTTGACTGAGGCGCAAATAACCCTCAAAGGCCATAAAATTTCTTATATTTATCCCCTTTTCTTTCTCTCTTTTGCGTCTTTTGTGCCCCCCTTCAAGTGCCGCCCGGGGCATGTGCCCCTGCCCCCCCCCCCCTGTAGATACGCCACTGATGCCGCGAAATAATAAGTCTCACACCACCACGCTCATTCTCACCACGCTCATTCTCACCACGCTCATTCTCACCACGCTCATTCTCACCACGCTCATTCACCACGCCGGAAACTCCTGCCATCCCTACCAGAGACTCCTGCCACCATGTCCTTCCTCCCACTCTCCCGCTAAGCATGAAAAAACCTCCCACCAAACGTGTAAAATGAAAATTTCTCAGAGCAAAATATGTAAATAGTGAAAACAACCCTTTTTTTTTTTTGCTTGTCAGAGAATTTTGGAGTAAAAAGACAGCCGAAAATGCTGATGACCTTTTTTTTTTTTGCTTGTCAGAGAAAAACAAATCTCCCACCAAGCAGTTCCCCAAAGTTGACAGCCCTGGTACATGTACTTACTTTCTGTCTATCCATTCGAGAATGCATCCCTCACAGTATCGATGTCCGCACTGTGTCAGCGTGGTCATGTGAAACAGGCACATGCATATAGGGCAACTGAAGGATTCTTTCAGAGGATCCAACTGAGTAAATAGAAAATGAATACATTAATGAATAAGCGCACTGACGTACTCAGTATTAAACCCAAACTATTCTAGTAAAAACAAAAATGTCGCAAAGAGGGTGAAATCACTCACAAAACTGTGAAGTGTAGACCTAAAATTTGATAGAAATACTAGTAATTAGGCAGCTAAGCCTTGTACAAGTTATCAAAGAAAGTCTACTAGGGTCTGAGCCGAAAGTAGTCAATATAAACCCTAAATTTTCAATTTAAGATTTGTGTCTGCCTTTGCATATCACATGAAAGCTGAGAATCTGTAGTTTATGAAAATGTACATACATGTATCTCTTCATGATCATGTTCCTTTTTTTGAAAATAACCTTTAAAATGGGAAAAAGCGCCCTCAGAGCGCGACGGGACGGAATTACTGAAAAAAGCAATTAAGTTAAAAGTGCAAGGGCATTTGAAAAACAAAGTTTGGAGTTGGACTATATATGCAATATTATTCAATGCCCAATGTCAGTTCTGGCAATATTCTGTTATAATTGGGTTAAAATTTGAAATTTTTGGTGCAAAATTGAATTTTGGGGCACTTTGACACCCCCTTTATATTTTTTTGTCCGATAAACTGGAGTTTATAGACTGAGGTCTGAACTATCATACCATCACTTCTGTACCATTAAAATTGATTCCCTTATATTTCAAGCAGAATTGTGATATGTTACTTTATTTTCCATCTGGTCGCATTTACGGGGTATTTTAGGCGCGACGGGACAGAATTTTGCATGGAAAGTACAGTCCCATGTGTGTCATTTGATGTTAGTAACTTTTTTTCACCCTAGCAAGTTTTTATTCATTTAATTTGAATAAACAGTAGAGAATGACACTTTTCTTACCTGAACAATTTAGTTCTACAACAATTTTTTAGAGAAAAGAACTATTTGATGATATCAAAAATTTCTTTTCAAAATCCCCAGTTCCCCATTTGTTTTGTACATGGTGCAAAAGTGTCCATCCTCTCCAATGATATCTTTAATTTGAATTAACAATGAAGCTTGCCACTTCCCTGTGCCTTAACATTTTAATTCTACCATAGTTCAAAAGAAAAAAGTACAGTTGGATGATACCTTAAAATTTTTTTAAAATCTCCATTCATTTTGTACATGGTACAAAAGTGTCCATCCCGTCGCATTCCGTCCTGTCGCACGACACCCATTCATCATTTTTCAAATTAAATAAAAATTGACTGGGCCAAAATCTTAGCTTGATGTTTGAATGTCATTTGAATATCATACTAATCAAACATCACAAGACATAGCTAGTCTTCAATTTTAACTTCGATAGAATTTTACTTTGAATCTGTCTTATAAAATTTTACCATTCTATCGTTCCGTTCCGTCGTGCTAACAAAAAATGTTGTTACCATAAAAACAGAATTACGATCAGTCTTGTGTTTGTAGTGGAATTGTTCTTCAATGTAAACTTATTATGTAAGTAAACATAATCAGGTATGCAGCAAGTAGCATATATCTTATTTTTTTAAGAGGAGAATAAATCAGAATTCCGTCCTATCGTGCAGACAGGACTTTTGGCTCAGACCCAAAAATACTACTACAACAATGGAAAACAATAGGACATATATCCATTTTGAGCTGGGCAAAATTATGATGATGACGAATTTGACGATAATAATGTGAGATTATGTGCAGAGTGTCCTATACGATACGACATATGACATTTATCCAAATCTTTCATCCGTGAACGAAAATTCTCTTAATTTGACAATGACTATTAAAACATTCTGAATTTTTTATATGAAATATGTGGAAAAAATACATACGTTGTACAGGACACATTGCGCGGAATCGTCCTAATAATGATAATGAATACTAATAATAACAATACCTATAATAATAACATTAATAATACTAATATTAGTCTAATAATATATAAACTAATGTTGATGATGATGATGATGATAATAATGATGATATTGAAAATAATAATAATAATGATAATAATCATAATAATAATGATAATAATAATAATAATAATAAAACTACTACTAGTAGATCTACACGTAATAACTATTACAATAATAATGATAAAAACAACAGCAACAATAACACTGCACAACTGTAGTTCACCAATAGTCACCTGCAAAAAAATTAGCTAGCACAAATGCCATGGAGGAAAAAAAGAAGTAAAAAAAAAAAAACCTACTTGTACCTGGACCTGTTTAATGTAAATTTAGACTTTGACTAGAGTAGATGCTGCAAAGTGCATATAGGAATTTCATATTGACCGAATATATAATGTTACTGTGATGCAGTCATAGCGTCATTACTATACTTTGTGTATAGACTCTAGGCAGTCATGCACCTCAACATTTTCAAACACCACTGCACAAAAGTCACCAACATTTACTCAAAATCGGCATTTAATTTACAAAAACCGACACCAACATATCCATGAAATACAATAAATTCAACTCAATGATGTTGGAAAAGATAATTCCAAAAATGAAATCCGTAATTTACTCTCACTTCTGGCGAAACGGGGTACCGCATTGTGTACTGTGTACATTTCCTGATCGCTGCGAGTGCTGACATTCCCCCCCCCAAATTTGATTTTTAAAAATTCGGCCCTTATCGCGCACACGTAAGAGTCCTGATTTTCCGTGTGCGCAATCGTAGAGATGATGTGCACGTGCGATACCGAGTTTCTTTGTGGACAAAATTTTATTGGTCGAGTTTAGTCTAAAACATCGGCACAGTGAAAATAACATGCGATCGCAAAAAAGCAGCGGGGATTTTTTAGGTTTTGGACGTGATTTTGACTTTGGATTTCGCTGGAAATATCAGAAGTTCTTCCGAACGGCCATTTAAGGTAGGAGTGAGATTTTAAAGAGCTGAATTTGAAAGGAAGTATTTGAAATATTCATCTTATTTCCCTCCCCCCATACCTTAAGTACATACAATAGAAAATGACTAGCATTTTTACATTCGTATGACCACTATTACTTGGTTAGACCGAAAAATCAGTCTATTTCGTTCGGGGATATGCTCTGCTGAGACTACGTCTGGCTTCACGGAATCCCTCTCCTACATGTAGCTACATAGACCAAAGTCTGCCACAGCCACTCCTGTTGGGTCCATTGCTATGTGTTTCCCTATGGTGCTCCAAATATTTGGCTTGTCGCGGAGGAGCTACACACTCATGTGCATTACTTTTGCTTTGGCCAAAGTTCGATGAAAATATCACAAATACCACATCACATAAAATCACCAACTCTACTCATACTTACATGAAAATAACAAAAACTTGCAATAGGATTGATGATTTGTACGTTTTCAACATTTCTTTGGCAAAAAAATGCGATAGAATGTCACAGACGAACTTTCCTCAGTGCTGGTCTCTCGAAAATCGGAGTGCCAATCACCATTGCTCACGCACAGTAGTGCTTCAACATAGGAGAAAAGATCGTTCGCGATCGTTCTCGATAGAATATTCTTGCTTTTTTTCATCGGAAAATATTCAAATCGTAAAATTCATCCTCCTTCACGCAAGTTTATGAATTTTTATTGCAGTTTAAGTAAGGTTTGTGAGATTATTTGTGATATTTTTACTGAAATAGGGTGAAACAACAAATTTATCTGCTTTGACTGCATTTGAGTGCAGAGCTCCGCTGCTGAGCTGGAACCTACGCGTGCGTTCACTATACTTTACTAGTATTCCGTTCGCTTCGATTCACTTGCGATTACCCCACTGACAACATGGCAAAACGGGGTTAATTTCCTGTAAACTTTGGATTATTTCAAAAATCAGGTGGGTGCATTATATTAAGTATAGTCAAGTATTGTAACTCCGAACAGATTGTATTACCGAACGTGTAAAGTTAAGCGTCTAAAATGCGTAATCCCACGCGTATGAAAACCACACTATTGATACCAAGGTTGTGTCTTTTTCCCATAGGTTTCACACGTTCGGAATTACGGTACCTTTTTCAAGGGACCAAAACGCCGCGTCGTTGGGAAGGGGTTCACTCGGATGGGAATATCGTATTAAATCTACGTTGTCTTTTTAAAATTCCATCAACTTCTTTTTTTGTAGGACTTTGAGCATTCAATATGTATAGTTTGACAGATATTCGTTTCATATTTTATTTGCTATCGTTGATTTTCTGAAAAGTGTTCGGACACTGGATCAACCACCATATTATAAGTCCCATTGGAAACGAAAGTATTTACTATTAATATGCGTCTCAAAAATCGGTGTGATGAAATAATACCATGCTCTAGACTCTACACAAATTTTGAAATTGTGTTACTTAGAGTCCAAAGATCAGTAGCTGGCATCATTCATGGGCATGGGCATGGACATGCCCATGGCGGTGCGCCTGAGCTGACCCTGTTAACCCTTTCGAGACAAATGACCACATTTTGTGGTTTGGCTCAATAACTTTTGATTCAGAGCTCTAAAAAATATACCAGATGCACGAGTAGAAAGAGCAAAATTTTCTGCACACACTATGTCCATTTTTATTGCATGTTCATATTGCGTTTGATGCCAGGAATTTTAAAAACAAGATTAAGCTTTGAGATCCTTAAATTGGCAACACATTGAGAGGTTTAAAATCATTGTTTTTCATCAAAATTGGCAATTTCTTTCAATTATTCAACAAATTTCTAACCATGTATATTGTTTTCAAAGACATTACACCTTATTTGAACCATGTAGCACTAAAAGAAAAATATTATTGTTGCCAATTTGAAGAACAAAATGTGATCAATTCAGCCCTGAAATAATCCCTGTCCTGAAAGGGTTAAGCCAAGCTTGTTGAGGAGTGGCCCCGCGAAAAGTTAAGGAATCCCTGAGTTAGATCTACATGTAACTTGTATTTTGTTGGTCAGGGGTCCTAAATCTACGCAGGTCCTAAAGCTACGCACCCCGTAAATACGCGCAATCAATGCGACGCGTTCAGTGCGCCAAACTTTTGGTTTGACTGAGCAATGAGATTATCATTTACGTTCGCCAAAAAGAATGAGTAATTTTCCTTTATTTTGGGTGATATTATCATTAGAGTCTATTTTGCAAATCGGGATGAAATTCACGTCAGTCAGCTTAAAAATCAAGATTTGCATTCATTTATTACGTGTGCGTAGCTTTAGGACCCTTTCATTTTTTCAACCAAATTCGACATGGGTATCGACATCGACTTTAAAATGAATGTTATTGATATTTTTCCGTCGTAATTTTCTCAGGAATTTAATTTAAGAATATGTAGACCCAAGATATATAAAAGAAATTCGCATAAATCATTGAAAAGGTGACTTTTTAGCCGCTGGAAACAAAGTGCGTAGCTTTAGGTCCCCCCATCATAAGTTAGTTCGATGATCGAAAAGGTAATTGAGGCTACAGATCTAGAGTAGATCATTTGACTTACAGGGATAGAAAGATGCAGATCATCATTGGTATCCATGGCCTTTTTTCGTTCGTCTCGCAGGCTTAGTAGATCTAAAGCAACATTCTGATTCTAATTTCAAAAGATATTCTTGTCCTTGACTTCGGCTTCGCAAATGTTTTGATACAGATGGCAGATCCAGGAGGCAATATAATTACGCAACACTTGCACAATTATTTTTCCTACATAACCTTCAGGCCCGACTTTTTGTAGACAGAAAAATCAGTCTATTTCGTTCGGGGATATGCTCCGCTGAGACTATACGTCTGGCTTCATGGAATCCCTCTCTTGGGAGAGAACCTCAAAAGTAAAAAAATGTTATAAAACTCCGCCAAACAGACGGATTTTTCTGTCTAGGCTTTTAGTAGGACCCTTCAAGCCCTATGCCTTTTGCTTTACGAGTGGCAAGCATCGATTGACACTAAGATTTGCTCTGAAAGAAAGAGGAAAAATCAGAGAAGCATGCAGATTGGTGAAAGTTTGAATGAAATCGGACAAGCAGTAAGAAAGTTATGATCTTATAAAAGTTGTAATCACTACACATATAGGAATTCATATTGACCAAATATATACTGTCATGTAGTGACGGACGGCTCCCCCATTTGCTCCAACACACAAAATTACTATAAAATAAGTTTGTCTAAATGTTTTCACACAAATCATTTTATAATATTACCAAGGTTGGATCCTTTACTTCCATTTTTAGCAAGCATATAGGACTACTCCAAACTTAAAAAGTGTAGACCTTCCAGTACATGGCTGATCATCAGATTTTGTATAAGGGGCCGGGTATGTTTCATTTTGAGACGGTACGGTATAGATACGCCAACTGGGAAGTCCAGTCCCAAAAATTATTTGCTTTTAACTGTTCAAGCAGAAAAATCAGACCTACAGATAAACGTTGGAGGAAAATCGGACAACTAATCATAAACTTATGAGTTTTTAGTAGCATGAAAAAATTGAAAAAAGTGAAAATCACTAGACAAGTTGACAACTCAGTCATGCATTTGTCCAGTGGCGGATTTAGGGGGGGGCACTCCTGGCCCATGCCCCCCCCCGCTTTTGAAGGAAAAGTATGCATTGTGCCCCTAAAGAATTATGGAGGGGAACTGGATCCCATACCCCCCCCCCACACACACACACACACAAACACTGAGCGACATTTGGAGGGCTGACGAAACAAAAAAACCAAAAAAAAAAAAAAACGGATCTCCCTCCAAGCAGTTTTCCAAAGTTGACAATCCTGCATTTGTGTGCCCCCCCCCCCTTATACAAGATCCTGGATCCGCCCCTGAGTTTGATGTGACATCATTGGCTCACAACTCACCTTTTTGTTTATATTCATAATATGAATTTTTCATTTTTGTCCAAGAATATGATTTCCTCATGACTTGAACCAACTTATATTCATACTAATATGTTTTTGCATGTTTTACACTAATACAGAGTAAATAATTTTCTGTACTTATCATGAAAATATGATTTCAAAAAATAATGATATATAGGCTTACATTACAATTTAGTGATTATGAAAATGTAATAATTATTTTGAAAACAATTTCGGACCGACATGCAGGCCTAACATACAAGGCAATTTCAGCTTAAGTTATTGCACACTGAAACTGAACGTTTATTTATTTTCTGAAGCATCATGACCGGAACCGGGGGCCGGGGGACGACCCCCTTAGAGCCTGGAGAAAAAAAAAAAAAAAAAAAAAAAAAAAAAAAACACTCAAGCCGCTTACAAGTTAGCCCGCGGGTCCATACGAAGAAAAGCAAATTTATACGTGGTATCGCCTACCAAACCACAAAGGTAATGTTACGCACTTCACGAATCACTGAAACTAACGACGGGATCGCCTAGTATGGTTATTCAAAAAAAAATTCGCTTGGTCGCCAGGCGACCTTACATCAATAAACATTTTGGAACTTATCAAGCAATAGAAAGTTATAAAGGAAAATAATCTGAAGAGATATATGCATGTGCATATTCAATAAAGCCAAATAAATGACGTAATAAAATAAGTCAAAAACCAATAGATAAATAAATAATAAATAAATAAAAGCAGATTTTCTAAACTATAACCATAAAAATCTAATCATTTCTACGATATAAGGAGCTCCAGTAGCAGTCAGCTGAAGAAATCTAAATTCTTACTCGCTAGCTTTGCTCGCTCTCAAATACCTGACCAGCTACTATGTATTGTGCACTATAAGGGAATAAATACCCGGCCCCCTACGCGGCCCTATAAAGATTGCAAAAAATTGATTTCTAAAATCTAATAATGCATTCAACAGGCAAACATGGGGTGTTGATTATTCCTCTGTAATGCATAATCGGGTTTTACAGGTGCCCCTTATCCCCCATGCCTTGTTGGCCCCATAATTATAACGTTCCACTCGCCCGTTAGACTCCGAAACGTTCAGTTGGAATCACCGGCGTAGACCGCATAATTGTCCATTGTTAGTGGGGGAGGGGATGATCTATTCATCACCCCCCCCCCCCCACTAACAATAGAAAGTGTGTTCGTATCTACGCCACTGGTTGGAATGATATTCATTTCTATGCAATAGCCATGAATATCATGACTTTGTACGTGCAGGCTTTTCACAAATCGTCGGCGTTTTTTGTGGGGCCCATGCAGGGTTGGCACGATTCAAACCAATTACTTGACTACCTTTTTTTAATCACCAATTTGAAATAAAAAATGGTACTTAAGGAAATTTTGTTGTTGATATTACTGATGCGACCCACAAAACACTAAAAAAAATCACTGTTTGATTTTGTTCTATTAGGGGGATTTAAAAAAATCATCCAAGTGAGAGTTTTTGATTTAAAATAACGTCTGATAATAGATCTACCAAAAGAATCTTTTCTTTACCAAAGGAGCAACATTTAGGGCTGTGATAAAATCAAATAAATCGATTTAAATCACTAATCCGGCAATGTTAATTCAACATGCATCTCGGTATCAATAGTGGGCTACAGATAAGTGTTAAAACAACACCAGTTTGATTCGAAACTGGCGTTGTTTTAGTTAACACTTACATGCATTTATATAGACATATCTGGTGTATCCAGTGGAAAATCAGGAGAATGCATGGTGGAATCCCCTCCAGGTAGAGCGACGGGGTGTATAATGGACCTGGGCAGTCCCTAATGGTGATTTGTCAGTCGCTGGTTGGGCCCATGATACTTTCCTCTTCTAGGAGTAGTGAGGTTGATGATTACATATATATATATATATATATATATATATATATATATATATATATATATATATATATATATATATATATATATATATATATATATATATATATATATATATATATACATATACATATATATATATATATATATATGGGGGTATAGTTGTCAGGGGAAAACAGCTGTTATTGTTAAATTTGAACACTTAATTTCCGGGAAAACGCGTTTAATGTTAAAGCTCATGTACAGTATTGGTTGCAAAAAGAAAATTGGAAAGAAACATGTTAAATATAGTCTCATGTTGTTCTCCTTGTATCAAAAGATGTCTGTAAGAGATCATTCGGTATTCCATCTATGATTTCTGGTGAATTTCAGTGTAAATATCTGTAAGGAATGCTTGATCACCGCCATTATGCTAAGACCCTTCCACCCCGACGGCTCCCCGCACAGCAATCTTGGGGCTTCGCACAGAGACAGCGTGTGTGCACTGTGTGTAGCTACTCATCATTGGTCTTACACGTGTGTGTACAGTGTATAGCACATGCTTCCTTTGTTGGGATTTTACGTGCCTGTCCCGGCACATAAATTAGTTTTTGCCTCTTATTTGTTTAATTTTAAATTTTAGGAGGCGAAATCTTCACAGTGTCTTAGTATTGCTAGTATCTTGCTATTTATCAACACAAATTGAAGAAATCTGACGAAAAGTTTTTGAGGGCTTACCAAAACTTTACATGACCTTTAAATTTGGTCAGATAAAACATTATACTAAAGTTATAGTATATCTCCGCCTTGGTAAGTAATTTATCATTTAGGCGAAGTAATAGATCCTTGATTTTACTGGAACTGATAGGCTTTTAATTGAAAAGTATAATTTTCTGCGGATTGACAGTAACTCCTGCTTGTAAAATCGTTTATCAGGGGCCATGTTTTCATATGAACCACATTAACAACCAGTGGCATGAATGGTCATATTCATGGGGATGGGGTACACTGGTCTCCATTTGTCCCCCCCCCCCCCCCTCTCTCTCTCTCTCTCTCTCTCTCTCTCTCTCTCTCTCTCTCTCTCTCTCTCTCTCTCCACACCCTTCCCCCATTATTCAATTGGGGGCATGTACCTCCCTAAATCCATTTTGTGTTATTTTCTACTTATGCATGGTAACAAAATCTTATTCCCTATTTCGTTAGAAGATAACCTTTTTCAAATATTTACAGCTTTGTGCCCGCACAAAATTAGGTGGAAATAAAATTCTTGTTCTGAAGGGTCATATCTATATATGTGCGATTTCCACTGTCTGGTAAGAAACCACACCGTCCTCGATTAATTCTACTGATTTCCCGTTTGAAAATCAAGGTAAAATCTTTATATCATAGTATAATATTTGTGTTATTAATATTTGTTCATAATGTACAGTTTGTTTCGTAGGGAAAACAGTGAGGATATATCGTTCCGAGTAAAAAGATCTGCTGTCTGCACTGGCCACTGCTACTGGTTAGACCGAAATTTGAATGAGACTCTGCCCGGAACTCTGGCGTGCATGTACGAAGCATTGCCCTAGACCGCGCATACGTGGGCTGCCTGTTAATGCACGGCCGTGCCGTCGCGGCGCCGGGCGGGGAATCCCACTAACCAAAATCCCACTAACCATTTCCTCAACCTCGCTGGACTTTGTCTCCTTGCTTTTTTCGTAATGAAGGTCGTGATACGACATTGCATTGCGCAATGACTTTCTAACTGACATTTGTTGGCGTGAAGTTCATGCAAGAAGTATTTTATCATGGAACCGGTGCTCAGGTGCTGTAGTTTTTTCTTTTGCCAAATTTTTGTGTGTGTGCAATTGTCATTCATTGAGTTGTGACTGAATTTAATTCACTTGTCTTTAGACCTAGTAACTTAGTAGTAGTAGTACTAGATCTAACGTTAGATCTAATGTTAAACTCATTTAAGTGACAAGCCCAGCGCCCGCAGTGGGTTGAACACCGTGCAGTGTTTTGCTTGGCATTGCCGTTAGCGATAGTCTGATAGTCTAGATTCTCATCAGTTAGCATGGTTAGAAATCAGTCAAGCATGTCAAATGCTTCTTTTCCGTAATATTGAAACAAGTGCAAGGATTGACTAGATCTATCTAGAGGATCTAGATCTAGTATGATATATTCTGCTTCAAATTTGATTTTAGACAATTCAACACCAAAAGGCAAGACTTATTGGAACTGGCACTTAACCAGCAGCCAAATTTAGATGTAAAAAACAACAGACTTTAGCATTATCTATTCATTAATTTTTGCTTCAAATCTCAATTTTCAAGTGGAACCTTTACCAAGAAAATGTAAGTATTAAAGGGATACTTTGGTAGGCCTGCATGGGCGATTTCCGATGAGAGAGGAAAATATACTCGGAGCTTCGTGTCACTTCGATACAAGGACTTCCATCGCACGTACTAAAGCATGTGATTCATATTGGACCACCTCTGAGATAAGACTGGCTTGTGTTTTAAATTTCGCGCAGTGGGAAAGTAATCAAACATATGGAAAAGTAATTACAGAGCCAGCTCTCTGGTAGAGCCTGGGATTAGTTACGTAATCGTGGCGACAACGAGTCGCGGCAGGGCAGTGCAGAAGCGATGGCTAGACTAATCAACCAGAAGTTAACCATGTTTTGTATTTGGAAATATTTCAGCATTACACTAAACTTGTTTGGGGGAACGAGGTTACAACCAGTTACAAGACTAAGAGCCCGGGACTGGTTAAACCCGAAGTATTCGCCGAGCTCCAGTTCGGTCAACTTCGTGCCGTCCGATCATTTATGACCTTAGTCCGACGGCCTCGCACAACGGGCGTGCTATGTGTACAAGTAAACGAGCCTTTTGCAAATTCCGCACGATTTCATTTCCCCATGAGTTCTCATTAGACTGCCCCTTTAATGTTTGACAATAAGTAATGTTAGCTAGGGTCTAAATGTGAAAGGTTAGAGGTCTTAATCTAGGTCTAACTGCCATTCATTAGACCATCTCTTTAGGTCTAAATCTAGTTCTCCTTTCTTTCTTTTCCTATTTTAAAGTTTTTTTTGTTTTTTTTTCTGCTTTTCTTATTTCTTATTCTAGCAAATGTTAGTTTTGATAAATTGATTTATATTACATCGAGCTCTGTCAATTTAGAACCTTAAACTTTATATAACCACTTGCATAGCATGTATGTATTCATTACAAAACTTGGTTTTTACATTTAGATCTAGCTCCACTAGCAAAAGGAAAAAAAAAGCTATCCCTTCAGTTTGTCAAACCGAATCAAAAGCAAAAATGTCTGCCTTGCTTCTGATAATGCGTAAGATATTTAAACCATTTGTGCTATTTTATTTCCATCATATTTTTCTTCATTCTGTATACAGGGAGACTCCAGCTTCAATATGTCTGGTGACTATAACCTACCCAATAGAGGGATGCAGCAGCAGAGAGGTTTGAAGCGTACATATGACAGAGGAGATGCTAGTTATTCAACTCTGGGCAATCCTTATAGACATTTTGAGTAAGTAGTATTAAGGGGAGTAGACCCTTGACAAATCACAAACTTGTGCCATTACAACTAGATTGATTCAATAGAGATTTTAAACATTATGTCCAGATTTGATATCGTTAAGGATTTTAATGCATTGTAAATCATTGCAGAAATCATGTTTTATCATGTGAAAGTTCCATTTCGGTAAAGCTGTACTGGAACATTTAAATGGGAATTATGAATTTCCTCTTACATTTTCTAGGTATACTGTTTCTTCTGAATCTGCAATTCAGCATTTATTTTTGGATATTGAACTATTAATATTGTCTTGATTTATTTTTTTCCACACAAGAATAAAAAATTCCCTTTAGGACAGCTTGCATCATTGTCCTTTTTTTAATAGAAATAATTCATTAATTCAGTGTCTTACACATATGTTAATGTAGCAGTAAAGTAGATATTTCAACATTAGTGAGATATTTTTGAATTATGACAGGTGAAAATTCTGATTAGATGTCAATTATGGCAAGTATAAGAAAATGAAGAATTTAAAGATATGGGGACTAATATCAACTGGTTGTTTCAAATACTTCTGAATGTTTTTGTTTTAGAGTTTTTTATCTTGAAAGTAGTATAATCTGGTCAAAAATGATGTTGCTCTTTAATTACATATTTAATACAAGAATTAAGAACTAAATAATCCCAGTTACCATCATTTGTTAAGCTTTATCCACATATCTTCAGCAGATGTTTTGCATCTGGATAATTCAATTCTGTATTATCTTTCAGCTATTCCAATTGGATACCTCCTGGAAATCATATGAAGAGAAGGGGTTCTAACATTTACAACGATGCACCCTACAAGATGCTACGGACAGAGAACTCGCGCTCACTCTCCACCTCGTCTGTTCCATCATCGTCATCCACGTCCTTGCCCTACTATTCCCAGACTCCTCGTACACATTCCTATATGCCAAAGACTGTTGTGAAGGGACCCAGGACAATGTCATCATCAGCAGCGGCAGTGGGAACACCACCTGTCAAAGTCACCTTGGACAATGGTGTGAAATCCGACACAAGGACTGGCAAGAGTACAAATAAGCATAAACAAAGTGATGATGTTGATAAGCTTGTTAAGTCTAAACAAGAACCAGACAGTAGGACACAGAAGAGAAGAGTGTCATCACCAGCTTTGAGTGAGACGGAAGATACTGAGGAGACAGCTTCAAATAGTAAAGCAGGCCCTTCTGGCAGCAAGAAGAATAAAATGGATATGGCAAAGTCTCAGGAGGTAAGACAATTCTTATCCAAAATTAGGAATTTTCTTGAATTAAAATTACCCTGAAGTATCATTCTTATGTATTTTGTTGGTATTCTGTATCTCATATTACTCAACTCTGCATCTTCCCAAAAGGTAATCATAAAGTTCTGGAAGTGATGGGAAAATAGGACTCATAATGAAGCCAACAAAATCTGCATTAAATAAAGGATAACTGCTGTAGAATGTATTGTTGAGTGATAAGTACATGTACACTTGACTGGAGACATGTACATCAAGTGTGGGGGCCCTGGCTTGATAATTTCGTCCTTAAAGCATTTCTTTGTATGCATTGCAAGTGTAATTATTATTCTAATATATCATTGTTCCTCAGATGTCAAGACGGATATGGAGCTATTATGTTACAAACAAACAAAGCAAAGTAGAAGAGAATGTGAAGGAGGAAATGAGAACAAAGTTACAAGAATGCATCAAGGAACTGTACCCACGTAAGTTACTTAAATCCGTATCCTTGACAATGGGTGCATCATACTGCTTGCTGTGCCAGAACTTGTCTTTCTTTGTGAATAGTCAATGTAATTTGATATGGACTTCATTCGTGTACATGTATAAGAAGTTATAGCATCTGGGCCCTGATTCATAAAACTTGTTATCAATAACAACTGCCACATTTCTATGACAAATTTGCTCTTAGCCAATCAGATTCAATGATTGCAGTAGCTTATAACAATTATTGTAACTTGTTTATTGATAACAATTTTTATGAAACGGGGCCCAGATTTGGTCATGAAGACTTTTGTATAGGATACATCATTCATCGTTATCAGAATTAATATAATTTAGACTAAGCTCCTAATCATTTATAATTATACATTGTGTCAAGTTGTATTGTCTCATGTTCATGTCCAGGGCCCCGTTGCATAAAACTTACCATTAATGGTAACTCTGCTATCAATGGTAACTACCATGGTAACATCACTCAACAGCCAATCAAAATCAAGGTTTCCATGGGAGATACCATTGATGGCAAAGTTACCGTTAATGGTAAGTTTTATGCAACGGGGCCCTGATTTTTTTGTGAGGTGATTATCATTGATAAATTGTGTTTGTTTTGTTAATCAGATGCTCTTCTTCTACTTGGTGGATCTTCATTGAATGGATTTGGCAGCAAGGGATGTGATGCTGATATGTGTCTTTACCTTACTGATTCACCGGTAAGAAAAAAATTATTTCTCCTGAAGCTTGTAAACTTAAAGGAAACCGAAACCCAAGGAGAGAATCAATGTTATTGGAAAGTGAGAATTCAGAGAAGCACTTTACAAAAAGTTTCATTAAAATTGGTTAAAAAATGAGAGAGTTATGGAAGTTTGAAAAGTCTCGTTTTACTTTCTATGGGGATCCTCAAATTGGCAAAATTGCTTCAAAATGGCTGATTTTGTGAACAACTCTCCATTTGTTTTGTACACAGATTTTCAGAATTTCCCCATTATCTTTCAAGGTGCAGTTAATCTCCTTCTGAGCTCAACATATATAATGGGAAAATGTATTTTACACCACATATGTCGAGTTCAGGAGGAGACAAGGAGCACCCTGAGAGATAATGGGGAAAATCTGAAAATCTGTGTACAAAACAAATGGAGAGTTGTTCACAAAATCAGCCATTTTGAAGCAATTTTGCCAATTTGAGGATCCCCATAGAAAGTAAAACGAGACTTTTCAAACTTCCATAACTCTCTCATTTTTTAACCAATTTTAATGAAACTTTTTGTAAAGTGCTTCTCTGAATTTTCACTTTCCAATAACATTGATTCTCTCCTTGGGTTTTGGTTTCCTTTAAGTTACTTTTTGAAAAAATTATATGATACTGAAACCACACCTTCTTGTAATTTTTCATGCAATGTAATCTGTAAAAATATAATCATGCTCTAACCCCAATAAAGAGTATTTCAAGTTATATGTGTGATAGAAGGCTACTTTCTTATCTGATGTATTGTATTTTTACATTAATTTCTATTTCAGATCAATCAGAAGGATGCAAGGCATATTCTACTTACTCTCAGGGGATACCTACAGTACAGATGTTGTAAGTCACATATAGATGAAAAGAGAATATGGAGGATACAATGTGTAATGTATGTAGGGCTCTACATTAAACTTGGTCTGGTGCACATGGGGGCCCTGCCATATGCTACTTCCCTCCCCTACCTCCTGTTTTGAAATTGAAACAGGGGCCCCATGCACACGGGGTCTCTTTCAAACAAACAAAAAATTGTGTGGAGCCATGCCTTTGGCAACAGTCTGACATGAAGGTGATTTCCTTAAGCTTGAAAACAGGAATTTTAATCTCTCTGACAGTGCTGACATTTTATTTTGTATATATATATAGTGTACTGACTATGAATATTATGAGATTGATCAGAATACTGGATCCCCTTTGTTATTCTCTTATTTTGATTGTGAATTTCTGTCCACACATGCGTGTAAATGGCTGTTAATTTTGTGAGTTTGAAATCCATGCATTTAGAATGAGCAATAAATGTGAATATGTTACGATATCACAATTGAGTTTGTTGATGATCTTAACATGTACTGTATTACATGTATGATAATGAAAAAGATATACGTTTCTGTCAGTTGATATGTATTTAAAATTGCTTCATAATTATTTTTGATTACAGCATTCATCAAGAATATGAAAGTCATCTTTGCTAAGGTTCCTATACTCAAGTTTCAACACAATAGATTCAGGTATTGACATTTTGTTATAATTTTGAAGTATGGCTTGCACTTATCATTTCAGAAAATGCCTAGATGTAATTGACTTTTGAAATGTATTGCAGAATGAGGTATTGACAATTTGTTATATTTTAGAAGTATGACTTGCACTTATCACTTCAGAAAATGCCTAATGTAATTTACTGTTTAAAATTTATTGCACAATGGAAAAGTTTCTAATAACCTCATGTGACATAGATCATTAACACATAGAGGAAATATAAAATGTGAGAAAGCCAATAAATTGGGGATAAGTGTTGGATTTTACTAGTTATGATCAAAGCTGGAAGTAGATGTAAAGTGTCAGCAATGCATGGAACAATTGTTTCTGGCTTTCAGCATTGAGAAGTACATGCTATTCTCACTGGGCCCCGTTTCATAAAAGTTTTTATCAGTAACAACTGCTACTTTCAATGACAAATTTGGTCTTAGCCAATCAGATGCAAGGATTTCAGTAGCTTATAACAGTTACTTCAACTTGTTATTGAAAACAAGTTTTATGAAACAGGGCCCAGAAGATGATATGGATCAATGAAGAGTAAAGAAAATATGAAACAAATAGTTCTAGGGAGGAAGGATAAAAAGTCAAACTGTAAAATAATAAAAAGGGTAGAATGAAATTAATAGATGTGTGAAGAATATAAACAAAAAATATATACCTATAATATGATTAACTAAAATAACTATTCCTCCTCTCTTTTTGTATGTGTTTCAGGGATCTTGACTGTGATCTAAATATCAACCACCATACAGTAAGTACCATTGTGTTATTATTTTGTTTAGAACCGATCAGCATATTTCACCATCCTTCTCATCCTTCCCTCCAATAAGCTTTTTCTATAATATATTGTTGTTTCCAAGTTTATTAAAATACTATACCCAATATTTGTACTTCTGCACCAGATCTCTTCCTTTAAACCACATTTGAACATACTTTAATATTTAGATGAAAAGTACCTTGAACATGGAGTTGCAGGTTGACATTTTCCATTTAACTTTAATTGTGAAGGAGACTCACAAAAGAAAGTATATTAGGGTCAAGGTCAGATTAGCTTTACTTCTGTAATCCAATCATCCTTATAAATATTTTGTTTATTTTTTTATTAACAATATTAATCGTAAAAAAAACAAGAAACTACTTTTTTTCAAATGTATTTTTGCACTTTTTCTGCAGGGTGTTCGCAATACAGCTCTTCTCCAAACATACTCAAAATGTAAGTGGTTTTCTGTTGAATTGGACCTTGGACCTAGGGCTTGCAAAATGTCTTGCCTTTGTGCACCTATAAAATTGTGAAAATTTGTAATTTCCAGTGTTCCACAGTTCTGTCTAGGAATCGTTTTGACTGAGACCCAATGAAGTGAGGTTTACTTCAGTGAAGAAAAAAAAGTTAAGCCACAAAGAAAAAAAACTCATTTATTGCATGTATTGTCTTTTTGCACTATTAAGATTGTTTGGTAAGCAAATAAAGCTGTATTAAAAATCATTTGAAAGTGAGATAACATTTTGCCATGATTTAGTTTTTGTTATGTGTGGTGAAGTTGTGTGGGGGGGGGGGGGGGGTGTGGAGGCTTGTGCCCTTCTTACTGATTAAAAGTAACTGTTGTGAATGTAATAACTTTTATTGTTCAAATGCTGTTCTACTGTTGAATTTGTTTTGAGAAAATCAATACAAAACATAAATAGAAAAGAAAAAAAATGCTGTTGATATATGAGGCCTGGAATAATGATGTAATATTCTTTATTCTCCTCCATTATTACAGTGGATTGGCGTGTAGCTCCCCTAGTGATGCTGATAAAGCAGTGGGCTAAGAACCATGGTATCAATGATGCTAGCCAAGGAACACTCTCCTCCTACTCCTATGTACTTATGATCATCAACTACCTCCAAGGTAACTCATTCTCTGTACCACATCGTGAAGGTATAGTGCTTTCAAAAACTTTTGTGCCCAAATGATGTTTTAAGCACTTCCAATTAGATGTATCATTTTTTGAAATAAAGTTTGTAATATGTTTATCTTGTTGCACCAGTGTCTGAAGACAGTGCACTGCAAAATCACTCTGCAAATAATATGTTTGGTCAAGTCACTTAATAGTTTGATATATTCAAGTAAGTAATCAGATATGACAACAAACTTAGTGTGGGTATAAAAAGCAAAACTTTCATCTCAAGACCAACATTGTTTTGTTGCACCACTAACTTTGAATTCAAGTAGAATGATAATGTTCAATTTGTTCCTTTGCCTCATCTTAGTTGGATGTAAACCTCCTGTAGTGAAATCAGTTCAAGCACAAGAATGGGTAAGACACCTTGAAGCATCTCTTTTACATATAGAGTAATCTGCAATTAAACCTGAAGTTAATCTAGTTTAATCCTTTTTTAAAATAAATGGTGAATTGACACTTTTTTTCAGTTGGGTAATGACCGTTTGGAGCGAATCCACACATTAATGAAAAAAAAATCTTCTATTCACCTATCGTGAAAACAAAAACTGAAAAAAAAAATGATATGGATGGCTTACCAATGCCATAAAAAAGAACCTGGGCCCTGTTTCATAAAACTTGTTATCAATAACAAGTTACTATAATTGTTATAAGCTGCTGGAATCATTGCATTTGATTGGCTGAGAGCAAATTTGTCATAGAAATGTGGGAGTTATTATTGATAACAAGTTTTATGAAACGGGGCCCAGGTCAACGGATCTGAAAAGAAGTATGTTGTAATGCAAAATTATTGCTGTAGTATGATTGCTACATGATAGACCATATAAAGGAAATAAAAGAGACACCAGGGTGAATGGGGTCCTTTTCCAGGGGACTAATGCAGACTATTTCCTTTCTCTAATTCTTGATATTCATGACTTTTGCCATCTGTGTGCCTGTGATGTTATCATTTTGTTTACAGGGTCGAGTAGCATTCTCAGATCATCAGAGTATACTCTATTCTTGGAATAGACTGTATGATCACCCGCCAAACTACATGAATGATCCAATGAACCAGTCTAAGAATTCTCAGGATCTCTACTCACTGCTCAAGGTTAGGTCCTCATCTCTCCCTTGTATCATTTATAAAAGTTTTGTTTTGTTTTTTAAAATTAAGCTCTCCCTCTCAATACCATGCACAGATAAGCTACATTTAAGCCCATTCAGACATAAAGTGTTAAACTGTCTCAAATAAACCACCTTTGCAAAATAAAATTTGATAAGCGTAGTTTGCTTCTCATTTCTGTATCCTATTAGACAGATCAGGGTTTTTTGTTGTGCGCACCTACATTTTTACACACCCAAAATTGCCTCCTATTCTTTTACATAATTATTTTGTCTCAGCATTTTTGAGGTGGTTTACTGCATCAGGTCTGAACAGGGTTCAAGAGTCCTTTACATTCTGTGCTATCAAGATGGTCAAATTCCATTACTTTTGATGAATTTGTGTTTGAAGTTTTGTTGTATGTAGAGAACTAGTCTTGCTGTCAGTGATGTCAAATACCCATTTGAAGTACCCCTTTGATTGAAGTCGTGTTAAATTCCTAGAAATTGTGCCTTGTTTTTTGGAAATTATGATCAGAATTTCGATTATGATATGCAGCATGTGAACTAGACTTTAAAAACTTCATTGCCTTGCTTGAATACAGGGTTTCTTTGCCTACTATGCCAGTTTTGACTTTGAGAATACGGTGATCAGCATACGACTAGGCAGCTGCTTCCCCTGTCACCTCCTACCTCCTAATCATCAGGGATGGAGACAGAAGTACATCTTCATTGAAGGTAAGAGAACACCAAGCTCCCTTCTCTCCATATGCTCCTCCTCTAAACCTTTTTAGTACCTTTTATTATTCTCAGGTACCTCCTATCTCCAAAGTACCTGGGCAGGAAGAAAAAATATTGTTTAATAGTAAGATGGCTTCAATCAGTCTTGTACTTCTAGATTAGTGATACTTGAACTTTTTGGTTTCAATATAACAAGGAAATTTCCTTGGTCCCATGGAGTTTGTTGTAACGAGTTTCCACTGTACTATCTGTTAGTTCTGTCACCCCCATATACAATTCTTAGTTATTGATTTTATCCCTGTTATCCCTGTAAATGCAATTATAAACACATTAAAATGTGGTTGCTTTCTTTAATGACCCATATTCAAAACCCAGACTATTTTCAGGCTGAAAAAAACAAGTGTCCTAGGCAATTTAATATTTACTTGTACCCCACCCCCACCCCCAACCAAGAAAAAGAAGTAATTGAAATCATATGTCATCATTTATAGTTGATGAAGTTGATATACTCCTCTCTTGTATTCGCCTGATATTACAGAGCCTTTTGACCGAATCAACACAGCTCGGTCAGTGTTTGACTGGAGCCGTTACCGGCAGATCCTGGATGCTTTTGAGGAAACCCACCAATCACTATGCAAGACCAATGACCTTGACCTTGAGAGCTTCCTCAACTACAGATGATGACGGCTCAAAGACATCTGTCTCTGTCAATGAATGGATCATCAGCATTGTTATGTGATGTACCATGCAATTGCTGTAGAATAATTGCCATTGCTTGGAAAGTCAAGCAAGGTTTGGCGCCCTCAGGCTGCATTTCAGGTGTCCATCGGTTGTCTCTAATATGCTGAGAGTCTGGAAGTCAATGACATCTCTCTGAATAAATAGTGTATCATCCTGAAGGCCATGGACAGATTGGTGGTATAAACATATATATGGAAGAAAGGTATTATTCGTTTGTGGTCATTAATAAATGAGGCAAGTCTCCTTCCATCCATTCCACTGTGCCATGTTTTGTTGCAATCTGTGAGTAAGGAAGAGATCCTTTTAGACTTGAACACTCACTAGTGTATCGCTAAGATTATTTTTTGTGAGTATATAATTAGACCCAATCAGATCATCAACTGCAAAATGTTATTAATTTGGTAGAAGAACTCTGAACAGAAGAATTGTTAAATTTGCAATTGTGTCAGCAATAAGAAAAAGGAAAAACTTTAAATTTATCATTGTGAAAAGAGATAAGAGCTTGTAAAGTTGTGACACAAATGTGATAAGGAAGTTTCAGTAGATTTAAACAATACTATGTAATAGTAAGACCACAAAGAATGCCAAACAAATATTATGGAAAATATATGAAAGGTGAATGATAACCAAAGGCAAGATTTTTGCACTTATTTGAAGGATCTTGGATCAATTCAGATCAATGTCAGCTATAATGTTACAGGTTAAGTGCATATTGGTGCTTTCATGTATATGTCTTTTCCCACGTTTTTTTTATAATTTTCATCACATGTTGTTGAACAATCTCCATACAACATGGGAATTTTCAATAACTTACGATAAACAAGTCTACATATTTGTCAGACAGTTTCATCGGCACAACTCAAGATTCCCTTCACACCCAAGTTATGAATACCAGCTATCGATCTGTTGCTTTGTCTTTCATCTTTAAAGAGCACAGAGTGTCTAACATGCAAGCATGTCATGTTCATGGTTTGTTCATCATACCTCCTGAATGAAATTCTGATACAGAGTATGTTCACCAAAGAATTGTTTATCAGGTTTAAATTGTAGAATTTACCTCTATTCTGGTGTGTCACTGTCTCGTTTTATGCAAACTAAGAAATATGCATTAATTGCTGTCTCTATCTCATCCAATAAGTTATATGATGACACAAACATAGTTTGTGGTTTGCTCATTTTTCAATAAGTTTGCAATGTTCTGATCTGAATTTTTTTTTTTCGCACATCAATATCGTCAACTCTACTCGAGGTTTGCATTTAGAAGTGTTTTGCAATACCTTGCATTCAAAGAGTTCATATCATTGTTACAGTGCAGTAGTAGCTAGTCATGGACTGAAATATCATTGTTTCTCGCACTTCACATGTGAGTCGCATTTAAGCTGACAGATTACTCAAATTATACCACTACTCTGTCAAAAATTTGGTTCCACAGTTACTGTTAATAGACCTAATCCAATTTTGATGTACAGTTGCATTTCACATTTTGACTGTTATGCCACATATAGACGAGGGGTAAAATGGTACCCCAATGACAGCATTTCATTTTAAAAAGTCAGGAAGGAGTATCTTTCTAGTCGATTACTGTTCTGCTTTCATACCAAAATACTCTGTGCCATAAGCATTGTTGTGATCAAAGAATGCAGCTGATAATATGCTCACCACCCTGGATGATCCGACTGCGATGCAATTGTAGAAGCAATCGCAATATTATCAGACTTACAAATATTAACATGTAAGAACTTTCTCACTGCCTTTTTTGTTGGTTATACAAATAGTAATTTTGAAGTTGCCAGGTATCGTAGACCATCCAGTTAAAGAAAAGACTAAATCAGCTTCAAATTGGGGACAGTCTTGCAACCGGTTTGATGTCATTGGGAACAAAGCTGATTTAGCTTCTTCTGTGACAGTAAGGCCTCGCAATACCCCACAATCACTATCTATATTTTTCTTGAGGAACCTCAGACAATAATTCTTTACATGTTTACATTTGAATGATATTGCTTTATCTTTCATAATTGGATCACAGTCTGATCATCTAGTGTGCAGTGGGCTCTACTCAAACTTCACCCGTTCATACTTCTTCTTTCTTCCAGTATTGATTACATGGTATTATGAAATATATGATATAGACAAGCACAGGATATATGACGATTAGGCTTGCGATATTGCCATATAAAGGCCATGGTGTAGTTATTTTTGCATGAAAATATTTCCAATTTTTTTTTGATGAGCTTTGTTGAATTATTCATAATTTTGTGACAGACCAATGACTAAGTTATTGGTTGATGCATACATGTAGAAGTCATTTTATTTTAAAAAAATATATATATAGTAGGTATTACTACATTTGCTAAGGATTTTTTTTTATTGTAGATGGTATGATGAAAGCTGTGTATCTCAAAGTAATGTCAACATTTTATATCTGGTCGTGTTTATGTACTAGGTACAATACATAGTATATGCTTCATGACAATTAGAAAATTTGCTGCTGGATTATATGTAGTACATTTTATGTTTCACAATATCAGGAACTCTGATTTTTATTTTTGTGTATGAAATGATGCCATGAGTGTTGAAGAAAAATGTGCTGTTTTGTGGTTATGTTGAATTTTGTTTATAATAAAATGATATATTTAAAACTATTAAAATAACAGTGGTATTTGTGTTAAGAGTGGGATTCAGCATGCACACAAATTCATATACAGGTAACTCTGCCTAAGTCGAATCTCTTGGGACCACAGAAATCTGTTCGACTTAGGCGAAATTGGACTTAGAAGAGGTAAAAAACACGTTTTGCTCATTCTGTTCTGAAAAATTGCTTCGACCAACGCGATTATTCGACTTATGGAAGGTCGACTTATGCAGAGTTCACTGTACCACAAATAGTTCATGTTGTGAGAAAAATTTGTAATACTTCAACAAATTTGTGAACATTTACAAACATTATCTTTTGATATTAATATTTACCTCTTGCAAAGTAGACTGAGAGATTGCAATTTCTTCCAAAAGCTTATTTTGGAAGAGTTGAATTTTGTTGGTAAATGAGTAACAGCAGTTTAGTATTTATGGGGAACACTTTACAGTGGAAACTCGCTTTAACAAGGACCTTGGGACCATGAAAATTACCTTGCTATATCAGGAATCTCCTTATATCAGGGTAAAAAAACAAAAGAACGTAAAGGCCTAGGACCAACAAAAT
Organism: Heliocidaris tuberculata; assembly: GCA_025618425.1. NCBI lineage: Eukaryota > Metazoa > Echinodermata > Echinoidea > Camarodonta > Echinometridae > Heliocidaris > Heliocidaris tuberculata. Next base: position 8,892,094 of record CM046839.1, read on the forward strand.
TGCCTTGTTATAGCAGGATTCTCGTTATATCGGAGGTCTTTATAACAAGTTTCCACTGTATTTCATTATTGTTCAAAAGGCTTGCATGTCTAAGAGAACTTTTCATGAACTTTAGAAGATTCCATCTGCACTTTTTGTCTTGCCTGCATAGCGGAGCAAGACTATATAGGCATCACTATTTCCATTGGCGGCGGCAGCAGCGGCGTCATCAACGATCATGCTGTAATTACATTAACTTTCTTTGAATTTGAGGTAGAATCACCAAATACATATCACAGGTACATCACTGAAAGGCGCAGGTCAACTTTGAAAATGATTCGAATCTGACCAAGGTCAAAGGTAAAAAGGTCAATGAACTCTCAGCAAAAAGCACTGCAATCACAATAGCTTTATGGATTTGAGAAGGAATCGCCAAATTCATACCACAGGTTCATCTCTGAAAGGCGCAGGTCAAGTTCGATAATGAGTACACATTCTCATTCACATAGTGAGATGCGGGCAAGACAATGCTTGGTGTTTGCCTTGTTTTTTTTTTAACAATGGTTCCATCTTCAACCTCTCCTCTCACAGCAGGCTTACCTTCCTTCTTCACAAACAGGAACACCCACCCACCCACACACACACTCCCACACAAAATTATAACAGATAAAATAATTCAGCTAAAGAAAATCAAAAAGTGTGAATATTGAGAACAAATAATTATATTTACATTTCTCCTTTTATTCAAAACTTTAATTTAAAAAAAGAACTAATTTTCAAATGAAATAGAGTTCCGTCGCTGTCAGTTTGAACTTTTATTCTCCTCTGTCAATGAGTGATTCACTACACATCCTTCATTAACATAACAATTTCTAAGTACTTTTATATTCTTCAAATGCACAAGTTACTGTTACTACTATACTTAACAGTTCGTCACAATGATTTTAGGATAGATTGTTGAAACAAATGTTTTTTCACTGGGACAATTTATAAAAAATTTAAAGTACACAATGACATATTGATACATGTGATGAAATCTGCTGTACGATACCTTCCATTCGGTTTAGAAAATGAAAATTCTGAAATAACGGATGTTTTATATATCTCAATTATCACAATTATTACAAGTGTTAAATATAAAACTGACTTTTTAGTTCCTGTGATACAAAGTTAGACTCTCAAAATATGCTTCTATATTTAGTAGTACATACATGTAGCATGTTATGCTTATTCTAGAATACTACAAACACAACTACTTTTAAGAAAGGCAGGTTAATACTCAACATACATTTACATCCCAAATGGACTAGTGGATGTATTCTTTCAATTAACTATCCTTGGCATATTTTCTATTTTCACAATAAATACATGTACATCTGTCCTGAGCTTCAGGATGTATACATATATAATATCTAAAAACCAGTCATTTCCAAAAAAATTATTTCATTGTTAGCACTACCATACCATATATTAAACTAGATTTTGCAGCAGGAAGAATGAATGAATGTGGATAAGAAAAAAAAAATTATATAATTCTGTATTTCTGACAAAAAGGACAGATCTACAAGAACATGAATACAAAAAAATGACATTGAATACACATATCTAACTAGAGAAAGACAGCTAAATGCACACTTGGTGTGAGAAATACAGAACACTCTACCAACACATAACGATTCATTTGAACATAAATTTGTTTTTGGCTGCTTACAAACATATACAAATATGGACAAAGTTACAAAATAGGAATACAATACCACACACTATACAGTTATGTAATATAGTCTTGAATTCATCCATCCTAATAGAAAAAAGGGTATTACATCACGGAAATTGTAGAAATGAAGTCCCATTTGGGGATGAAAATATCTAATTCCTGATATAAGTCCAGGAAACAAACTTGAATCTCTTCCTTATTCTGTGTAGTATCATGAAATTACCAAGAAATTTGAGGCATGAATACATGTCCCCAAACATTCCTTTCTAGTATAAGTTCTGTAATGTTTAGAAATTGAGAACTTATTGTGATTCAGAGAGAGGAGAAAATTATGTAAACACAACCAAACGTCAATATCTGGCAAAAGATTACTCCTGTGGTAGGAAAATATCTCTGAAAAAAATAATTTGTAACTAATATACAGTGTAAGTCGATAAAAAGGAAACCCAGATTCAACCCTAAATATTGTTGCAATCAATACAGATAGATATGATCACAGATACTCACACTGTAGCCTATCATGTTTCCTTTAATGTAACACCTTGATCAATAAAACCCCGACCATGGACAGCAGAACAGTGACATTTTTCCTGACTCATGACAAATTTGCCTCTGCCCAAGTTTTTAATGAAATGGATGGTCAACCCAAGGTTGGTTGAATGGTCTCCATTCCAGTTGAATGCACTATAACAAATAATGAAAGTAACTCCTGGAACACCATTCAGACAAAACCTGCGCAAAGAGTTTTTGACATGCTTTTTAAAAATGGCTGGTGCTCAGTCATCCATGATCGCATTTTGGTGAGCAGCCTATCAAATTAAAGAAGACATTGTCAACTATGATACCATTTCAGTGATTTTGCTTTGTTTTTAAGATATTGGGGCTTGAATATGGGTTTCCTTTTCATTGACTCACACTGTATTGAAGTGAAAAATGAGGGGAAAAAAAAGTAACTCTAATACTGTCTAGAAAAAAATCAGTATAAGCAAGCACGCTTTTGACATCCTTGTTTTTATTTTCTTTTGATTTGTACAACCCCCACAAAATCGAAAAACGTTATGGACAAGACTTCAATCTACCTGTTATAACCCATGTGAGAATTCAATACCAATTTGATAATAACTGAAAGTCTGAAATGAACTAAGCTTTAATATACAAAAGGGCATTCGGATATATGAGTGATTAAAATCTATTGGACTAGAATCTACTGAACTACAAAAGAAGAGATATGATCAATCTTTTACTGCCACTCTCTGAGTATCCAAATGTCGAGCGACTTCGAAATGACAGGGTTTAGCAGTAAACAGATGAATACAAAAATCAGCACCTACATTTGCTAAATAATTACAGCACCACACAGCAGTATCTGGAATTGGTGTACTACAAAGTCACACAAATTCCTACAATTAATACAAATAAAAACAGTATAAACATATCTCTTTCTGAGGCTCACCAATATATACACATCAAAAATCAAGTCCTATGACATTTGTCAATAGAATTCTTTTTTATATATGTAAAAATATTGATATATATATCTTATAAAACATATCTATGTAAAATAGTCATTGACATGAGTGGAATGCATGACAGAGAAAAGGATAGAAAAGGAAATAGAAAGAATGACAGAAGAAAGGATATTAAAAATACAGAGATCTACAGAGAAAGAAAGAAAGAAAAAGGGGGAAAATGGAAGAAAACAAATCTGAAAGCCATAGAGTGTCTTTAAAGAAACAGTATTAGTTTCTCCACTAATAGTATAAATAAACATTAACTCTTTGTGGTCTGCAAATGACTGAAAGTATTTCGAGAGCTGCAATTACAGTATGGTACGCTGTAGTCCTGGATATATTACAATCATGGAGCTGACTTTATTGTTAACACAGAACAAAAGAGAGAAGCTTACAACATTTATGAAAATAACAGTGCTCATGACAAGAAACTTGGAGATGATAAAGATTTAGATAGAGCTATAAACAAATGTATACATCCCTCCAAACGTCTTTAAATACTTAAACAGTAAACATGTCACATGTGTTCTCTACTAAATCCGCAGGCAACACTTTCAACCCACACAACAAATACAAGACAATTTGTAGAATGTGCAATTTGCCTCAACAAATGACTGACAAATAACTAGAAATTTTAGAAAAAAACAAACAAGAAACTAGGAATATATGGCATAAATACTGATTGCACTTAGATACTATTTGATAAAAGAGATAAGCTTTTTAAAAAACTGCACACCATAAAATGCTAAATTCTAGCATTGATTAATGATCATCTCAACCAAAATACAAATCAAGGTATAGACTTACGTAAAATAACAACCTATTTGCCATGATGATATGATTAAGAAAAAAAAAAAAAAAAACCTTTACCAACACAACCCGATTCCAAAAAATATGACTCCATGACATGCTTTGACAGTTTAAAAAAAGAGGCTATGTCAATATGTGAAAATCCTTTTCAAGTCTCTTGCTCCTGTAAATACTTTTTATGACTAAGCTGTATTCCACAAATACTTCCAGAAACATTCACTTATCACAAAAATTTTAATCAACCAAATAATCCCAAAGATCATTTCAGATAAATTTATGCAACCACCCCCTATAACAACAGAAAAATGTTTATAATTCCTTTAAGTGGAATTTTAGTCAATCATGAATAAAATTCCTTCTGGGATTTTCCTGAAACCCGATTTACAGCTGATGGTATGACTAACACACATGGATAAATTAATATTGCTCGGACAGCTTCAGCACTGAAAACAATGGACTCAAATAAGGAATACATTATACTTGTACATACATGTACAATGCACTTGAATACTGTGGAATACTTATTCACACTTTCAGGAAATGAATACACTCAATTGACGAAGCCTTGGTGACGAGCTATCAAATCATTTTTGTTGTTAGATAACAATCCAATTACATGTCAATATGTCAATGATTCTTGGTAAAGACACTGAAGGGCCACATAATAATATACTGACCAAAAAGTTAAAGGGGAAGTCCATCCTTATATCAAGTTGGTTGTATAAGAAGCAGAAAAAAAAAGAAACACATCAATGAAAGTTTGAGCAAAAACCCAATAAGAAATGAGATAGTTATGAAATTTTTAAGTTGTAATCAGCAGACACAAATTAGCAACTCCCTAATGTTTCTTGTGAGGTCCTCTCCCATTTGCCTTATAGTAAAAAAAATCATAAATTTCCATTTTCTATAAAGGAAATATTGAATCATACATGTACCCTAGATGTAATCACTGCACATATGTTTTTATACAAAACCTGTCTGAAACAAATCTATTCGTTCATCAACAACTAAGAAACTAAAAATTTATTAAATTTTCTGCACAGAGCAAATAGGAAAGGACCTCACAAGATACATCGCAGAGTTGCCAATTTGTGTTTGATTGATTGATCAAAAATTCATAACTTTCTTATTTCTTAAATATTGGATTTTGCTCAAATTTTCATTACTCTGTTTCTCTCACTAAACTTTATACTTTTATACTTCCCCTTTAAGTCCATTTGATTCGGGAATATGTTCCAGTGAGACAACATGTAATGCACATCTAGCCCTGGCAAATCCTTTCGCCACAGACCACATCCTAGACACATCTGTGGTGGAATTTTGCCTGTACTCAAATATGAAAGCTGATTGTTTTACAAACTTCTGTCCATCAGTCATATATTATGCAACTGGGGAGACTTATATCTTCCATTTGATTGTAAGAAATTTTCTTATATGGCAAACCACACAACTGGCATTGCTGAGTCACCCTTCCATGATCCCCAATCAATTTCATGATTCCCCCAGGCAGTGAGCCTTCTGTGTTGGCGCAATTACTGCTCACTGTAACGGTAGATAGTGCTTCCAGGCTTGTTGTTTAATCATCTTCAATACACACTACTGTCAGCAGATAACATGATGGCTCACAAGGACGTCGTTGGAACTCCGTTCTAGACAGGAAATATAAGGAAGAGAGAAGAAATATAAATAAGAGAAGGCGGCAAGGAATGAAGGAGAGAAGATTGGTAAGACGAAAGGTGAGTGATGGAGGTATATGAAGAATTAAAAAGCAGGATGATGGAGAGAATGAGCCATGAAGAATGAGAAATAGACAATTAGTCACAATGATTGAAAGCTTTCGACTCGAAAAGACATTCCCAAGGTAAGAGATCATCCATGAATATACATGTATAACCATCAATATGTAACCGTAAAGAGTTAATGTCAAGAGTTCAATATAATGAACTTGAAAGTCAAAAAATATTTGTAACTACAGCTAAAGTGAACTTTGTCCAACATGGATTCTAACATAAGTAGTGCTATTATAGTCTAATTGATACCTTATAGTCACACCACCAAACCGATTCCAAACTGGTGTCAACCAGGGCCCTGTTTCATAAAACTTGTTAACAGTAACAACTGACTCATTTCTATGACAAATTCGCTCTCAGCCAATCAGATTCAAGGATTTCAGTAGCTTATAACAATTATTGTAACTTGTCATTGATAACAAGTTTTATGAAACGGGGCCCTGACCGCACCTTGGCCATTCAGGGTAATACAATCTTTTTTTTTTTGTTCTGCAGTAGGTCTGGGCCCTGTTTCATAAAACTTGTTATAAATAACAAGTTGCAATAATTGTTATAAGCTACTGAAATCCTTGCATCTGATTGGTTGAGAGCTAATTTGTCATAGAAATGTGGCAGTTGTTACTGATAACAAGTTATATGAAACAAGGCCCTGGTCAGTGTGATTGGGGTATGACAAAGAACTTCTACACTTTGGGGTTTGAATCCTAACCATAATGTTAACATTATTTAAAGAGAAGGTTGAGTTCTGGAAAAGGTGAAAAATAATTTGTGGGCTTTCTCATTCTTTCTATGTCAGTTTGAAAGAACATCATGGTAGAAAAGTCCCCTGAAAAGGACTGCTCTTCAAATGCCCTCATATTTGAAATATGACGAAATATAGATGATGTGTTCTTGCCGAACATTCATGTCACATGTACATGCAGTCCCATATACCCATTTCTCCATTTCTGTGTGCAGTGCATAAGTGCATGTGCTTTTCAGCGAGATTGGGTCAATTTCTTATCAGTTTGATGATTCCAAACCTCACAGTATACGCCAATTCTTCTGCAGACACAATCAACATTTCTAACTGCTTGGAGACAGTTTCTTTTGCAATGAAATTCCATGACCAGAACTCAACTTTATTTTTAAACAAGGCATTCAATCTACAAGGCTACTCCAGAAATACAGCACTACTGCATATCCTTTGTTGAAATTTGGAATCAACCAGTTCAGAAACTACTCCTTAACCTCTGCACTTATTGGGTTTTTTAAATTGAGAAAAGGTAGAAATGTAATTAAATTGGAGGTGAAAACCAAAGGCACTTACAATGTCTTGTGTAACTGAAGATGCTGCTGCTAAATCTTCTTCCATCATGGCTGCATCTGATAGTCTCCTAATTTCATCTAATTCTAGTCTGAGTTGGGCTTCATCATCATCAGCATCTACAGGCAAAACACAGATTTGTTGAAATCTATTTTTCAGGCAGAACCTTTGCTAAAGAGTAACTTAACTCCATACTTCTACGCACATGTATACAATAGCACCTGTGTCAGCAATTATCATGAAATAACACTGTCAAGTGCTTCTGTCTTTCTTCTTTATGCTTCAATAAGTTTTCACCATTTCAGTTCACAGTAATAGTAACCAGCAGGATTTAGAGCTCACTGGACAAAACATATAACTACAATATCACAACGGTCGTAGCCAGAATTTTTCAATGGGGGGGGGGGGGGGGGCCAGACGTGAAGAATCCAACAGCGTAGTCAGGGTATCATTTTTGGGGGCGGTTGCGACAAAACATGAAGCGTACGAAATTGGTGATGAGCACGCAAAGCAAAGCAAGGCGTGCTCCCCAGGGGGGTGGATGCAAGGAGGGGGGGAGTTTCCCCCCTCCCGCGCAAAGCGCGAAAGCTCTGACGGTTTATAGCAAATTTGAGATAAAGATAACGGCTCGTAGCACCTTTTTTTTTAGGCGGAAAATTAGTTCAACGCCCGGACTGCTTTTTCAATTATTTGGATGCAATACTGGACTGTATGTAACAGGGGTGCGTGCAGGGAGGGGGAATTTCCCCCCTCCCGCGCAAAGCGCGAAAGCTCTGATGTATTATAGCAAATTTGAGAGAAAGATTACTTGAACTTGAACTAGAACTTGAACTTTATTTATCCAATAACAATACAAAAGTAGACAAATTTAAATATAACAGTTAAGGATATAAAGGAACCAGAAAATAACATTAATGCTAATCGAGTCTGGTACTTTTAGAAATTGGAAAACATTGTTTGGTAATAGAATAAACAACAAAAAATGTAATTGTAAATATGAAGAGGATAAACAAAACTATAATACAAATATTAATGGATGAAAGGTCAATAAACATTGTTTGGTAATAGAGTAAACAACAAAACATGTAATGGTAAATATGAAGAGGATAAACAAACTATAATACAAATAAGTAAATGAAAAGTCAGTATCAAATATCTAACTGTTTAATCAGATACTTAATATTTAGAAGTTTTAATCAGTCATTTATTTAAAAGGTATTCAACTAGCGTTTTTCTAAAGCAAGATATGGATGGCTTTGTCTGCACAGTAAGTGGTAGATCATTCCACACCCAACTACCTACATATGAAACTGAAAATTTTCCTTTGGTCATTCTGACCTTGGGTGTATTCAAGTTATTTTTTTCCTTTTGTCTTGTCCGATAATTATGCTGAATAAAAGAGTAATATTGGATGATTGAATGAGGTAACATTCCATTTACAAGTTTATACATAAAACTACAAGTACAAAGGTTGTGCAGTTGGTATACATTTAAAATCTTTAACTTTTTAAATAATGGTTTTGAGTGAGTCATGATAGAACCAAATGTCATAGTGCGTAGAGCCATTTTTTGACTTAACAGTATACATTTTAGATTCGTTTCTTAAGTGCTATCCATACTTCAATACTATATGTGATATGAGGTTGCACCAAAGTTTTATACAGTAAAATCAAGATTTTCTGAGTCTAAAAATAATGCCAATTTTCTTTCTAATACATTTGTTTACCTTCTCAATATGGTTTTCCAAGGTAAGTATTTATCGATGTACAAACCTACAAACATTGCAACATGTACTGCATTTATAATGGTATCTGCTATTGCCAGCATTCCTTTCATTTCAAATGTTTTTTGAATTCCACTGATAAGCATATAATTTGTTTTTGATAAAATGATTGTAAGTTTATTTACATTAAACCAACTTGATACCTTTTTTCAGATGTGTATTAACTTCATCCATATCAATAGCAGACTGTCCAACTGGAAACGTATGAAAAGGTTTGAATCATCAGCAAAGAACTAACAAAAGTAATCTGTACAGTCTGGCAAATTGTTAATGCTACTGCCAGCATTCCTTTCATTTCAAATAACAGCTCACGGCACCTTTTTTTAGGCGAAAAGTTAGTTCGATGCCCGGACTGCTTTTCAATTATTTGGACGCAATACTGCACTGTATATAACAGGGGTGGGTGCAGGGAGGGGGAGTTATTTCCCCCTTCCCACGCAAAGCACGAAAACTTATTTAGCAAATTTTGAATGAAAGATAACGGCTCGTAGCACCTTTTTAGGCTTTTCGCCTTTTCGCTCTTGCTTTTTTTTTTTTTTTTTTTAAAGGGGGTGAATAGGGGGGGGGCCATGGCCCCTTGTGCCCCCCCTGGCTACACCTATGAATATCACTTTCACATGTATTCACTCAGTGATATGAAAAAGACAGAATATGTCTATTTGGGTACACAGAGTCAGGGTAATAGTATGATTGCAGGGCCCTCAGGAAGAACAGTATGAATACTGATGAGGCTACCCTGGGTAAACAAGACATATTATCATTACTATTTTGACAAAAGCTCTCATAAACTGATTAACTCACTGTTATTTGTTGATGGTGATGGTCCTCCTGGCAATCCATCCTCTCCATGTTCACGTCCCACCTCAACCATCTCACCGTCTCCTGAGTGATCGTCCTCGAACCCCAGGTTGGTGATGCCCTCCAGAGCTCCTGTTATCGTGGGAACATCCTCTCCTCCTCTGTCTCCTCTTCCTCCTACCCTCTCCTTAGCTTCTTCACCTATCTCTATCTCATAGGCTGGATTGCTGTTGCCTTCTCTTGATAAGTGACTTGTGGTGGGAGTTGTACCTTGGATTAATCAATGGGAAAATTCACATTTTGGGGTTTGAATCTACACTGCAATGATAAGTAACCTTAATGAATTTCATTATCATGATTTAAAAAAAATATTAATGGGATTTATAAAGTGCCTTTTGAAGATAAAGTTGAGTTCTGGTCACGCGATTGAATTGTGAAAGAAACTGCCTCAAAGCAATTGGGAAAGGTTGACCATGTCTCACAAAAGAATTGGTGTATGCTGTAAGGTTCTGGAAACACCAAAATGATAAGAAATTGACTCAATCTGCTGACAGTCACATGCACGGCACACAGAAATATGTATATAGGACTACACACAAATGTTCTGCCCGAAAATTTCAGCTGTATCTTGTCATATTTTGAATGTGAGGGCATTTGAAGAGCAATCCTTTTCAGGGGACACATCTACTATGATAATCTTCCAAACTAACATAAAGAGAATGTGACAGCTGACAAATTATTTTTTACCTTTCCCAGAACTCAACCCTCCCTTTAAAGAGGATGCAAAGCACCTTTTCTTAGTCTATGAACAACATATGAAGAGTTATAGAGGTACAATTTCAGATGTTTTTTTTTCAAGATGTCAAGAGAAGTGCCATTTCTTAGAAATGCAGGGAGATTGTTCCAAAGGTGTGGGGCAATGGATTAAAAGAATTTGAAGCCACCCTGTGTTTAGGATCTGGGAATGAGAAAAGAAGGAGCTGATATAGACAGAAGTGCATATGATGTTCTCTGTTGCTGAAGGAATCTTTCCTATAGCAACCTAGACAGTTGCTATAGGGTTGCCAAAGTCAACTTTTGGTGGTCATGAGCAATGGATTGAGCAAAAATCACAAAAAACAATAAATACATTCATTTTGCAACGTTTCATAAAAATGTCATTCAGGCCACAAAGACAAGACGATTAGGTTGCCCAACAAGATAAATGACACCTGGACAACCACCGTTTTTGAGCCCTGTTCCTTTGTTCAGCTTCCAATCAAGGTTTTGGTTACTCACTTAAGTTATTGAGCTGGGCAGGTCTAACTGTTGGTGTTGAGGTGGATGACGATGAAGGATTATCTGATCTCTGCCCCCTCCTAATCCCGCTTCCCCCTCCTCTTTCTGATGGCTCTACTTTCGTTGATGTCTCTAAATTGGCTATTGCACTGGCTAATGAGGATTCTAAGAGAACAGGTGAAAAGATTTATGATGAAAGGAAAAGCAATAGAATAACATCAATTATCTGCCATTGTTATCGACTGTTTAAAGAATCAGCTGTCATACCAATGTCCCTTTTCATTTATATTTTTCTCAACATATTACTAATATTAGGGGGTAGGATTTAGGCTGAAAGGCTATGGTTAGTATAAGGAAACAATTTTCAAAAACTGATATGACCTGTTGGTATATATATATCTGTCATTTTTTTTTTTGTCAGTTGGCATTGATTTCCTCAGCATATCCTTATTAGTACGGCCAATAACAGCTGGTCAAACTTTGTTGATATTAAGTTAATATTAACACATACACGAAGATTTTATTGATAAGACCATGTTGCCAGGATACCCAAGTTCTAATATAATCTATATTGGCATCAGCACCTGATAAGTTGGAAGTACTCAGTGACTGATCTGATTAATTGACAAAAGCCCTAAATTTCTGTGTACATGCACCTCATATAATATAATAATCTATGATTAAATTTCAAATTGCTGCTTAGGAACTAGCATATGAATATGACTCAATAATACAATCAAACAGAGAGATTTCCTTTAAAAACAACATTAAAAAGAAGAAACAATCAATAACAAAATCCTTTACACTTGCCCAATCATGGCTCAGGCAAGCTAATCAAATATTGCAATTTACATGCCCAAATAACGAAAGAAAATGATATTAATAGAAATGAATATCAGGAATGGCTCCAGGTTGTGTAAATTGATGAGGAAACAGTGGTTGCAACTTCAACCTTTTAGTTTTCTCAAAACTCCAGCAATCTTGCAAGCACTGTAGCAATGTTATGATAGGAAATTCAGAGTAGGTCACTGTAAAATAGGGTAAACTTGAAATGCATGCCATCAAATGATCAATCTATGCTACATATGTAACAAACATTTTATCATAAGTATGATAACATAGGGTTTGTTTCCACTTTAGCAAGTAAACCAATTCATAAAAGCCATCACTGCAAAATAAAATAATGGCACAGTACTCCTCTAACCATCAAGATAATACAAAGTTAGTGTCCACAGAGGCCTATGAGTGAAATCAATTTTTCTTCCCTACAACATAGCCTCTGCATATGTGAACAACCCCATTCATTTATGCAGAGTGGTTTGTATCTTTTACCACAGGGGTTTTTTTTTTGCCAAGTGGTCTACTGCCTCATCTGTGAACACACCCTAAGGGAATTAAAGGCAATAAAGGGTGCCTTCTCACCAGAATTAACTCTATCATTGACCCTGACTGTATCTGCTTTATCAAAATCGACGGATATCGTGTAGCGATGCCTGTAATCTGGGGGAAACCCCATCTTGGGCGAGTCGGGATCTAGACTGTGCTGCCTCATGTAATCTCGCAGGTGTGCTATCTCTTTCTGCCAAGGTAGAAGAACACAAATGGCATGAGTAATGCAAATAATCATTGTAGATAAGCTCTGGGTTTGGCGGGGAAATGAGTGTAATTCCATTATGTCTTTTTTCCAAACGCCTTTTTAATGTGTATACATACAGTGGGGTTTCATTCATAATCATGTCTCTTATCAAAAAAAAAAAAAGTACTATCAGAATCTCTTTGATGATTCCTATTCTCAGATGACAAGAAATGTTAAATTAACCATATATATCTGAGTCATCATTTTTCAAAATCAATTTCATTGTTCACTGCAATATTACAGTATATACATGTATACAAAAGGATCTCAATAATACATCAAGACAAAAAGAAGAAGACAAGAAGAAAACGTTAAAAGAAAAAAAACAAAAACAGAATGAGTAATGCAAATAATTTTTGGGAGATAGTCTCTGGGTTAGGCGGGGAAATGGGCTTAATTTCAAAAAGCCTTTTATCGAAACTCTTGTTAAAGAGTATGTTTACAGTGGGGTTTCAATTACAATCAAGAGTACCGTTAGCATCTCTTATGATACCTATTCTAAAATGATGAGAAATGTTAAATTGACCATATATTTCATCATTTATTATTTTTTTAATCAGTTCCCTTCCATATTACACTATACAAAAGGATCTCACTCACACAATTACAATATATAGCCAGTTTTTATTTCTTTCTCTTTGCCAATTTTATGATTTGCATGATTGATTAATAAAAAATTGATCGTACATTTTAACCACAGACCAATCAATGAATATTGTCTTTTTTGTCAAATCTATTCTATTTTGTTTTCTATATACTGTTATTTATTCTGTAACCTCAAAATGTATTTAGGAGGTGGGGTTTCATTGGCTTAACAAGGAAATCCTCAGTTGACAAGATACAGAAATAAACTAAATACCTATTCAGGGATATATCTAAAAATGGTTATAAACTTCAAACATATAAACAATGAATATTCATGATGTAGTAACTTACTAATTGTTGATCGCATTGAGCCTGTAATGCATCTGCTTGGATTTCAGCCTGATTTCTAGCGTATTTCTCCATCTGAAGCTCAGACGATGCCCCTTCTCTTGCCTTTGAGACCCCGGCTATCATGTGGAAGCAAAATAGTTCAGAATGACTTTAATGTAGAATGAAGATAAATCATTTTCCATTCAACAAGTTCTTTTTTCATGTTGAGAGGAAAAAGCTAGGTCTACGATGCAGTTGTTGTAAAAGAAGTGTATACTTTGTACTTTACTTTCCCCAAATCTTTGACAAAGAGTTATGATACCCACTCCCAAGGTGTCTGTTCAAGAGAACATATTCATGCTATTTTTAATTGCATTTCCATGATATGACAAATCTAGAATTTTGCCCTATTGTGCAAAATCATTACTTCCAGATTTAAAAAAATATTAATATCCCCACATTAAGGACAAATGAGGTACATTAATGCATGTATGACAAAAATAATACTAAATTATTAGGAGATTTCATTTTTTATCTAATAATGTATGTCTCTCTTAATCTTGATGAAAGGAATTTCAATAATTTGTGGAGCTTTAGCTATAATCTATCATTAATGATATTAATGTCAGTTATTACTTAGTGGCAAATGAAATCATAGTTTCGCTAGTTATTTGCTACATGAAGCCAATTACAGGAATCAGTCATAATACCATTATCATCTGTTTGGAACCAGAAGGGCGTTAAGTCCCATCATTTGTACAGCATTAACGCCCTTCTGGTTCCAAGTAGACGATATCTTATTATGCACTGGAGGAACATCATTTGATAATCTAGTAACATTCATGATAGCTTGGCTCATAGTGACTAGGATTTGAATAGCAGCATGAGATAAGAATAACGACGTTAAAAATGGGATTAAAGTCCAACAACTCAACGCCCTTTTCATTCTGAAAGGATGAGGGGTTTCCTATATAAAGTCCAATACTGTAGGTTACTTCTAAACACTTGAGGGTTAAAGGGTTACCAAATAAATTGCCTTCTAAAGGAGCAATCCATCAAGGGTTTGATCAAATGCAGACTCTTTAAGTCAACATTGGACTGGCACGCTCAAATACATCATTTAATTAAAACAAAACCCAATGCCCTATGCTGATAGGTGCTAATTTGTATATGCTTATCAGCAGATCATGCACATGTACACGTCAATAATTGTAGTTCAATTTATCATCAAGGGCTTTTATCAGTGTTATTTTAACATTTGGGGTTTTCTTCATTGCTTATATTCTGAATGATTAACTTAAAACGCTTTATTTAAGGTGCTTTGCCATAAGTTCATCCTTTATGGTTTTTCTGTGTTCCATGACTACACAAGGATTATATTTCTCCACATACATGTATCTGTGTTATAATCTGTAGGTGAAAGTGGAAAAAGTACAACATTTACATGAGAGTGATTGAGCTAGAAGGCTAAAAAAAAGAAAATTACAAAGCTTGCCTGTAAAATCAATTTTTTTTTCTTTCTTCAAATTGATGATCTGAAATGAGCTCAAATGAACATAAACAAGGCAGAAGTCAATTTTTCATGGAATGAAAAAGATTTCACTTACTGTTGTAAATGCCGCAGACTCTCCATAATCTGAATGAGATTAATAATGTTATAGCCCTTGTGCCTGGGTTGTCCTGTTCTATGCCACTGGCCAGTAAGACTAGGTCTATGATGAAAGTTATAATGACTATAAAGATGTCAAACACCTGGAGGAGAGAAAAAGAAAGAAGGAAAAAAATGTTAATAACATAAATATGATTCTTAATGCAGTCAGTCCTGCTTTAGCGACCACCTGTAAAAAAAAAAAAAGATTTCTTTCAAAAGACCCCAATTTTCTTGTCTCCCTTGTAGTGCTTCTCATTGAGACATAGAAACCAATACATGTACATAAGTAGCTCAATTTTTCCGAGTAAAGTGAACAGTACACTATACAAAGACTGCTCAAGGGAGAGATATGAGTTCTTTATAATAATAATAATAATAAGTATTTATAAAGCGCAATTTCCATTAGGCGAAATGCACACGGCACTGTAAGCAGGTGGTGTTTCTGTGGACATTGTAGGTTACTTTAGTACAAGTTCCACAGGAAACGCTTTCAAAGGACACAAAAATGTAGTCTTTACACAGGTGGTCTCATTAAACAGGTGATTGCTATAAGGTAGCTTAGCAAAACGCAGTGGCACATAAAGACGTGGGAAAGACACAAAGAAGAATATTGCTTACAAGTGCTTTTGGACTTAGAATCAAACAAATCTGAGTTTTTCATATTATTTTGCTCAGAAGTGTTCAAAGAGTTAAATACTAATTCTACATCCTTAACATTTTGGTTCTCCCTCAACAGAATAGAATTTTGATTTCAAATAATTTTGTCATATGCGTCTTTCCCGCGTTTTTAAGCGCCATGACGTTTCGCTAAGCTACCTAACAGATTCCATTGCAGACATTATCATGCTACTGGATGAAAGTGGTTGGGACATTTTCTATGTACACGTATAACAGACTGGTAAATGTACCTAGAACTGGCAAGACCAATCTACATGTGTAGATGCTGACAAGTTACTATGTGCTAATTAATGCCAATTTCCTACATTCACGCCCAAATCTCTCCATGGCCAATTAACATCCAAATTTCTTCTGCAACTTTTTAAAAGGCAAAACCTGATTGGTAAATGCCAATGGGCCGACTGTCGCAGGAAAAAGAAATCAATAGCAATGAAAGAATAAGAGAATGTGGTTCACATCCATAATCACATTAAAATAATATTTAAAAATCAAATAAAAAATGAAGAGGAAACATTGTAAGAGTCATGACTATAAAATGATAACATTTCAAGCTCAGTTGACATCAACTGATACATGTCTGTGCATGCTAGTGAGTTACTCTATAATAGCACTGCCATACCTTTAATATATTTGAATGTTTGGTTAGAATTTTTGTTGAAACTTTTGGGATTGGTTTTGTTTGTATTTATGACATTTTACAATTTGTTTTCACTACTATGTGCATGATCCATTTACAGTTGAGGCCATTAAACATGAGTAGCCAATAAATAAGTAATGTATTAGATTATAATAAACACTACTGACTCCCATCATACTGAAAAATGCAACACATGTTGATACAAGCAATATTATCTAACTGTAAAAGAAATGCAGACTGATAACACATATTTCAAATTCCAGTCGACTTCTTATTGTAAGGCAGTAAACCAGGTAGATAGACATATCATATAAGTTATGAATCATACAGAGTAGAAAGTCCACAACAATAACTTAGACATACATGTATATTGTGATCAAAACAGAGTCATGTAGTGCTCATGATCAAAACAACAATTAACACCACTGCTTTTTCTCTCACTTGTTTTCTTCCTCATTTGCTCATAACAACTGGTAAATTTTCAACGTTTGGCTTAAATACAAGTTAACCAAATGAAGAAAGGACAAAGTAAACAGATTTCCATGCTCCAATTGCTCTAGCCTCAAGCCTCTGTATCGCGCAAGGCTATCAACATGCACCAATTCTAAACGTCATGAGTGACTTGCCTAGATAGAGTGCATTTAAACCACAGTAAGCTACTGCCCACTATGTTTACATTTGGGGAACATGTAGGACTTCTTTTTAAAATTTACTCCAACATTTAGGCAAAGAGTAACAAAGGGTGAAAACATACATGTACAATGCAGGGGCGATACTGGTATGAGCTAATTTTAGTCCTTTCATCTTATTCCAATCCATACACCTATTAGGTGATGAAATGCATCCCTTTCAATTATGTAGCATGGAATGTACATGTAAGTGTAACACCTGAAACATTGCACAATACACATACATATTTACAAGCTGTGTAAGCCTACACATTTACATGTAAATGTAATTTCTGAAAAATGTACTATATAATCTGTAGTGGCCAGCCATACAAATAAAGATATGAAATTCATCATATTCCATCTATACTGTATCTTCATGCAAATGATAATGATCATCAAAGAAAATACCTAATCAAAATTACAGCTTAACCAAGATAAATAATGTGCATCAATATACATGTAGCTCTCTAAGCATTTAATCTCATTGAGTACTCCATCAAGCTGATTATAACGACTAATACTGTAGTCACAAACGACTGATGTACATACATTGCAATGTGTAGCTGCTGGGCATGGGAAATGGCAAAAGACCTGTAAATGACTAAAATACCAATTTTCAAAATTTATAACATGGTGAGACCTTTGTTATGTTTTTTAATTTTTTTTTTTTAAATTCTGGAGGACTAATAACAACATACTATCCTTACTGTACTGTGAGTACAGCCTAGAAAGGAAAGGTGTTTAGGAGAGAGCTGGAAATTAATAATTTAGTTTATGACAAATGGGAGAGTTGTCTGGTAATGGCAGTCAAATGACTTCTTTGCCAATTTGAGATTCCCATGTGTAGTGATTACAATTTTCAAAGAAATCCCAACTCTTCTATTATTTGTCAGATTTAGTTCACACTTCACAAATCTACTTCTCTTGATTTTTCTTTCATAAGCCGCGGAACCGGAAAAAAGATTTCAAAATTGTCATTTATGAGTGAAATCAGATCAGCTCTGTGGCCTGTCTTTATTTATCCAATTCAAGTTCTTAGAATGGCTGGATTGTGCTTCAAATTAAACAAAACAAAAGTTCATGTAAAAATATCTTTTCTTTCTTCTTTCATGTCATTATTTTGATATATATATATATATGTTTAAATCATATCTGCAATGTACATGTATATCATCCATCAATAATGTTTGCTCTTGTTGTTTTTCTGTTTTCTTTGCTCAAATAGTTACCCTCCAAGCTTTGAATTTTGACTATCATCCAAGTAGCTTTGCTAAAAGGGATGTGAATTATTCAGATGCATTTATTTCTATGCCCCTTGCCAGATGCAAATATGCATGATTCATTTGTTGCAACTTGGCCCCATTAAATCGCAAAGCACTTAAATACATCTTAGCCCCATTGTTCAATAATTAGAGTAAGTTCTCCATATGTTGTTTATACACGCACCTTGCATTCTTGTCTGGCTAGTATTATGGGATATCATTATTATGCCATTAAGTTGTCATGGTGACAGTTAATGCATGGTTTGGCAGACAGCTTCAATGATGATGAAAAGATTTATTAATGCAGTATGAATAATTGCAATTTATCTGTTGGCTTCATTGATTTGGACAACACACATACATAAGTGGAGAACTAATCCACATATATAGCCTTCAGCTTTGAACACATTTCACAGTATACAGTTCTTCTCTATTTTGTTCTGCATATAATTCATTGACTAATACAAAATGCAATCATTACATGTACATGAAATTGCTCTTTAAGATTTTCCCATAATTACATCCTTTACAATTTTCAAAGGAAAATAAAATAATGACTTACAAGTTAATCTTCATAAACGCAATATTGCCATTAGGAAAATACAACCCTGAATAGATTTCATATTACATTGAAAAGAGAATTCAAATTACTAGAATCATTTAAAGTTTAAATGTAAGAATCTGGCACTATTGTTCATGGTATATGTTATAATGCGGGGGGGGGGGGGGGGGGGGGATGGGAGGGGGGTCAAGATTTAAAGTACAAAACTAGAGAACAAGAGCTACATGTGTTCAGAAAGATTATTTATAGAAATTCTAACAAGATATAAGCCTACTTTTGATCTGGACTTGAAAAATATATCTCAAATAAATCACTCTTTGTCCAAATTTTGAATATGTACAGCAAAATACGTCAGTTCATGTTACAGGTCTTTCTCACTGCTCATGTAATTGCTTTCATAGCAATTGACAATTCAATGCAGAGTACTGCTTACTCTCGTTGAATCAGTATGCAATGTTTATTCGCATGGTGGTAGGTAAATACCAGACTGAGAATGTGAGTATGTACGTAAATGGGTGGGCCAGCATATGCATGATTCCTAATTCGATATACATGTACATGTAGGCTTAATATAGACCCACAGTACATAATGGCAGCAAATGTAAAGAGTTACATGTACGTGTTTATATAAGAAATTTATGTATGGTAGAAATCATTATTCCACACTTGTTCCAATATTCAATTTCATTTTTCGTTCTTACCTTTTTCAAGAAAGACACAGAGGCATAGGTATTTGATATCTATCTTGACCATTTACCATTCAAAGGCAAATCGGGCATTCTTATGAGTTAAACTTATCAGCTTCGGCAACTTGGGTTACATTTCACATTTCTTCTAAATTAGAGGCAAATGAAATAATTGCTTGGCTGCTTAGGCAGGTGAATTCCTATGGCCCAATAGAATGAGCCACAGAGCAAGCATATTCAAGTCTTACTACATGTACTTTCCTAAGAGGAAAGACGATGATTTCTCCATATTTTCGATCCTGGGAAAGAGACAAGGGTGCTTGGGCAAGTGCTTTCCCAGAGCAACCAAATGGTCCTGTGACAAAGAAAATTCAAATGCACTTCCCAGGGTGTTGAAATAATGATTTTAGGCAAGTTATTCAAATTAACTGACTTTTAAATTACACCAAAATCATTTGCACTAATGGGACTTACTTTCAAATGAGGGATACATTTGAAGAAAAAAGCAAAATTCTAGAATTTATGAAAAAAATCAAGACATTTCAAATTACTGAATTCTCATTTTAAAAAAAGCAACAAAAAAAAAAAAAAAAGAATAATAGATGAACACAACTTGAAATTCATGAAATCTCAGTCAATAACTACAAGTCCACATAATGAATGTATCCCCTTTGCCACCCTTTAAAAAAAACAAGCTGTGTAATATGCAATCAGATTTCAGTATGCACTTGCTGAAAATAGGCATTACAAAGTAACTCCCTCTCAATTACCCCTTTATTTGTTTACACTGTATCTCAGGAAGTATTCTAATGAACACTAGAATCCTGCTCATTATCTTCCACATATCTTGATCAGGACACATTTTCATTACAATCCCAAGAGAAGTATCTCAGAGAGCTACAGTGTATCAATGTACAAATTACCCATCTTCCTGTATACAACATGAAAAATCATTTCAGTGTTTCATGTACATGTATGAGTACATTTCCCAAATTTGTGCCTGCCTAACATCAGGATAAATTAGAAATTGCATTATTAAGTCTACCATTGAAAGTACATGTACACTGGAGGTTGTCATATTTCCTATATTTATACAACCAAACCTGATTTACATGTAGTGACTGTCTATATACTTGCCCCTGTCTGCAAAGACCAATTTTTAAATGTTATATTACATGTAGGTTTCCTTAACCCTTTCGAGACAATTGACCACATTTTCTGGTTTGGCTCAATAACTTTTAATTCAGAGCTCTGAAAATTATATCAGATGCATGAGTAGAAAGAGCAAAAATTTCTGTACACACTATGTCCATTTTTGTTGCTTGACCTTATTGCATTTGATGCCAAGAATTTTTAAAATGAGAATAAGCTTTAAGATCCTTAAATTGGCAACACATTGAGAGTTTCAAAATCATTGTTTTTTTATCAAAATTGGCAATTTATTTAAATTTTCGACAAAATTCCCACACACATATTTTGCTTTTAAAGACAAAACACCTTATTAGAACCATGTAACACAAAAAAAAAATATAAAATTGTTGCCAATTTGAAGAACAAAATGTGATCAATTCAGCCCTTACATAATTTCTGTCCTGAAAGGGTTAATAACAATTTTTAAAAATATATATTTAAAAAATATATTTTTCCTAATGAAACCTGCATACAAATACCACTTGCCCATAAACACTTATTTTTTTCTCAAGATACAGTCAAACCTGTCTTAGCGGCTACCTGTCTATAGCGGCCACTTGCTTATAGCAGCCACTAAAAAATCCCCCGCAGAAAATTACTGTGTTGTAGACCCTGCATATAGCGGTCACCTGCCTAACGCGGCCAGCGGCCACCCATTATGTATCCCGTGGTCAATATCTGACCGCGTATAGCGGCCAATAATATCTAGTCGAGCCGTAGCTTCATGCACAAAAAGTTAGCTTTTGGCCGTGGTGTGTTTAACGAGTGTCCAAGTCCTAGCTCAGTCACACTCTCACACAAACGCCGTGAATAGATTCTACAACGGCCAAGTCGTACATACTGATTTCATGAAAGATCTAAAAGTTTGACCAGATTGCCGACTAATTAGAGATTAAAAGTCTTTAGAATAAGAACTGAGCACTAGTATTGTTCGTTTACGATAATCTTCACACCTCCGGCCATCCCCCGCACTCGTATTGGTCTCTTAGCTACCTTCCTACAAACGTAACTGAAACAATAGGTATCAGCATTGATATCGCATGGGCGCAATACTACAGGCTCGTACACTTACATGTTAGTTTTTAATTTTTAAAAGAATTATAAAAAATGTAAGAAAGAGTTAAAACTTTCTAAAAATATCTTTTTCAAACGATTAAATTTTTTAGAAATTGAAATCAGTAAAATACTACCCAAATTTTATTTTTTTTAGGGATCAATTATAACGATTTCATGTACGAGTCTGTCCGGCTCAAAAACTCGTCTACCGGCGATCCATTGTCAACGTTCGCACTTTCGGCGAATCAAGTGAGCACCAACTGTTGTCTGTTCTTAAAAACAGTTAAAACTTCTGTTAAGCCATTAAAGACAAATATTTATTAAATCAAAATTGATTGCAGGCTTTTATTCAAAAGATTAACTTGTAATTGTCATTTATTGACAGGAAGCAAAAATCATTAGACATCGTTTTTAAACTTAAAAAAAGAAGGTAAGCATCTACCGGTACGTACGTAGTAACATCAGGGAAAAATCATTTTACTCAGATTGCTCGTAGATCTATCGTTTTTCTCATTTATTGACAACAAAGCACATTATTGTGGCATTTTATATCTTATATGAATAAATCTGTAGATCTATAGCTTATTTCCAAAGTGATATCGATGCATGTACACTCCAAGTGATGTTGTTACGTGTATAAATGCGGGTGTGTAAAAATTCAAAATGGCCGCCGACCTGTCTATAGTGGCCACCTGTCTATAGCGGCCACTTTTGCCGTTTCCCTTAGGTGGTCGCTATAGACAGGTTTGACTGTATCTACATTCATGGCATAAAAGACAAATTTCAAAACATTTAATCCATCATGTAAGTAAAGTTCATGGGAGATGTATTTGAGTCAAGCTTTCTTTATAGTTTTAAAAGTGACATTCAGTTAGTTCACTAATTTTCTTTTATGACTGCCTACTTTTTCAACAAATAGTATGTTACCCATGTATTCAACATTTCTAATAGGGCTAAAGAGAGAGAGAGAGAGAGAGAGAGAAAGTGAGAGAAGGAGAGAAAATGGGTGTGAGTGTGTGTGTGTGTGTGTGTGTTCACTGGTAATGCTATTTCATGTGTATATCTAAAACTCTGACAATATTACGTACACTTATGCACATGTATATCCATCAGTAATCTGTAATAAAGTATGATATTGCATGTCAAATTTTTGTTAAATGCCTGGATCAAGACAAGGAGGAAAAAACATGTCCAACCCATAAACATCGAGAGGAAGACATTAATTTCTGATTCTACTCCCATAAAATGAAGAGAAGTAAATGTTTCCGCAATTCATCATTTCGTGAAGTCACCCAAACAACAAATCAGATAATTTTGCAAGTCCACATCCATGACCCAGTCTATTAAAACCATTTTTTTGTTTTGCAGGAACTTCATGATATCCTTGCATGAAAGGAAAACAGATTTTGATTCACCTTAATTTGAACTTGGGTCTGTTGAAGAAAACAGATTTTTGAGAATGATGACACGTTCCCCTGACAATGTGAACCTTCAAGTATGTAACCTCAGCCTGTTTTAAACATCACAATGGCTTTATAAACCACAGCTATGAAAATATTTATGTATGTCTTGTAAACTATGTTTTTAAGTTGTACATGTAGTCATATTTACTTTTGAAATCCTACTGTTACGATAATACCAGAAACAAAATGCATAAATACTTCAAATATTCATAACTTTCTTATTTATTATCATATTTTGCTCAAACCTTCACTGATCTGTTTCTTTAAATTTTCTGCTTCTTTTAAAATCAACTTGTAATCAGGGTAGACTTTCACTTTAAGTTCTGGAACAATCCCTATTATATTTTCATTTAAACATGAAATGTAAGTGAACATCAGGAAATGACCACCTTAGACAAAATACTACATCATCTGCTTGTCATCTCTATCTCTTTCACCTTTTAGTTTCTCTGTCTGTCTTTTGTTTTATTTTGCATAATTTCTTGTTATTTCTCTTTATACATATGATCCATAATAATACCTGCCTTTATCTGTGTATCATCCATCAATATCTACTCTCTCTCACACACACACACTCTCTCTCTCTCTCTCTCTCTCAAGCTCACTCCCATTGAATTTTCACCAATTTCCTGTTTTACTGACAGTTCCAGCCTATTCCCCCTACACATTCAGTGACCGAGCATTCCTTAGTTTGCCTTGGAATTTTTCTTCCCTTGCCTCTATTGTTCTCCTTCATGTCTTTCCCTATTGTCTTCTAATCACATCCCCTCTATCTATTGTAGTATTTATTTACATTCTAAACCCAGGTCTGCTGGAAATAGCCCTAGCATTGTGCCAATCACAGCCTTACACCCCTACACACGGAAAGAAACAGCTTCCAAATCTTTGTACATGCAGGTATGAAGAAATAGACGTCTTCTACATGTATGTACATTCAGCTAAAATAAAAAAAAAATTTTTACATGCCTGTAAAAATCGTAAGACTGAGAAAAGGATTATTTTAAGACACAGGATCCTGCCACAACAGGATATGGTTAGTTGCTTCAGGCATCGATATCGGTGTTTTATCATAAAATCAAGAGCAGTAACCATTATCACCATACACAAAGCTTAAAGTTAAGAGAGACCTTTCTTTATGAAAATGCAATTTTTTAATTAATTATGAGTTCCATTATATCACATTTACATGTACACTCCTTACAAGTGTAGTACTTACCTCTTTTTTCTGTTTTTTAATGAAGGCTCCCAGACTAAATACTCTTATAGTGACCTGAAATGATGAATAAAGAATATATAAATATCTTAGTGAGTCATACAACAAGTATTTACACACAACAGCAATGATTGCAGAGTTAGCAATATGTACTTTACGACAGACAAAAGATACATTTAACTGTCTTTTTAAATTGAAATGATCAATCTTCTTCTTTAATGTGCAATGCCAAACCTTGCCTTTCATTAAACAAATCTTCTTTTAAAAAAATATGTGACCCCAATTAAAAACCAATGTTTTGACATTTATGTTATATTTTCAATCTCTGCAATTCAATTATTGAGGGGGAAGGGGGGGGGGGGGAAGGTCCACAAGTTAAAAATTGTGTTCATTGGCATAAACTGAAAAGCAAATGCATAGCCTCAAATTAACCTTTGAAGGTTATGAAATGGATGGGCTTTTGTTAGAATTAAAAGACAATTCATGTTTTTAAATTTTAAAGTTTTTAACCAATTATTTGAATTGTGTTCACTGGCATAAACTGAAAAACAAATGCATAGCCTCAAAATAACCTTTGGTGGTTATGACATGGATGGGGTTTTGTTAGAATTAAAAGACAATTTATGTCTACGAATCCTGCAAAAGACAGTTGCGCCTTTAGTGACCCATAAAAGTATCGAATAAGTCAGAATACCAAGACAAATTGATCAAGGTTGATGAGAAAGAAAAACATGAAAAATGAAATACTTCATGTAAGCTTTTCACAGGTATTCTTAGACATACATGTGTAAAAAAAAAAAAAAAAAAAAAGGGAATAGTTAATGAAGTAACTGAACCAAAGCAAGATTAGATCTTATCTACGCAAGGTTAGATTTTATCTCCATTGTTAAATTGTATCAATGGGTGGAAATCTAAAAACCAAGACACTCTATCAGGCTCTTGTCTACAACATAAAATTGTACAGAGGTCATGAACATAAGATCCATCCAATCAACATATAGGGCCTAAATCAGTAGTGTAGTGTTTATCCAGACACTGAGGGGGCACTGATATCATGGGGGGGGGGGGGGGGTGGTCTTATTCACCGAGTAAAATGATAAAAAACAAGACCATTGAATAAGGGAAGGATGTAAAAGATTTGTTTCATGTTGCCTTACCTCTCTTCCTCCCTTTGTATTTCATCTTTTTTTTAATCATTCGATGGGGGGGGGGGGGGGGGGGAGGGGGGAGGGGCATGTGGTACCAGTGCCCCCTGTACATGTAGCTACACCACTGATCTAAATGTAAATATATGGCTCAGTTACCTACTGTGCAATTTGTATAAAATTAAATCTTATCTTAGAGCAAAAATAGATTTCACCTGTTCTGAAAACATTTTTGAGTGGATAACTGGCATTTAGGCTTTAAATGATAACCTGGTGAATATGGCACAACCAATGCAATCAAACATTTTTAAGGCAAAAAGACAATCCATGGAAATAGAAAATATGTTACAGGGGAATTTAAACTGCATTTAAGGATGTATAGAAAAGTTCAAGTAAACACTTAGGTAAGTTTCAATTTATTTCAATCTATTTTTTCTTCAAATTGTACAGTAAATTTAAACAAAAAATGTGCATATTTATCAATGATCATCATTTTGCATGATTTACTTTCTGCACTACATGTACATGTATAGAGTTAGACATTCTTGAATGTAAACTTATATGGACATGTATACAGCTTTAAACCCTAGAACATTAAACATTTTTAAAGTCAAATTACACAACATAGTACAATGTATGAGAGTTTTGGCTGCACTTGAATCTGAAATGTAAATGTAGGCAAGTATACATATTTTCTTTATGAAAGAGAGAGAGAGAGAGAGAGAGAGAGAGAGAGAGAGAGAGAGAGAAAGAGAAGTATCAAAACTGCTTAATGCTTAGTGATAAATACCAACCTCAAAAAAGTGATAAAAATAAAGGTATAAAAGAAATAAAGTAAAGGAAGGAAAAAAGAAAACTGAGGAGAATAGAAGAATACAAGTTCAGTAAACAGTCAACATCAACATCTCAACAATAATTCCAACAATGAGCCATTATATCCCACTCATAAATAAATACTGTAAATGTCTACACAATGGCAGACGTACCCCAGTTGACCCCGATTAATCAACACTGTAACTCCATTATATCTATTCATGGAAAGATTCGAAGCCAGTCACTGGATTCATCCTGTAAAGTTCATGAACTTGAAACTCTTCCACAATATTTTCACCATCGATCAACCTCAACAAATGCCTAGACATGTGAGCTTTGCTGTCATTTGTTGGTAAAATTAAAAAGCTGTTTACTCATGTTCTTACAGGCATATCTGCAATACTGCGCAAACACGATCACTGTTACAGTGTCACAATGCTTTTTGACATGTCTGTTCGGTCATGAACTATGATGCTGTAACAATTCTCTTCCAAGTGCCAATGCTAGATACAAAAGTTAGTTGATACAGAGTGCAACTGGTACATGTATGCAGAGCCATAACTTGTTTATTCGTTCTTTCTACGTGTTATAATTTTTTTCCCGTAAAGGGAATAGGGCAGATGGAAGGATACTGGTATTGTGGAATTACTGTTTTACATTTCAAACTGTAAAGGCACAGAAATTGTACATTGATACTGGTACAAAAAAAAAAAATCATATTTCTAACAGAGAATATGAAAACACTGTTTTGTCCGACTACTACATATAAATTATGACTTGCGCTACAACACATGTACAAGATTATATCTATTTCACCATGTTTTTTTAAATTTTTAAAATCAGTATCATTTCAGCTCCTTTTTAGGAGTCAGTCCTGGGCCCTCCTGCATAAAAAGTTGCAATTAAATGCAACTTGATTTTCAACCAATCATGATCGCGTATTTTGGACTTGCGTTTAATTTTTTGAGTTGCGTTTAATTGCAACTTTTTATGTAAGAGGGCCCTGACTCTCTTTATACTACAAAATTCAATATAATTAGTAAAT
Organism: Heliocidaris tuberculata; assembly: GCA_025618425.1. Classification (NCBI taxonomy): domain Eukaryota; kingdom Metazoa; phylum Echinodermata; class Echinoidea; order Camarodonta; family Echinometridae; genus Heliocidaris; species Heliocidaris tuberculata. Next base: position 8,919,690 of record CM046839.1, read on the forward strand.
TACAATTTTATAAACTGTAATATTGTACTTAAACATGTGGCAAATTACAGTAACATGTCAGTTTTAAACATTTTATAATGGACTTTTTCCGTCCCTAAGTTAAAGCATTAATGATTTGATGAACATGTTTGAGAGTTAACCCACTCACTGCCTACGGGAACAGGTGGCTCCTGTATTAAGCCTATTGGAGTTAGAAAATTCAATAGTTAGCAGGTTAATTAGTTAAGCCTTATTATAACTACTTGTACTCACCTCAATGACAAACAAGGCAAGAATGGCTAATGTGGTTGCTGACAATGCTTTCAATGTGGAAACTTTCTTTTCACCCTCTGTTAAAAAATATGGACGGATAAAAATCTGAATGTTAAATGCAATCAGAAAATTATTTAGAAGACTTCTTCACCATCATAACAATTCATGATATAATCAAAGGGGACCATCAGCTAGCCTAAAACATAATTTGTGTACAGCTACAGTACATGTATAATTAATCCAAGGAAACTGTACCTGGCATTTTATGGGTTGACATTAAAGGATTATGAAGAAAATTAAAAATAACATAAAACCTATGAATTCCTGAACCAAAGTTTGAGCCCAAGTCTGACTTGGGTCCCATGACCACCATTTCTCTAAGCAAGCTACAGAAATTGTCTGTTTGTATGCATTTCACATAGGGACACATTGTCCTGTACGTCACATGCAGACCATCAGATTTGCATCTGTTACACAACAGTAACATGTGATATACTTTTTTCCCCCATTTTTTCTAATGCCTGAATAGTTGTTGGATTGATGTATCCGGAAAAGAAATTCTTACTCTTAAACATTCATGAGATTTTTAATAATAACCATTTTGGTTATAAAATAAGCTTTTCACTGGTCCTGTACATGTACGTTACAATGCATACTAATTACAATTTAAACTCGTTAGAGGGCAAAATATGAAATTTGGGGGGTCATTAATTCTAGAGGTCACAAGGAGCTATTCAAACACAGAAAAAGTGTGTATTCCATTGTGAAATTAGAGAGGTTTAAAACCTCTGATTTGTCCCGTACTTCACATGTCAAATAGTTTGGACCTTCCCTCTTAACACAACAACAAAAACAACAAAATACATGTATGTAACCCAACTTTACCCAAGTATATTACATGTACATGTAGGTGTGACGTCATGATCAGAAAGAATACACTAAAGTGCACATGTACAATAAGAACAAGATTTCATCTCTTTACACTCGTCTTCAAAATCCCCCTATCTGAATAACTATCCCACTACATACATGTACTCAAATTTGTTTCATTATTTACTGATTTGTTTAACTAGCCCTAATTTTTTTTTTTGTGTTCCATGCATTTTCAAGGACAGGGAATAAATGCTGAATGTAATTTACTGCTCTATCAGTAGGACTATCAGTACTCATTCCAATGTCAGAGAGCCCTGGCTCCCCTTTGCACAATTTTGAGGCTGACAACTTATTCAAAATATCACATAAAGTGATAGAAAGCAATCCCAATACAATGCAAACATATCTTAGCATTTCATACTTTTCAAGATGACACAGCTTTCCAATCTAAAATCTGTGTGAATACCCATAATTCTTGTTCATTGCCAAGTCTTATCTCCAGATTTTCTCCCTACATGTATATCACTTCAATTCTAATCTCTTTGTCTACAAGCTATGTTTGACAGTGTTTGTTGTGTAGTTGGAATTATAGTATCAGCAATATGATACACTACGCCTTGGTAACAGTGTACACAAAATCATTAAACCAAATGATTTCACAATATTTCTCTGTCGTCACTCAAAAATAACATATTTCCCCCCATGAATAAAAACTTCTAATAACTGATCAAAGAAACCACATAAGAACAAAATAAGGAGAGCTATAAATTGCAATGCATTGTTAATGTTTACAAAAGTAGGGCCTATATGTACATGTGTATGTACATGTAATACAATTGATACATGTAAAGTAATGTACATGAGGTCTATCTACGTGTACATGTATGTACAGTGGTCGCAAGTGTGCAAGCTGTACATTATGCATGATTCTGTTTTGTTTATTATGCATTTTCACAGCGTAATGCACATACACACACAATGCACAAAGAGAAGAACCTTACATGTACATGTATTTATTCTATCATTGTTACCATTTCACAAACAACCTACAGGTACATGTATACAGGTAAACTATGTGCATGTGTATGGCTTCTTTTCCTCAGCAGACCAAAAACAAGCCTTTAGAGTAATTATTGTCAAAGCAATTGTACTTTTGTAATGATCTTGAATAAATGGATTAAAGCCCAACTGCAGCACTAGTTTAAATGGACAGATTTGGAGGTGCATATGCTCCAAACTGAAAATTAATTAGTGCTCTATGGAGCTTTGTTCTTGAGATAATGACTAGAGAGGCATACAGCAGAATTCACTTACCATCCATAATGACACTGAAATCAATCATCAACTCTACAGCAACAAGGAAACAAATCACCACAACGAGAAGAACAATGATAAACAGGAACACGGCTCCATTGATGACCATATCTAAGTACTGATGGAATCTGGAAGGGCAACAGAAAACAATATTTACAGGCAATAAATTCACAATGTTTTGGTATCAATTAACTAAAAATGGTATGAATACCAAGAGACTTTACATAAAATTCAGTTCATAAATTTGGTTTTGGGTCTAGGGGAAACCATTGTTATCAATATAACAAATACTTTAATACCAGACCATTTGGGCAGTCCCCCCCCCCCCCCAAAAAAAAAATATATATATACATACATGTATATATAAAATGAATAAACACTTGACTAAATGTGTATTCCAATCACTGTTCTTTTCACCCCTGTCCCACCTTTAGTAAAAAAGAAAAATTGTTTTTTAAAAAAAGAAAATTGTACGCAAACAAAAAAGTAGCGGAGGGTGATTTAGCTCCAGAAAGCTCCAAAGGAGCTCTGAAAAAATCTAACAAAAACAATTGTTCAAAAAAAAAAATGAAAACCCCCCCCCCCAAAAAAAAAAAAAAACTGAAATAGTTGGAAAATTTTTTGAGGAAGTTTTGGTTTTACACTTACAAATTATCTAAAAGTTCCTGTGAAAGAAACAAAACAAAACAAAATTCCACAGAAGGCTATAACTGCAAATGCATTCATTTACATCATCGACTTGAATATTTAGTCAATGAGCTGCTCGTGAAAAAAACTCTCCTCCATTCTCAAGAGACATTCATGCATCTGGATGTGATTTTGGGCTACAACCTTTCCAAAGATCAAGGCACATCCTGGTTACCTACACCTTAAAAATATCACATCATACGTCGACTGTTACTCATGGAACTAAAATAAAGCATTTAATAATCTGTTTTAGGCTATAAATGTACCTATTGCTGCACAAGATATGAGATTTTTTTTTCCAAAGTACATGTACATGTAACTGGGAAGTGGAGCACATCGATCTTTATAACCCTTCCAAAATAGCAGTTACAATGGCTTCGGAACATAAAAAAGAAAAAAGTGCTATAAACTGACTAATACTGAGATCTATCAAAATGACACTTTGATAGATTTAATGTACTTTCTTGACTTGTAAAGGAGAATATTCAAACATGTCTCTTAATTCATCAGACCATCAGCAAAAATGTGGTATCCTTGTTCTAGGAAAGCATTTTTATCATACACCCTTCATACTTCAGACATGATAGGTTGTAGTATATGTTACATGCTTGACTTTCAAAGCTTTAAACTAATACTGTACATGTAAGTGCTTCTAGGAATATTATGAAACCTATACATTGCAGGACATACACTTACATCAACAATAAAATGCTGATGAGGAATATGTAGGCCTACAAGTATAATATCTGTATCACCAAGCTCTTTGGGTTTTTTTTCTTTCTTTCTTTCTTCTTCTTTTTAAATTAAATGATCAGAAACAGCAGAATTTCAACAGTTGTGATCTTAAGGGAACAAAAATAATAACAGAAACTTGTTTACAAGAAACCAAGTCACATTACACACAGAGACAAGCTTTAACCACACAGAAAGCATTGACATAGAGATAAAAAGAAACTAATCCTATCTACACACATGTTGAGTATAAAACTTCAAAGTGAAGAGTGAAACTAAAACAAATGTAACTCAAAAGAGAGAGAAAGAGACAAATAATAATTTACATACGTGTATAGACCTATATCTGCATCACTTCTCATGCATGAAAGTATGTACTTTTATAAATGAGGCAAGAAAAAACAAATTTTCTCAATAACCTTACCAGATAGTCTAGTCAGATACATGTACCATTATTTGTGTAAATCAAATTTTTAATCATAAACAAAATAGGGGATAACTAAATAGGCTACAAAAAGTATAGCAGAAAAAAAAAATGTAAAGGAGTTTCATTACAAGAAATTTTCTTGAAATATTGTTCAAATAATTACATATTTGAACACTGCAACAAGTATTTGGATGATCATTAAAGTTAAGTTGTGTTTACTACTCTAGGTCCTGCCTTCACTAATACAATTATCTGGATTGCTCGTGAACTTTCAATTCCAAGGAAAGTGAACATGCACTGCACAGGACCTGGGCCCCAGTCTCCAAGCCCAGGAAACTTCGACTTTTAGGTTTCCTCATCCCAATTAACAGAGTTGTTTAAAAGATTTACCATACTTTGAATGCCTCTAGGGTTCAGGTGAATTTGGGTCATTACAGATCAAAATACCTTTCCTTGGTCACTCATGCTGAACTACATGTATATTGTACAAGACATAATGTATGTAAGTTAAATGTGTGAGCATATGCCACAAGTTGCATTAAAAAAGTGAGAAAAGGAAGATACAGGTACTAAACATGGCTCAAGCAAGTGGGTAAGGGTAGCTACGTATGTGCAGAATCAAATGACTTTCAAAATCTTGCAACACTACATACATGTACATGTATATACAGTGTATTTGTACAGTTCTCCAAATATGATTTTTTTTTTTCTAGATGCAAAACAAATCCAAATTATATGATATGCGAAATATATCATTGAAACTGAAATTGAATTATTAATTTTAATTGGAACTGTAGCTAGGATTTGTCCTGCAGCTACCAAAACAAAATTCCAAATTCCCAGAAGAAACTTAACATACATCTTACCATGAAATAATGTACATGTACATGTATGTATATATGTATGTACACATCATGATATAAAAAAAGCGATGTTGAATGTGGTTCAGTGTATGCAGTGGATTCTCCACACACCCACTGTATGCCCAGGGGTTATAGAATATTTCAACCACTTTTTGACAAAAATCTTTACCCTTCCTCCCCCTCTCCCGACCATTTTGTTTCCACCACATCTTTTCATCCACATGTAGAGAAAAGCGATGTCACAAGCATCACACTGTACATGCAGAGCAAAACATGCTTTTAACTACAAGATCATGAAGCATATTCAAGGTCATTAATTAACTGGATCAACTACACTGTGGTCTTTTGATAAGCTGTTTCCTATGGCTAGGTACACGTACTTAATCCTAATGTCATTATATTTAATCCCTTCCATACCAGAGACAGATTTGGCTATATCTCTCTTTAGTTCGAAGTTAAGAATGTTAAGCTCATAACGAAACCAGCAGAGCAACTGGTTTACCACATAACTAAGCATAATTTTCAGCATCCATATAGATACAAATACACATGTACATGTAGGCTGCAAAATGTATTGAAGATCTCACAAATTTAAAAAGGAAAGAATATTTGTGATAATCCATTTCACTAAATTTGTGATTTTCTTTTTTGATTTAAGAAAGTCAACAGGGTTTACAGTTAATCTCATTGATTAAATACATGTTTTACTCCACAGTGTCATAAATATTTTATAATGGCGTAACCTAAATAATGTGTTGTGGAATTCCAAAGGCGATGCAAAATGATATTGTTTTGAGTCAATTAAATGTACACAAATAACGTACATGTACATGTACATAGTAAAAAACTATCATCTTAAGGAAAGTCATAAAATTAAGATGGAATGTAAAAAAAAATCTACACTAATTACAATGAGTAAATAAACAAGTTGTACCCCATAAGAATGAGATATCTCAAGTTAAATTTGTGTTACTGTTAATCCTTTTTTTTTTCAACTAGTACTGTAAATCAATTTGAACTGGATTTTAAAAACTTACGATTTTGAGTGTTTAGGATCCATGGCTCCGAGTCCATCTCCGCCAGGTATCTCGGACTTAAAGCTGCTCAGGCTCCGAAGAGGCGAGTCCTTGGATCTATAACAGAAAAAAATTATTTAAAGAGATATGATTAATTAATCCTGTATAACAAGACCAATCTAGGGGAACTGAAAGGTGTTACATGTATGTACAGGTTCCTTTATAGAACAAGAATAGAAAATTTGTTCCAGGAAAGTAATAAATGTAGTCTTTAAAGACAGTGTATTTCTATACCCATGGTCACGAAAGAAAATTTGACTGTATAAAAAGAATGAAGTTCTTTTAATTGATATCTGGTATTTATTAAAATTTTGATTGTTGACTAATGATATACTAGCAGTAATGATATTAAAGTTACATGCAAAAAAATTATATTACATTTTCTCCCCTTCTATCAACATATTAAAAGAGATGAGAATGGAAAGTTCATGTAGATGGTCATTTCATGAGTGTCACTTTGTGCCACAATAAAAGAACTGAAAAAAAATATAATTCAAAAGGAATCATGATTTTTGTTCATTCAGAAACGGTCTATCAATCTGCTGTGCAAACTGAATACACATTGACTTACACACTAATAACAGTTTGAATATGGCTGCAAGATTTTCAAACGGAGAATACCTTGGACCCTGAATTACCTGAAAAAGGAGCTTTAAACGAATTATTCAGTCAAATTGGTAAGTCAAATTGGTAAGTCAAACCGATTCCTCAAATAGTAGAGCCTAGGCCCAACCAATTCAATAATAATACATGTATGTAGATCTAGATATATGAGGAAAAATCAAATTATTACGATTTTTCCAACTACACGTCGGCGCGTAGTCGGTTTGCACAGCAGAGTGATACAACCGTTTCTGTCTCTAGTCTAAGTGAAGAGCTAACGAACGAGACAGAATTTTCGGTCTAGGATTTTCAAGGACGAAGGTGGTAGATATTACCAAGAAATTATAATTATATTATAAATACAAAAAAAAAGAAGAGAGAAGTCAATTATATTATTTAAATGATTAAATTTTGTTTAAAAAAATAAATATATTATATATAGTTGGTGATAATAGTCAAAATTGACTGACTGCCATAAAACACTACTCAACAACAACAATGAATCATGATTGCATCTTGCTACTCTCACTCTCACTCTCACTCATGTCATGACCCACACAGGTTAATATATTAAAGGGATACTTTGGTAGGCCTGCATGGGCGATTTCCGATGAGAGAGGAAAATATACTCGGAGCTTCGTGTCACTTCGATACAAGGACTTCCATCGCACGTGCTAAAACATGTGATTCATATTGGACCACCTCTGAGATAAGACTGGCTTGTGTTTTAAATTCGCGCGGTGGGAAAGTAATCAAACATATGGAAAAGTAATTACAGAGCCAGCTCTCTGGTAGAGCCTGGGATTAGTTACGTAATCGTGGCGACAACGAGTCGCGGCAGGGCAGTGCAGAAGCGATGGCTAGACTAATCAACCAGAAGTTAACCGTGTTTTGTATTTGGAAATATTTCAGCATTACACTAAACTTGTTTGGGGGAACGAGGTTACAACCAGTTACAAGACTAAGAGCCCGGGACTGGTTAAACCCGAACTGGCCGAAGTATTCGCCGAGCTCCAGTTCGGTCAACTTCGTGCCGTCCGATCATTTATGACCTTAGTCCGACGGCCTCGCACAACGGGCGTGCTATGTGTACAAGTAAACGAGCCTTTTGCAAATTCCGCACGATTTCATTTCCCCATGAGTTCTCATTAGACTGCCCCTTTAACCTCGCATAAGTGCGAGTGGTCATGACCCAACAAACTCATTTCCGACTCAGACATCTGTTCTTGTCTCTCTTTTTGAATAACATAAATAAGAGTCTAATAATCCTACATATAACTTTGTCTAGATTTAACACAGGTTAACACATGACAGCCTAAAACATGATCATATATAAGCTGAACCTCAAGTAACCACGTACAACCGACTCGATATCATGACACTAAACAAAGACGCTTCGCTCAACAAAGGCAGACACACAAAAAGCAGCTAGTGAGTTGGTTATTGAAAGCATCCAAACACCGCATCGGCGCGCAAGCTCACGGGCTAATTTCCCGTTAAAGATTCTTCAGGAACCCGCTACTCTCCGAAATTTTAGAGAAGAGTTCAACCCCTCGGAAACAGCTCTTGGAAAATCATTATTTTTGTTTGAACCATATTACCTACTGCTAAAAGTATTTCACACCATAATTAGCTATATTTGGGAAACAAATCAATAACAGAAAATCAATAAAGTAACTTAAAAGTGGTCTTACTCTTCGGTAGCAGCCATTTTGCTTGCACCATCCTACTGGATCAATTACCAAATAAAAGTAGTGCGCGCGTGCGCGCGCGTGTACGTACGTACGTGTAGGTACGTGTGCGGCAATTATGTGCACAATAATCAGTACGGTAGCTAGCTTGCTTTCACATTAAATTTTTATGTTGTCTACGTACAGACTGCCTATTGCTTGTTTATGGTTGTTGTTTGTTGTTGATTTTTAATTGCAACTCAGGGGCGGATCCAGGATTTTGTAATAGAGGGGGCACAAAGCCAGAAAAGTACACAATTAAGGGAGTAATTTTTTTGTTCATGCCATGCCACCAGATTTTTGAGAAATTTTCAAAAATGAACTTTCAAGAGTTCAGTTTTAACTTTCAATGATTTTCTTCTTTATATAGCACACTGGGCAAAGATTTATGGCACAGGAATACACATTATATTAAAGGCACAGGTTTCTGTATGAAGAAGAATTTTCAAGCTATTATGAGTCCAAACAAAATGTTCAACACTCAAATTTTTCTATGAAAAAGGGGATACTAGTACTAGAATGGCGGATCCAGGCCTTTGACAATATTTATTCTGAGGGAGGACATTGATACAAAGGCGGTGGAGCAATCGAGAATACTTTCTTGTTAAAAAGTGCCCCTCGGGCTTAGTCTCAGTCATGTGCCCCTCCCCCCCCCCCCTCTAAAAAAACAAAAAAACAAAACAAAACAAACAAACAAAAAACGCCGGACTATATCGATGTTTATAGGCCAGGAGCCTGTCCCGAAATAGTCACCCCATTTTATCCATAAGATTTGACCCAAAATTACTTAGACCATCTACGTCACTGACAAAAACGGTTGTCAGCCTGACCGTAGCCATCGGGTTTGGCCCACAGAGCCCCCAAAAGAGACCCCTAAAGTCGGGTCGATTTTACCCCATCTCCCCCATGCACCAAACTTTGTCAGTAGGAAGTAGTATGACTGGACATTACAAAACACAAAAAACTGACAAAATTTCCGTCAGGATGGGGTGTCAGACGGGGGTAACCTCGCTAGTCATAAGGACCGCTATAGTCATAAGGACCACTTATTCTTAAGGGCCGCTATCCATAACGCGTGACTAAATGAATAGCGGTTTTGTACGAATAGCGGTCCTTCTGAATAGCGAGCAAACCATAGACAAATTTCCTCGCTATTCATAAGGACATCCATTCATAAGGACCACTATTCATAACTACTCATAAGGACCGCTATTCATAGCGCGTGTTAAATGAATAGCGGTTTTCTATGAATAGCGGTTCTTAATATGAATAGCGAGCGGAGTCAGCGGACCCGGTCAGACGGCCCCTAAAAATTGGGGTAGATTTTTCTCCTTGATGCCCAGGGACCAAATTTTGTTAAGGAATTAGAGCTATGGATGTAGATTCCAACAATATAAAAACTGACAAAATTGGTATCTGTTCATTTCAGCCTGGCAGTCACATACATACCACAGATACCTGAAAAGCTCTTCTATATGCCTTGTCAAACAGGTGAAGATGGACAATGGATGTGTTTGCATAATGCTGACAATATTTTTGGCTAGTATACATTTGAGAAAGCGATACATTTTTCACAATTTAATAACTTATTAATCAAAAGACCAATGAACACCAAATTACACCTCAAGAAGATTATCATACTCAAAATTATGTTATGAAAATTTGCATCGAATTGAGTAAAACACTTTTGAGTTATCATTACTCATAGTCAGAAGGTAAGAAAATGGATTTTCTTTACATACAGAACATTTGGGGGGCAAAGCGTTGTCAAAGGGCACTTTGGGATTTTCATTTCAAGGGGTCTGACACCCCCTTCCCGATGGACAATTTTGTCAGTTTTTATATATATTTTTGGAATGTACATCGATAGATCTTCCTTCTGACAAAATTTGGTCCCTGGGCTTCAAGGTGACAAATTTACCCCAATTTTTAGGGGCCGTCTGACACCCATCCCGACGGAAATTTGGGTCAGTTTTTTGTGTTTTGTAATGTCCAGTCATACTACTTCCTACTGAGAAAATTTGGTGCATGAGGGAGATGGGGTGAAATCGACCCAACAGTACTGATGGGCTTCTTTTGGGGGCTCTGCCGGGGGCTAAACCCGACGGCTACGGTCAGGCTGACAACCTTTTTGTCAATGACTTAGATGGTCTAAGTAACTTTACGGGGTCAATTCTTATGGGTATAATGGGGGTGACTATTTCGGGACAGGCTCCCAGACTATCAAGGAAATATTGAATGTGTTATAGGATTTTCAAAACGAACACAACAGAATGATAATGAACGAGTAATCTATATAACAACCCTAATAGTCATACCCATCTAGCCTAGAGAGAGAGAGAGAGAGAGAGAGAGAGAGAGAGAGAGAGAGAGAGAGAGAGAGAGAGAGAGAGAGAGAGAGAGAGACAGAGAGAGAGAGAGAGACAGAGAGACAGAGAGACAGAGAGACAGAGACAGAGAGAGACAGAGACAGAGACAGAGACAGAGACAGAGACAGAGACAGAGACAGAGACAGAGACAAAGAGAGGTTGGGAGGTGAGTGGTGAAAGGAGCATGAAAAGCCAAAGACGATAGGACTCCCTCACATCCTCCAATGTATAATTCGATGGACTCGCCTTTTACCCACGTCGTAAGATCGGTGCCCCTGCATGGCCCCATTCTGCTATAGCTATAAAATACATAATCTCTTGGCCTACGCTTTAATACGCTAATAGATATGCGTGATGATATAATTACGATACTAGAATTATAATTACAATACTTTACAAACGGTAGAGGTAAAAAAAAAAAAAAAAAAAAAAAATTAAATGGAGGAGAAAAAAAAAATTTAATCTAACTCTGGTCATATGAATCCCGTTTCTGTGCGTCTGTGAATCAATGTATCTTTCTCAGTTTGCAAACAATTGACTCACCTATATTTGCCTTCCTTTGTCTTCGTCTTAACACGCACGCATGTAGGGCTATAAACTCTGACAAAAATATAAAGACACGTCGGGTGTAACAATAATATTGTGACTGCATGTAGTCGGATCTGCAGAGCAAATGCTTGTGTGAAGATTCATTTCATTGTAAATCATCACAAATCTAACTATATTTACCTCAGTATATGATATCTATCTATCTATCTGTCTATCTATCTATCTTTCTTTCTTTCTATGTAGATTTCCTGAAGAAGCCTTAAAGGCGAAATATTGATTTTTTTTTGTCTAACGGAGTGATTTATTCTCTCTCTCACTCTCTCTCTATATATTTATATATATATCCTTTCCTTTCACATTATATATACATGTATATATAATTTATTTAATAATAATAATAATAATAATAATAATGTATATATATATATATATATATATATATATATATATATATATATATATATATATATATATCCACATATATATATATATTATATATCTATACGATTTAATATGTAAACATGTATGCCCATATGACATCTATGATTATATCTATCTTTCTATATCCATCTATTTATTATATCTACCTCTATATCTACCTATATGAGTATGCCTCCTCTCTCTCTCTCCCTCCCTCTCTCTCTCACTCTCTCTGTGTCTTGCCCGTCTATAATTATATTCATCTCTCAGATCTATATATAATATCTATATTTCTTTCTAAAGTGAGCGAAAGAATAAAAACCGTCACATGAACAAGTTCAGATATCAGAAGCGCTATAAAAAGAACATTTTTTAAACACATACCTCGTGAAAAAGGGATACTTCCTCCAAAGGCTTGCCATCACGAAAGGCTTCTAGTAAACTAAAAACGCCAGTGTTCTACCTTACAAAAATATATTTATGAAGCAGTTCATATCAAGGACGCGCATTATCTACGCCTCCCCGACTAAACTAGGAGAGACCCTCAAGAAAGTAAACGAAAAGCTCCTTGTGTCTTTTTTCAACACGCGGTGTTCGGTTTATATATATACTCAAAGTTGAGAAAACGTGTCTGATCGTGAGCGTCCATGGGTTGTTCGATATTCGACCCCGCGATCATCCAGGCATCACCCATGACCTAGCGAAGTCAGACAACCGTGTCATTCTTATTGTCTGTGCTTAGACCAATCGACTCTTAGTACCATCCGTGCGTGGTGCTTTAATAGCCCACAGGGCTATAATTCCAAACATTTTACTGATACAAACTTGAAAATACCAATAATGATTGATATATGCTCGATTTAGCATATTTTGACTTCATACAAAACGGGAATTTTTGTCACCGGACCAGTTTTTTTTTGTGTGTGAGAAAATTATGAAATAGTTTCAACATCATTCGGGTTTAGGGTTTCACTTTGTTAGCCTGGAAATCGTATCAATGAAATGGGAGAAATGGAAGAAATTTGGTACATAGAAAGCCGGCATGTTTGAAAGAATAGACCCTTTCAGCAAATACGAATAGGAACTTCCATTCAAATGTCCTCAGTCAAAACATATCAATATTTATAACATACTCGGGTTAGAAATCTAGGGCAAAAGTTCACTCATTGTACATGTAGTTTGCAAGAGTAACATGCCGCTCCAATGTCAAAAGGTAAATGACTTATATATCACAGTCCATTTCGATTTTACATGTATAAACTAATAGTCCTCCCTACCTTGACAATTTACAATTATAGATGGCAAATAACACCCACATGTATTACAGTATTCTTTCTACCTGAAAAGTCTTCAGTTTCCTTATTCTTGGGCTCAACAGAATAGACATACGAGCACATTTTCGTGAGGAGGGCTGACGTCTCTTGCCCGAATATCAACTTTCGAGTTTCTAAATGTTTGCGAGCTAGCAAAAAATAAGACACTTTTTGTAGTGAATATCTACAGAAATAACATATTCGGGCTCTTGGCTGCCGGAATATGAGGTAGTGGTTGTCCAAATATTGCCACTTTCAAAATCCTCAGGGTGGCTTCAGCCCCCCCCCCCCTATACATCCCACTTGTCCAGTTTCATGTAATGTAATCATATTAGCAATATCAACTAATAGTGGTCGACTCTAGCCTGTTGCTTCACTTTCATCATGGTAAACTTCATGCAAGCATGGGCGCAAATCCTTCTTTTTTTTTTTTTGCTTGCTTGTCAGAGAGTTTTAGAGGCAAAAGTCCCCCCATCTTTCAAAATGGATTTGCGCCACTGCATGCAAGTGCACTAAAAGCTTCATAAATTTCACGCCTGCTCCCCAAACTTTCACAGCCTCAAAAAAGATCAAAACCAGAATCTTCTAGATTTCAAAGAAAAATGAGTTTCTCTCTCTCCATCTCTCCCTCCCCCTCGCTCTCTTCATCTCTCTTTCCCTCTCTCTTTTTCTCTCTATTTTTCTTTTCATATATATATTCCGTATCTTTATACCTATCACAATTCATAACTGATTAGGTAAATAAAAGAATTTTAATACATTGTGAATATACTTTGCTTGATGAATACAAATATTGGTATGTTACAATATACACTGTACAAGGTGAATTTATACTTGAACAAATGACCTGGGGCCTGTAACATAAAGAGATACAATCAATCTTATGATCGACTGTAACTCTTCAGTACATGGTTTGCCATAGACTTACGATTGATATCAATCGTAAGATTGATTTATCTCTTTATGTTACAGGCCCCTGATTACATGTCCTTCTCATCCAACACTAAGAAGAGACATACTACCAAAACAAAATGATAAAAACTCTATTCCTTGTAATGCAATTTGTAAGGATGAAATAAAGGGGGTAACCTCGCTAGTCATAAGGACCGCTATTCACAAAGACCACTTATTCATAAGGACCGCTATCCATAACACGTGACTGAATGAATAGCGGTTTTGTATGAATAGGGGTCCTTCTACATAGCGAGCAAACCATTACCTCGCTATTCATAAGGACTTCCGTTCATAAGGACCACTATTCATAACTATTCATAAGGACCGCTATTCATAACACGTGTTAAATGAATAGCGGTCCTTATGAATAGCGAGTGGACCCTAAATAAAGTATGTACTACTACTCTACATATCTAGTGAAATGCTGAATTATCTGAAGTAAAACTTAAAGGTAATGGACAGTACTGTTGTGGTAAGCCCTCAAAAACTTTTCATCAGATTTCTTGGATTTTTGTTGATAAATAGCAAAATACAAGCATACTAAGATTCTGTGAAGATTTCGCCTCCTAAAGTTCAATATTACCGGTAAACAAATGAGAGGCAAAAAATAGTTTACATACTGGGCCAGGCATGTAAACTCCCAACAACAGCAGCATGCAAAACCAGTGAGTATACTACACACAGTGACACAAATGCTATCTCCATGCAAAGCCCCAAGATTGTTGTGTGTGTGTGTGGGGGGGGGGGGGGGGGGGGCGTCGGGGTGGAAAGATCATAGCGTCCCTTACAAATATTTACACTGAAATGCACTGGAAATCATAGATGGAATACCAAATGATCTCTTACATACATCTTTTGATGCAAGGAGAACAACATGAGACTACATTTTAACAAGTGTCTTACTTTCTTTCCAATTTCCTTTTTGCTACCAAAACTGTACATTAGCTTTAAAACTACCAAGGCATATGTATGAACAGACGACTTTGGCGATTCTCTCTCATGTTACATCAACTTCTATAACACAACAATGACTTCATTCCATGTAATTTTGTATGTACATGTACCTGTACTGCTAATCTACATAACTAATGAAATGCAAATCTATCTAAAGCAAAACCTAAAACTCTCAAGGCCTATGTAATATAGGTGACTTTGAGTATTCTATTACATGTACATCAATATTTCAAAGAAGAAAATTGTGACGGCGACAATATAACATTTGTCTGACAGAGCAAAGACACCTTAATAGCAACTAATAAAATACTTTGATATGCTAGGCAAAAATACAAAGGGATGTGAGCAACATTTGAAATGTTATATGCCTGAAATAGGCAAATATTAGCTCATTAATCTTTCCGTGCCATGAGTACGCTTTGGTTATATGGACAGGTGCCATGAATATTATAATCTCTTGCTTAATTGGATGAATGTGATACTGGCATTCATAAAATAAATTTACAGCAAGGAAGGAGATAAAAACAAAAACAATTATCAAGATACAGTGTCCATATTGGGTACAGTTAAGCAGTTCATGTCCAACAAATATTTCATCATAACTCCATCTCCATCTATCATTCTCTACTACTATTTTTATATTAAAGCTACAGTGGTTATGAGGTTTCTTGTGCTGTTAATAAAGTCCCTATAAAATCCCTCTGGGACCCACTCCTGCTCTCTCATGGGACTCATCTGAGCCAGTAATTATCCCTCTTTAGGAACATATAAAAAAGTTTTCAAATATGTACCAATGATTTTATATATATATATTTTTTTCCAACAATGACATCATCTTTGGTACAGGTCGAGAGGAAATTACTGGATCTAATTACAGGCGTGGGGCCTTCAGTAGTCTCGATCAAGACCAACTATTAATTTCTTCAACCAAATACAGTCATTTTGAAAGATGGCTTTCTTCAGGGACACATTCTTATTGAAAGATTATTTCCTCATGTTTTCTGCCTTCTTGCACCTAAACTGATTTTCTGAATCACTTTTGTTAGAATTGTTTAAACAGCATTCCTTTTCTCCTTTCATCAAAATGATTCTGGAATTCTATTTGAATTACTTTAGGACTGCTTTTCTCAATGATGAAAATAGACACTTTATCCTCTAATAAAAAGGGGTGACCGAATGAAGTGTTCTCAAATGTAGTAGCTTTGAAACATGCTCCTGTTACTTTAAAAGTCTCTCCCTCTTTCCCTCGGTGTCAACCTTCCTTTCTCCTCTTCTCTTCCCCCTCCTATCTCTCTCCCTCCGTCCCTCTCTCTTTCCGATATATTCCATACTTAATACATGCAACACTATTCACAGTTGATTAGTTAAGAAAAAGAAAGAACTTTTAATACATCTTTTAATGAACTGCGCTACGTGATAAATACACTAAATATTTGTATGATACAATATACAAGGTGAAGGAACTTAATTGAATATGGGCTTATTGCATTCTTTTTCTCACACATCACTCGGTCATAAAAGACCAACTTCACTTTATGCCATGCAATTTAATGTAAGGATGGAATAAAATATGTACTTCTAATCGTACACCACTAGTGAGATGCAAGAGCATGTACATAACTAAAACCCCAAAATACATATTCATGAAAAGACAACTTTGAAAATATTGTATTTTTTAAAAATTTATATGTCTTTAAAGAAACATTAACGAAGCTACAAAATACAACTTTTAATTGCTCTGTGGGGAAACTATATCCAGAAAGTGTTTCCAAAAAATTTCGCTTGTGTGGATATGGTTAAACTCTCACTGTTGTGTGCAATGAAACTGGCAAAAAACACCCGTTTCCTTGCCCACATCATGCTTCAGCCTTCAGTTGCCATGGAGAAATGGCAGCGAAAGTTTTTAGCACCATAAAGACTTTTTAGCAACTAATGTTCCCTCATATCTTATACACACATCCATTTATCAATTCATCACATAATGAATTGAAAGGATGAGATCTATATCTCTTCTGGTTTTTCGTAAGAAAATAAAAAGTGACTTTCTAAGAACAATTGTCACTGAATGTTGTTCTATTTGGAATGTCTGGTCAGACAAGGAAATGCAAAGCACTTAGACAAACCAAGACACAGCGTGTAGGTTTAGAACAAGACGGCCATATATTAAAGGCTGACATAATGTAGCACAGGTCGAAGAGTGTTCTACTCTTCACCCTTTCAGCTAATGGTCAAAATGGTACCTTATCATTTGCAATGGATCTTTTGATGAGTGATAAAATAAACAACTAAAACTTAACACTAATAGACAACTCAAAAAGGTATACATGTATAAATAACAGAATGGATGAATGTATATACACATGTAGTACTGAAGACAAAAAAAGAAAGTTGGAACAAAGTGTTTTAGTGAAACATAACACAATAACACCGTAATCTAAATGTGATTTAAAGAATCAGCCAAGAAAAGGGAAAATTTTATTGAATTTGATCAAAAGCATGGCAGCAATAATGTCTATCTCTGATTTCAGATATCTTTACAGCGAAGTGATAGACAAAACCTTCCCTTTTTTGTAAGGAAAATCTTTTGATAAGTCAAGAATTTCACGGAATCTGCAAAAAATTGGGCAAACCAAAGACAAACATGTGTAGAGATTTAATTTTGAACTATTTCAAAAGAAATCATGTCCAAAGAATCTATGGTCCTATCATATATTATAACAAAGGATTGATGATGAACATGTCCAACTACATGATTTAAATGCATCCTTTTATAACACGTTAGATCGAATCGTAAGCAGGATCAATTCATAATGATTTTTAATACACGTCTTGATCAATTGGCCTTGATGGAGCATAGGCAGGGAGAAAGCTTTATAGCACCATGACATATCCAGACTTCATGGGCAATGTGGCTCAGTGATGGAGCAGTGGTCTGGTAACTGGAAGGTCCCTGGTTCAAAACCAATCTGATGTGCTAGTGCTTTTTGGTAAGACATTAATCATCCTTACCAAGTCTCTTGAATAGGACTTAAAGCTGTAGGCCACCTGGATGCTTACTTACAAGCATACACTTGCTTTCTTGCAGTCACGTGAAATAAAACATCATATCGTAAATCAGATTAGAAACAAGATTTTGACTGCTTCGCATCACAAATTACACATTAAAGGAGAATGAAACTCCCAAATAAATGCATTTCAATAGAAGCAGAAAAATCAAAGAAGCATATCAGTGAAAGGTTGAGGAAAAACGGACAATTAATAAAAAAGTTATGAATATTTGAAATCCTAAAATCGCTAAATGAATGGAGATCTGAAATTAGCAATGTCCTCATTATGCTAATGAGATGCTGTGATGTAAATGTGTATAATTTCCAACTGCCTTATACAAATAATGTTGTAAAAATCCACTTTCCTTCAATATATCTTAGAAAATTTGATTTCTGTATTATAGGTGGTGTTCATAAATTTATTCCTCACAATATATTTCAAGCACAATGTTAATAATTCAATTTTCTTTGTTTAAAAGCTGAAATCTGATAATCTTATTATCTATTACCTATAAAGAGAGAGCACAAAAATATCATAGCATCTCATTAGCATAATGAGTTTGTTGCCAATTTCATTTAGCGATTTTAGGTTTTAAAAATCTTCATAACTTCTTTATTCTTTATCTGTTTTCCTCAAACTTTCAGTGATATGCTTCTAAGATTCTTCTGCTTCTGTTAAAGTGCATACAAGTTTGGGGTTTTATTCTCCTTTAAAAACAAACTAAATGAAAGTGATACTTCATAATGTGAATCTGTGTGATATCAAATTTTCCAAACCCTAAGGGCAATTACAGAAGTCATTACGCACAAGAAGAATATGTCATAAACATATAAAGTGCAAACCTTGTACCCAAAATGAACCTAATCATGCAGAACCAGATAACGTAACATGGTATTACCAAATTTTTCACCAACCCTATTTGCTGAAAGACATATATATACAAATTGATTTTTACACCATGGAAGCAAGAAAAAAACAAAATTTGCACAGAACATCAGATTCAGGTAATCATAAGTCACAAATATTACATCATAAATCTACCTATGACTATCCTTAGATGTACACATCTGTAATGAACCCCAAATCCCTGTCCAATCTCTTAAATCATCCTATCATTTTATTTTTCAGATAACAAAGTTCATTTCAGATACAAAGTTTGAGAGGATACGTAATGTACTTCAGTTCAGTGTGTAAAGCGTGGGTCACAATTGTCGGATAAGATATTTTATTAAAGGTACACCCTAGAGCTGCCCTACTATCAACAGACACAAGCATACTCACATGAACTCACCATATAGTAGGGTGTACCTTTAATTGAAAATCTTGTTATCGTTATTGTTATCAGACAAATGTGACCCATGTTTTAAGCCACTTTTTTCTTTTCTTTTCTTCAACTCCATCACAAAGTAAATCACTTCCATTCTTTGGCACATTTATATTGCAGTAAGAAATCTGGTGGATACTAAATCCACATTTCATCCAAGGTTTGATGATGACTTTGTTGAGTGATGTCAATATGGGCTGCTGTTGATGAAGACATTACTCTCTGTAGACACTACACATGACTTGCACAAACTATTTTTAATGCGGTTCCAAATTTTGTGTACAGTCTTTTGATGTATTTGCCCAAGATCAAACATGTATCAGCACCTTGGGGATGCGGACCATTTTACAGTTTTCATGGTAGTAGAAGTCGACATCGGATAAAATTTGTGTATACTGGTCATCGTCAAAGCTCTACACTAAAACTTGGACAATGTTATCACTGCTTTTATCCCATGCTATTGTTAATAACAGTGCTCTCTTTCCTGTTCTTCATTGATTCCATGGAACTTCTAGGGCTTTTAGAAAGTTCTAGATAAACAGTTTGACTTTTCATCAGGTTTGCATACAAGCTATCAATCTGAAAATCCTTGGCCTGCCCCACAGAGCACATCTCTGACTCGACAGGATGACTCTCACATGCAGCAAGGCCCTCTCTAGACAAACACTGGTGTCAGGAAAGTCCACTCCACTTATTCCCTCATGGTAGTCCATCTTATCAGATCCCACTGAGTCAATGTCACAGATTCACACTGAAAATCTGCTTGGTTATTGCTCCATACAGATATTTTTTATAGTGCTGGCAAGTTTAATTTGTAAGTAGTCACATCTGTCCACTGTCACAACCTGATATCTGATTGCTCTCTGATGAAACTCCCAGTTACAGACTTAAAAGGCACTTGGTGAAGTCCATTTGCCTCCACTCCTGCTACTCATCCTCCTCCATCGTTTCATCTTGAGTGGCATCAGGTTCTGCCGTGATGTAACCCTGATTCCTCTCAGGATCATGGAGTCGGGTAATGTGTACAAACTTAGTAGGGGTGATCTTGCTGTTAACAGAAAGAAAAAAGGGGTAAAAAAAAGAGCATGGAATAAAACATGTCATAGCAAGAAAAAAAACAACCCTCCTCTCCATCCACTATACATGTATAGGAAAAAAGTACAGAACATTGTCATACACCCACGAAGAAGAAAAAGATGAATGTGACTGCGTCTCAAATTGTCAGATCGTCTTCCTATGGTGATACATACTAGCACCAAGTTCGGAAGTTCATAGCTCAAATGGATCTTGAGTTATCGTTAGAACGAGTCAAACACCTGAAATTTCAGAAATTGACTTCTGTGACCTTTGACCTTTGAAATACATACGCCCAAAATCTAATCATCTTCATATGGTGATACATACTAGCACCAAGTTTGAAGTTCATACCTCAAAAGGTTCTTGAGTTATCGTGAGAACAAGGCCAAAACCTGAAATTTCAGATCTCTGTGACCTTTGACCTATGTACCCCAAAATCTAATGAGATCCTCTCCCTATGATGATAAATACCAGTACCAAGTTTGAAGTTCATAGCTCTTGTGGATCTTGAGTTATCGTGAGAACGAGAAAGCGGGACGGACGGACGGACAACATGAAAACATAATGACTCCGGTACCACCTTTGGTGGGCAGAGGCATAAAAATATCCATGCAATGAACTCATACACATACAGAATGAAGAGAGGACCGCACATCTATTGCACCCCCAAATAGTTAAACAGTTATGAAGAATTTCTGACAAAATAATTCAAAAAACAGCATCTCACCTCATATCTTGAGGAGTGAGGAAGATAAACTGACGAATAGCTTGCTCACGGGCAAACTGCAGCATCAACTCTATGCAGATCTTTCTGTTCATCATGTCCTAAAAGAAATATTGAAGTTACTCTATTAATACATGTAAAATTAGATGGAGAGACACAGCGAAGGGAATGGAAAAGAGAGGGAGAGTGGCGGGAAGAAAATGTGTACATGAGAGAGCCTAAGAATTTCTGATTCAACTGTTAAAAGCCTTTAATACTGTACATACAGTGTGGACCATAAACAGAGCCTTTGATAATAGAGCACATAGATAAGGAGATATCTATGTAGCGACAATGTACAGTTTGGGGTTCATTAGGCAACAACACTTTTGTCAAGAATTTCTGGACAGCTTCTTTAGAGCATATTTTCCCTTTAATAGACATAACAAAATTGGCCACTCATACAGGTGACTATTTCATTCAGCTTCTGTAAAGGTCATTTTACATTTGGAACAAAACAGTAACCAGACTACAGGCAGAACTGGTTGTAGGTGGCCTGGGTAGGTTCAACATACCATGAAGACATCAAATTCATCCATGGCTCTGAAGGGTGATTCAACAGACTCCCACAGTGCCATGATGAGGCACACTGTGGAGAAGGATCTCTCCCCACCAGACAGGCTCCTAACATCCTTGGACACGTCCTTGGCCTTTTGGCTCTCTCCTGGATCCACCTGTTAATCAATCAAAGTCAAATACTACATAAGATCCATAACATAAAATTGCACAAAATACGCTCCAATGACAACCGCTCTGAGGTCAACACCTGTCAAACTCCTAACCTCAACCCTAGACCTGAAACTTTACCTAACATCCAATCACAAACCATGTTCTAACCCCGTAGAATAAAATAAGCTCTGTCCACGTGTCATCAGAGCAAATGTCGGCTCAACAATGTATGAAATAATTCAGATAGAAGCCAAACATGATGTTCAGAAAACTTTTTCAAAGCCAAATGCTAATTACTTCAAATTGCAGGAACGTCCGCTTGTTTACTTGCCAATTTCTCAAACAAAACTTACAGAGACTAGATAAATATTGTACATAGGCTGTAAAAACTATGCTTTTAACATACTTGCCAATTTCTCAAACAAAACTTACAGAGACTAGATAAATATTGTACATAGGCTGTAAAAACTACATGTATGCTTTTAACATTCTGTTTTTCTCTTTCTCTTTCTACCTGGTAGAATCTTACCGTGAGGATAAGCTCCTCCTTCGGGTGATCAAACTTGAGGCGACCCACATAGCCACGTGTAGACATCATGGTTATGAAGTAGTACTTGGTCCTCTGTGCTATGAAATGACGCATGTCCTTTAGCGCCACATACCTCTGATCAAGGATCGTATTCATTTTCTGATAGAGAATTAGAAGAAGTTGGATTTACATAAAATCGATCATAGTGTTGAATTGTTTGTTTGTTCTATGTGCTACATGTATATGGTGATACATGGCCTTGAGCCACTTGAAACTGCAAGTTAGAAATCATTCAATATTTGAAAAAGCATAACGGAAATCTGCTTTTCCTCCAGCCCTTTTATGGTTGAAGTGTTAACTGTAATTGATAACACAAAGTAAGTCCTATTGGAAGAACCTAAAGGAATCGTGGACATTTATAAAAAAAAACCCATTATGGCATACCTAGTGAATGATTGAAAATCAAGGGATTGGACTACTAGACAAAGTGAATCCAAGACAAATGTTGTTTTCTCTTACCTCCACAAACTTCTTCATGCCTCTTATCTGCTTCCTAACGGTCTTATAATTCTCCCTGGCTTCATCATACTGCTTAGTGATAAGTTCAGGGTCACCTTGCCTGGTAAACAGAAAAAGTAAGAAATTCTTCGTACTTCACATCTGGCTAACATGCTTGACTTGTTATATGACAAAATATGGCTCATCCATCAGAAAACTTAAATAAAGAAATATTTCCATCTGTTTTGTATACAAATACCAACAGATAGTTCTCCCTGTATGGCATCACAAATACATGATAAAATCATCTTCAATAGATTCCCCCACATCCCCCTTCAAATATACTATATTTAAAATTTAAAAAACATAGCTCTCTCTCTCTCTTTTTGTTCCCTTTTCTTGAACTTTCACAAATCTGCTTTACTTCTTCCACTAGCCATGTTTTAAGGTTAATTCCCTTACAAATTTTGGCCTTAATGATGAATCTATCAGTTCAAATTCACGGTTGATTCAAATCACCAAAATAAAATAACTTCAAATTTACAATACTACCAGAGCTTCTTTTGGAGGAGATAAAGGAACTTGCAAGGTTGCATAATGAACTCACATGTTCTGCTCCTTCAAAATCCTCTTGGATATCTGCTTGATTTCTTTGTCAATGTTGCTCACTTTTCTTGACACCTTCAGCCTCTCAGGATAGATCTGCGTGGCTTTTGATATTGCTTCCTGAACACAAAAACCAGATTGAAAGAGAAGGTTGCATTTTGGTGAAGGTGATAAATGAATCGTGAGCTTTCTCACTTTTTTTATTCCCATGAGGAAGAATATGATAGCAGTAATGTCACATGAAAAGGATTGCTCCTGAAATACATTTTGAATATGGCCTGGCAGGACTAAATTCTGTTGGCACATGTTTGTGTAGTCCCACGTAGCCATGTTTGTGTCCAGTACATTACACTATCTGTGATCTTCAGCAAGATTTTATCAATTTGTTACAAGTTTGATGATTCCAAAACCTCATAATACAAAAATGTTCCGATTTACAACATAATGAAACACCAGAATAACTTCTGGACAATTTCCACTCGCATGGCCAGTACTCAAATTTATCCTCAAAGATAAAGTTGAGTTCTGGTCATGCGATTATGTTTTGAAAGAAACTGACTCAAAGCAACTGGGAAAGGTCAAATGATCATGTCTCGACATAAGAATTGTTTTATACTGTGAGGTTTTGGAATCATCAAAAAGATACGAAAGAAACCCAATCTCGCTGAAAAGCACTTGTACTGGACACAGAAATGGGTATATGGGACTGCACACACAAGTGGCATGAATGTTCGGCCGAACATTTCAGAATTTCTCGTCATTTTTCGAGTTTGACAGCATTTAAAGAGTTATCCTTTTCAGAGGACATTTCTAGTATGATGTTCTTCCAAACTGACATAAAAAGAATGAGAAAGCTAACAAAATCATTTTTCACCTCTCCCAGAACTCAAGTTTCTCTTTAAATGTAGTGTTGCAGAATAGAACAAACTAACACTTAATAAGTAATACTGCCACTAAATGATATCTGCCATGTGAATCTAAGTAATTTGTGAAATAAAATGAAAGAAACGAGTGTTCAAGAGATCAAAGGCTTCCTTTTCATCCTCATTTTGCGAGCTTTCCAACAGTTAACTATTTCTGCATAATCTAACTGTAATGATAAAATCACCTTACCTCTACACTTTTCTGTGCTGCATCAGCTTCTTTCTTGAGCTTAGCAATTTTCACCATCAGTTCTTTTTTCTTATCTTCATAATGCTTGCGATGCTGCTTAGCTGTCTGTACTTCTATGCTAGCCCCAGCCAAATCATCCTAGTAGAACAAGAATCATATTTATCTCCAGTCATTATTCCTGCTACCTGACTGATATACAATAACACTATTTGTCTCTCTCATTTTCTTCCATCAAAAGTTTTACTCATACATCAAATTTTTGACAACTTCTTTCAATTTAAAAAAAAATTCATCATTGCATTCTTTTTCTTTCTCATCTTCTCTTCTTCTTCTTCATCACCACCACCATCATTATCATCATCATGATCATCACCATCATAATCACCACCATCATCACCATCATCATCATCATCATCATCACCATCATAATCACCACCTCCATCACCATCACCATCATCATCATCACCATCACTACTATCATCATCATCATCATCATCATCAACATTATCATCATCATCTTCATGATCATCATGATCATTACCATCATAATCACCCCCTCCCTCACCAGCATCACTAATATCATCATTACCATCATCATCATCATCATATTGACTACCTTCAGAGGATCCACTTGATAGCTGATTTCCTGGATTTGATCATCCACCATCTTGAATTGATCCTCTGCCTCCCCAAGCTGTCTGCGAGCTGCCTTGAAGTTCTTGGAAAACCTCTCCATCTTCTCCTTGCGTTCGTTAATGCTGGCCTCCATCTGCTGGACCTCCTCCTCTAGGTCTGCCACATTGGTCTCTTCTTCTCCCTCGCCTTCCGCCTCAAGCCGAGTAATTTGCTGGAAGGAGATAAAAACATTGAGTAAAATAGTTGCCAGAGAATTGTGCATGTTACAGAGCATTGTCAGTAATTCCTTTGGTAGAGGTCATGCTTCATATTCACAATCACTTAGTAACATAGTCATCATCATAATCATGATGCACTTGATATCTTTATATTTACTGCAGAATCATTAAGTATCCCTAGCAGCATTGCTACTATCATAGTTATCTACATCATCATCATCATCATCATAATCTCCATCATCAATGCTATAATTTTCATTGATATTGTAATTTTCAATAATAATCATCAGCATTCTCATCACTATAATTATTACCATCACAAGAACATCATGACCGTCATATTCATAACATCATGATACCACCACCATCTCAATCACTACCACTACCTTATTCATCATAACTACCATCAACAAAACCATCATCATCATCATCATCATCATCATCATCATCGTCATCATCATCATCATTGTCATCATCACTATCATCATCATCACCATCATCATCATCACATCATCATCATCACCATTATCATCATCATCAGCATCATCATCATCATCATCATTACTTACATTGTTAATCTTGCCCATTTTGTCCTCCAGCTTGATCTTCTGACGCTGTGCTGCTTTCCTCAGATTCTCGTTCTCAGATACAACCTGCTTCAGGGCCTGGACCCTTTGTTTGACTTCATTTAGTGCTTTCTGGTTTTCACTTATGTCTCTTTTTGTTTCCCTGTAACATACATAAAAACAAATACATGTACCTGACTTAACTTCTGCTACAAGTGTACTTTTATGCAAATTTAAAAGAACTTTGCAAATGCATTACTAAAAAACATTTTATACGTATAACAATACGTATAATAGGTTATTACTAATATGTCCATGATCAAGAAGTTAACTTTGCAATAAGGGGAATAAACATGTAAGCAATCTGCCTGGTTTTTCAGGTAGGTGGGGAGAACTTGAAGAAAAATATCAACACTGAAGATAAAAGAATGGGAACTTTGGAATTATGGTTATGATGATACTAGCAATCAGATTGAGGTCTTCAATGCCACCTGGTGCTAATGCCATTAAAACACAGCATTTAACCTATTTTTGTCTCCTTCCACCCATGATAAAAAACGTGAGGAGTCAGAAACTACTTACAATACATTTTGCATTGGTAGCAAGCTAAAGAGTGTAATAGCCTCTAGAGAGTATACTGTAAAGGTGGAATATTTCACCGTGTGGAAACTTTCGCGCATTTCCCGTAGCACTACAATAGCGCAAAAATAAAACCATGCGAAGCATTAGTATATTATGCACATAAATACAATTATCTTAAATGTCCACGAAAATCAAAAATATGCCATTGTGTTTTACTTGGCTGGGCGCGAAAAAATTGATCACCTGAAAATTTCAACTTTTACAGCACTCGTTTGACACAAGCTAAATGAAAAAAAAAAGAAAAAGAAAAAAACAAGACAAACTTGATCTCATTATCAGTGTCCCCCCGGAGTATCTTAGCACTCTTCTGCATAGACGAGTAATAACGCTGCTCAGCACCAGCGTAAACTTGGTCACCCTCCATGGTGAAAGCTTCTCTGCAGTTCCTAGGAGGTTGTTGTCTCAGGTAGGTCCTGGCATCTTTGCTTCTCTCAATCAACAAGATACTTTCTACACCACGCTGTAGATAGGATTCAATGGGTAAAACTCACATTAAAAACAAAAACAAAAAGGCTTACAAACTGATACATGTTCAAACTGTGGCTATTCCATTTTAAGAAAAAGGGATGAAGATACACCTTTGTGTCTGATTTAGAAATGGTACAAACTGTTGCCATGTAAAAAAAGCAATTATGCATAATTTGCAGTTGCAAAGACCACATAAAAGGCTAGGATGTTAGGCAGTTTTCTTTTTTCTTTAGCAGTCAGGTAAAATTAACAACTTATACATGAATCACCAATTGACTGTTGAGGTTAGATCAGGCACATATGGAGGCATCATATGAAGAGCTGTAAGTGATCTGCATCAATCCCAAATTCTCCAATCACTGCACTGTACAGACTTGTGTTCATTGGGGACTCAATTTCAATTCAGATCACACTTCTTGGTATAAACACAGGACCTAGGTTACGTGAAATCAACTTCACCTGATCCACAAGAGTATTGAAGATGACCGGGTGGCTGACATCAACAATATCAAGGAAGGATGGGAAGTCTCTACTCTGCACTGCTGCACGACGGATGTCATACCTGTTTGGCTGTGTAATGACCAAGATTAATGAGAAAGGTGATAGATTTCACATTCAGACTGTGATCTTCAATAGACTTGATACAAATAAACTTCTCAAAATTAGTGTTATAAGAACTATTTTAAGTTAGGTAATTTAACTTTGGTGTATGATTTATTGTAAATCTTTGCATTATTTATTGACGAAAAGTACTTGTCTTTAAAAAATAAAGAAGAAATTTCTTGCTAACGCATGGGGGATATACTGCTGATTTTATGTTGCCTTTTCATCTTAATATCCTTTCTGAAGAAAATCACTCCCAAAGTACCCTGAGCAGAAGACTACAGATTCACAATCATGAAGACTACCAGAGGCTATTTGCAATATATTTTAGGATTTAGAGAAAAATGTATATCATATCTTACAAAACTCAGACGAAGCTTACAATCTGCAAGGTTAAAAGCACCTTTAAATTATTATTGGCTTTAGCAAGCTGCCTTATAAGGTTTAAAAGGCATTCAAGAAATTTCTTCCTAAAAACGTTCCATTTAATGAACAACTACATCTCTCCAAAGAGCAACTAACAGCACAATCCTCACATACCTCAAACTTTGAAGTGATGATGGACGGTTGGGGAGCATTCTCAGGGATGATTCGATTCATGAGATCTTTGAGAATACTTGCATCATGGTGGTCATGACAACAGAAGGAATGGATCAATCGTTTCAAGCAGGACTCGACACCCAGCGCCCAACGAACGTCTTTCAGCTTCATGAATGTTCCTGGAAGGCCAAATATTTTGGTACAAAAACTTTGGAACAATTTCTTCTACTACAACGACGTAACCACAGGTAATATCTCTAGCTATTATCCTTATGGAGTCAATGCATTTGGGTATTAAAATTTTTTTCATTCAAGAATTAAACAGTAACCTGGAAAGTATTTTTCGAGTAGGTCCTTTAGGTACCTCATGGGGGGTGGGGGACAGTTGTGTTCGACAATTCATCAGATATTATTGGATACTTTGAGAGGTTATTATATCATAAAAATAAATCTTTGTATTCATTAGAGCTATAAAATCATTCTTCAATCCCATACATGTATTCTTTTCCATACTATTAACCATATTCCAAATGGGCTTTTTTAGAGCAAGTTTTTATGGTGGCAGAGAAGTAATCAACCCCCCCCCCCCCATGTCAGAATAAAGTACATGTAATGGTAACCAATACTTACCAACAGGACCCAGGGGTTTCTGGTGGAACCTAGCAGCAATTCGTTCTATCTCTGCGAGCAAGGTAGGCATGTAGTCTGCATAGAGCTTCAGTCTGTTCTTTCTGCTTCCTTCAAGGTTGTCAAGTCGTCTCTTCCCGGCTGCAATGGCTTGAGTCAGCTCACTGTCTTTGGACCTGCAAACAATCATCATGTACATAACAGACTACTTTTGTAAGAGACATGAAACACATGGGGTGGTTTAAATTCCATGAAGTGTCAGTTTTTTAAAAGCTATCAAATTTCTATTAGGTATTTATCAGATATCAGTATGTTCCTGAAGAAAAATGGATCTCACGTCTTCCAGCAATGGTGTGAGTTGGGTCGCTGTATTTGGTTCCATCATGACATACAGCAGAACAATCATTCCAGACTACTTTCGTAAAGTGCTGAACACACGTAACTTGAAGGAAAACTTGTAGGTAAATTTGCATGAATTAAAGTAATCTTTCTCTGATAAGCTGATGTGGTTTAACCTCTCATGTCAGCATTACCATTACCATTTCTAAAGCTACGAAATCCCCATTTAGATATTCATCAGAATTTTAAGGTTTATCAGACAACAGTATGTCCCAGGATAAACTGTACCTGTAGTATATATGCATAGCATCATCCAGGCGTGGCAACAAAACAAAACATTCACAAAATATTGATTGAATTTGATTTAAGAATGGCATATCGAAACTGCAGTGATCAGTGCTACTTTTGCATTTATTTCATTTGCACTTTTTAATAAACAATTTCCAATGCAAGAAGAAATGCATCATTTCATTGCTAATTTCAAAGTGGATACCGTAGGTTGTTTCATCACATATCGCACACAATTCGCATTTTATTCATGCTAAACATGTCTTACTGCAGACCGTAGCTCTGCTCTCTAGCACTGTTGACGGCATTAGCAAACTGGTCGATCTCTCTAGCAGCATTCTGCCTCTGTGCTTCAAGTTCTCTCTTCTCCTCCAGCAAGGCAGTCACTCGTCTTTCTCTCTCAAGCCTCTCCTCTTCAAACTGTGCCTGGTCCCTGTGGTCAGAACAAAAACAAGCATAAGATCATTAGTACATTAGTAATACTAAACATATAAGAAAGAAATCATCAAAACCTTGCTGCTCAGGGGAGCTGAAAGCCACTTTCAAGTACCAATTTTCG
This sequence comes from Heliocidaris tuberculata, assembly GCA_025618425.1. Taxonomy (NCBI): domain Eukaryota; kingdom Metazoa; phylum Echinodermata; class Echinoidea; order Camarodonta; family Echinometridae; genus Heliocidaris; species Heliocidaris tuberculata. The sequence goes on from CM046839.1 coordinate 8,949,919, forward strand.
TCTGTTTGGAGCCAGAGGGGCGTTAACTCTGTGTAAAATGGTATGAGTTAAAGTAGATATTCAAAGCAAATCACAAATATGCTCAATAATGTATCTCTAGAAACTAGAAAGCTTGCAGATGGTAATCGTATAAGTTTTACGTTAACTGCGTGTTTGATGATTAAAAAATAACACGAATAAAAACACTTCTCAGCATCTGGGATATCCGAGCGATTCGCCAGAAATATACCGATGTTTTCGTGACGTCACATCAGGTGCCTATCCTGCCTAAGCAGACGACGTCCTATATCAAGTGAACGTAACTGCAATGCAATTACTTTTAAATAATTAAGAGTTTGGTTTGTTTCACCATGACCGTATTTCACATCATTCTAAAAGGGAAGTGAAACCGTTTCTAGTAACTAAAATCTTTTGTTTGTAAAAAGTCATGATAAGGGTCAATGATCAATCAAAGAAATCACACTTTCGAATTGTAAAGCCCGCTGAATTATAGCATGGATGGTATTCGTTCCCTCTTGAAACGGCGACATGCCGCGGTGCATGCAGCTGAAAATACAATGGCATCTTTTTTTGTTTACAAGCGATTGATTCCTTTATTTTTTTAACGCTGCATTTTTCATCAAAATAATACCATGCAGGAAATTTAGAGTGAGGCAACAAATAAGCATTTATACTCACGCTAGTGAAGTAAGAGAAATAAGTGAAGATGAGATGACAAAACAGGCACTGAAAATGTATAAGATGTTATGGGGCATCGTCTGCTTAGGAAGGATTGCTCCCCGGTATGACGTCACATATCTCAGCAGCGTTCAAAGAGCTCTATAGGTGCTATAGCAGGGCTGTGTTATATCATTTTGTAATTGATAATAATCATTACTTCAAATGTTTCCAAGCGTTGAATTTTGATAACCTTGTTCAATCTAAGCTTCACCTATGCAATAATAAAAATTAAATCAATATTCAAAATCAATGAAATTCTACTTTAATGCCCTTCTGGCTCCATACAGGCAATATGTTATAACCACCACAGTGTTTGCTACTGCTGCCAGAACATTTTATTTTACACATCTTTTGGAAACAAGCATATGAAAATCTAATGTGCCATTTAATAATAATAATAATAATGGTGGCTTTTTGTATAGTGCTCAAGTCCATCACGTTGTAATGGTCCTGGCGCTCCAAACATTCTTACCCCAGTCATAGCTTGGCTGCCATGTATGTAGCATTCTAACATATTGGGTACCTATTTACACCTGGGTGGAGAGTGGCAAAAGTGTATTTATAATGTCTTACCAAAGGACCAAAGTGCCGGGCTGGGATTCGAACCCTCAAACTTTTGATTGAGGGTCAAGTGAATGAACCACTATACCACAACACCTCCACATTTGAGAGTCATGTAATCACTTGTGGCCTCATGTCAGTATGAAAATTGAGAATATTTTTGCTTACAAGGATGAATAATTTTTCCCTTTGATTTGTAATAATTCTGGCAGAGTATCGCTTCAAATCTCTCCGAACACTAACCTTGCTTTTTCATCCTGGATTCGCTGCAAGATGTCATTTTTGTCAGATTCTTCACTACGGATCTGTGTGGTTATTTGTCTTATCTCCCTCTGAAAAAAAAACAACAAAAAAAACCAACAACTATTAGGACTAGAGCAGTACTAATCAACAAAGTTTGTGGGACAGTTTCAATCAAAAGAAAAATGCCACAACTGACGAAGGGGAAGGAAAGTAGTCTGCATTGGATTATAAATGATTTTCCCTTTGGAGACCTTGCAGGAACGTATTAGTTAAAGGACAAACAAGATGATGAATTGTTGGGACTTGATTCTGCACTGTTATTAGGACTTGATTCTGTACTGTAATTTTGAATGAATCTAAGAACATTTGTGCAAATGTCAATAGAGTGGTCGGTTTTCCTTAACTGTGGTTTTGAGCATGCAAACAAGTTGCCATATTTCGCCTGCCAGCACCCCTCCCCCCGAAAATTGTGCTCGTATAGTCATGAATTGTATTTCCGAACAGATTGTATTACCAAACGTGTACAGTTAAGCGCCTGAAATGGGTTTTTATACGCGTGGGACTACGCGTACTATTGAAACAAAGGTTGTGTCTTTTTCCCAAAGGTTTCACACGTTCGGAAATACAGTACCTTTTTCAAGGGACCAAAACGCCGCGTCGTTGGGAATGGGTTCACTCGGAAGGGAATGTCGTATTAAATCTACATTGTCTTTTTGAAATTCCATCAACTTCTTTTTCTGTAGGACTTTGAGCATTCATTATGTAAGTTTGACAGATATTCGTTTGATATTTTATTTGACATCGTTGATTTTCTGAAAAGTGTTCGGACACTGGATCCACCACCATAACACCTCTCAGAAAGAGTGCATATGGATGCAACTATTGTAATTGTAAAAGAGTATGCAGCTTGTCTGCACATGGAGTATGTTCTTTACGGTACATAAGCATACCTCCAGAGTTTTGACAGTCTTCTTCAGTTTTTGTACGTTGTCTTTCGCTGTGTCATGTTGAGGAGATAGATCCTCTAGTCTCTGTTTCAAGGCTTCTCCTTGGGTCTGGATTTGGGCATGCTTTTCTTCCGCTTCCTTCACCTTATCCTGAAGAAATTAGGAAGAAATTAGAATCTTGACTTGATTTTCCTCTCAATATTACAAGTGATGGCGACATCCTTTCGAATAACAGTAGTATTTTTTTTCTTTCACCCCTGAATAATGTGCTATAACTATAGAATAACAGCATAATATCTTTCTAAAATATATTGCCTACCGTGTATTCAGAATTTTGAACATTCAGAGTAGGCTTGGTTAAATATTGTGACAATATTTTCTGTCACTACTAGAACTCTAGACTACTATTGATGCAACAAAAATTTTAACCATTCACTCTGGCTAAATACTTCCATCAGGTCCTTTCAACTCTACAGCTATCAGATGACTCTGGTCTTATTTTGAATAAAAATGATCATAGTTTTGTTCAAATTCTGCATAACTACATTATTCTCACAACATTCCTGATATTTGCAGATAACTACATTTTCTTGCACATCGTGTGTATTATAGACACAGGAAAATCTGTGAAAGCAGTATCAATATATTTTGTCATTCATGGTCATTACCATTCACAATTACTTCTGTATACATACCTCCTGTTGTTGGATTTTCTCAACAAACTTTGGCTCTCGATTTTCTTCCCGTTGGACTTCGTTCTTTTTGCTGTCTCTCTCCTAATACAGAAGAAAAGTGAATAAAAATCAGAAGCGAGATGAAACTGTAAAAATAGAAAGATAACTGGAAATTTTGGTATGGTACAGGAAAAGTCAACTTAGGGGTCAGTAACTCAGGAGAAAAATCTATCAATTACAAGGTAATTCTCCAAGTTTGTGGGTACTAATACCGTGCAGAGTCAAAGGATATATCAGTCTCCTTACAATGGATGGCATAGAAGTATGACATGCAGGCCTTTCCCATAAGAATTTTACCAATATGATTATGATCTCTAATAGCTTGACTAAAATTTCAAGCTTGTCTTTCCATGCTGTGTTCCTTTCCAAGATCTAGTAAATGGGCACTGTAAAATTTTCCTTAGAAACACCAATTCCTTCTATATTTAAGAATCTTCACACTGAGGATTCTTAAATGTTAATGAGCTAGAAAATAGAAGGAGGATTAACAGTATCAGTTTCCTGTCGATTATTTCACTATCCAGGTGCAGCAATAACCTAGTAGTCATATTGCTGCCAGATTTACAATAGATTCAAGTTAAAATTTGGTATGTTCAATACATTTTTCTGCATTTCATTCACAAACTGGGCAAGCAATATTGAAGGCATGTAGGACTACGAAAATTATTTACATTGTAAAAAAAAAAAAAAGCAAACTTATTCGACCTCTCACCCTTTCCAACTCGGCGACTTGTGCCCAAGCTGACTGGTTGATGAGTTCTTGTCTCTTATTGGTCAGATCATGAAGACAGGTCAAAGCTTTAAACTTCTGTTCTAACTCTAGTACCTCCCTCTCCAGGCCAGGAAGTTTCTGTGCATGATGGGTAAAGATAGAAGTAAGGGATTGTTGAATCCAGATGTTAGAGTATATGATGTTAGCTTTCCTTACTTTAAAGAGATGGTTGAGTTCTGAGAAAGGTGAAAACTAATTTGTGAGCTTTTTCTTTCTTTTTATGTCAGTTTGGAAGAACATCATAGTAGAAATGTCCCCTGAAAAAGATTGCTTCTCAAATGCCCTCATATATTCCAAACATGACAAAAAATAAATGAAGTGTTCAGCCCGAACATTCATGCCACATCCGTGTGCAGTCGCAAGTATCCAGTTCTGTGGGCGGTGCATGAGCTTTTCAGTGAGACTGGGTCATTTCTTATTATTCTGATGACTCCAAAACCTCAGTGTACATAAATTATTATGTACACATGATCAATCTTTCCAAATTGCTTTGAGACAGCTTCTTTCAAAATGTAATCGCATAACCAAAACTCAACTCTATCTATAAGAATGAAGGTACCATTCAATATTTCTGAAAGTCTTGTGGCTATAATCATACACGGACAAATTACAAAACATGCATATCACTTTTTATCCTATATCTACTTTACATAAAGTATCCAACTTTTGAACAAAGAGTAAATAAAAATAACTAATTTATATATGCAAAAACCCACCACAAAAAATTAGAATTTTTGAAACTATAAAAGGGGATAGTTGCCCCTGGTGCTGTGGTGTGCGCCTGTAATCCAGCTAACAGTTGAAGTTATAAACTGATTCAGCAGACCCAGGTTTGAGACTGAGTCACGTCTTTCGGATGGTGACGTTAAAGGTCGGTCCTCAGACGTAAATAATCATATCTGATTGATACATGTCTGTAAAAACCCAATTACACACACACACACACACACACACACTTGAGCCACACAGAGGTCAAATAAACAACTCACTGCATTCTGTGCGTTCACACTATCTTCTGTCACTCCCTTGTGTACCATGATTTCCCGATAGTCATTGGAGACCTGCTCCAGCTGAGTAGCCTTCAGGAAAAACTGTATCAAGGAAAGAAAGAAAAAAAGAAGAGAGGAAATGTTTGAATATCTCCCAGTGATGGCATTATAAAACTATTAAAGAAAGTATTGTAGAGACAGCCTAATCTGGCCTTGATTATAAAGTTAAGACAAGATAATCGCCTGACGGGAACAGGTTTCAAAGAAACCCAACTTCATAGTGCTGTTTTCATGAGGCACCAGGATTAGTTCTATTATCATCTGGTTAGTTAAAGCATAGTGTGAGATGATAGAAGACAAATAGCTTGCATTCTTAATTCAGACTAACTGTGAAAGATGGTGGGGGGGGGAGGCTAAATATGCCCCTGTACTTTTATCCAAATATTTTTACACATCATCCTTTTTTGACCAAGCCCTTCGTGATTTTTAGCCTTCAATCTGTTCATCTTTTGATATCAAATTAATAGAATAAAAGGATGCAAACATTAAACTAAACCCCTGGACAAAAGCACAAGTCAATGATAAGTGTACCCCAACAGATTTTCTAGACTGAATATGAACAAAATTCACATTATGATTTCAGCTAATCCTGAGCTTCAAGTAGTCCCAATATTTTTCAGACTCCAGACATGGAATCGATACATAGAGACATCAGCAACTGTCCAAGTATCGCACAACATTTCAGGGCTGAATACCATTTATGAAAGGAATGATTTGAAGATGAATGCCGTACCTTGTATTTGTCCTTTGCACTTTGCTTGAGGAGAAAGTTCTTGCTGGTCTCTTGATTCATAATGGACACTGGGTTATCAACCTATGGGATGAACAATAACATACATCAATGGGAAAACAAAATGTTATTCATGGCCATGTATTCAGTGAAAATGTTTATCTAATGAAAAAACCAGACTACTAGTAAAAGGTTTTCTTATTTTGAGGTTCACTGCCATGTATATAGTTATATCTATAAATTACAAAAATGCAAAACACTTGTAACTCACTTGAGATATTCATCATTTAGCAAAACAGCTGAAACATAAGGTTTGAAAAACAGGAGAGGAAAGAAAACTCATGATAAAACTAACTTGCAAATATTACCATTATTCTCTTATGTCATGGCATGTTTTTTTAAATATGAGGTGTGGGGTATCTACATGATTATAACTCACACCTCACACCCAACAAACTAAACAAAAACAAACATCAAACACAGACTAAAAATGAAAGAAGAAAAAAATCACTTCAATTTTACCAGTATTCTGTGATGTTTTTTCAGTTCCCATTTGCCAACTGTACAACATGAGGCAATGACCATATAATGAACACATGTACATGAGTATTCATACGCCTGGCATTATTCGTAACAAAAAATATTCAGGTATTTCAGGGTTACATTTCTGCATTCGACTTTGATTCTTTCCTTCATGCAGATTGTTAAGAAAATGGAAGAAGGCATCAATAAACCACACATCCATCCCATGTCTTCATATTGTTATACCTGAATGTTGAAATGATCCATTATATGGGAGAGTTCTTCCTTCTTTGTGCTTATCACCTTCCCTTTGCCTGACATCAATCTATAGCTTGTACCACCATCTTTGCGTATCCTACGCATCACTGTGATGGATGGCCCGTACACATCTGACCTGTAAGCATCGTCACCTCGGTTACGCAATTTGATACATACCTCGGCAACACTGCAAGGAATCAATACAGTATAATTTGTTTTGAATTTTTGAATTATTATCAAAGGTTAAAAGTTTTCATACAAAACATGCAGCAATTTACACATTTCATTGAGAAAGTTCATGTAGGTTCTTACTTCTTTCCAGCCTTGATGAAGTTCTTGACAGAGCTACCCCTGCTTGTCGCAATGGCTTTTCCACCTAGGCCTACCACAATGGCTGTCAGAATTGCACTTTTTCCACCTGTTAAAGATCAGTAACAAAGACATGTAGGAAATTCATAAAATCATAAACCATGACTGGTACAAAAGCACATTTTTCTACCTCAGTCTGTGACAATAAACAGCCATTTTACATTAAAATTGAAGCGGTACAACCTGTAGTTCGTTCTAGCTATGACAGATGAAGAAATTGATGGTAATATCAAGATATTTATTAAAGAATTTTATCAATGTCTTCCACATACAAGTAATGTTTCACATAACTTTTAAAATAAGGATCTATCATCGGCAAATCTTTTTAATTCTAGTAGGAGACTAAATTTTTTAATCTTAACATCAGATTTATTAATTAAAAACAAAAATGGAAATGTATGCATATAGGTAATTTGGAAGTATGACCATTTGAATGCATTGCACAGCGAAAAAAAACAAACTGATCTTACTTACTTCCATTGCGGCCAACGACAAAGTTGACATTTGGACCAAAGTTGCAGTCAAGTCGTCCATGACATATGAAGTTCTTCACAGATATTTTTTCAATGATTCCATATTCTGCTTCTCCCTGGAAGGAAAAAATACAATTAGCATTAAAATCAAAGATGCTGTTGGAAGGAAAAATAATGAACAAGATAGTAAAATTAAAAACTCTTACCTCTTATTTCATCTACAACTATCTGATAATACTAAGAACCACAATATAAACATTGCAAAATTTTATAGCAATAATAGTCACTGGAGGTATAGATTCTATCAATGTGGGCAAATGAAAAATTGTATAAGGGAATATGCTCATACACATTAGTTGTACATGCAACCAAATACAACTTCGGCATATTTCATAAATGTTCATACATAGAAAAGTAGTAAGTGCTCATTGATTTCATATAAAGCACTGTACATCCTATCATAATTCAAAATAGATGTAAGGAATAGATTCCAGCAGCTACTGCAGGCAGAGGAAAATAAATAAATCCAGGTGAGGCGAGTAAGAAGGAGTTAGTCCCGTCCAAAGCCAACAGGGCATGTTTATTTCGCACAGTACCCTATATCTCGTAAGTGAGGAAAAGAAAACTAAAGCTGAGGGAGATGTGAGGAGTTGCTGAAAGACTGGTGGAGAGATGTTTTCGTACTGCTACCCAAAAAAGGGTAATCTGAAAGAGATCTGCAACTATCAAAGCATCAGCCTAATTGCTAAATGCAAAGAAAGTCATTCTACGGATCACCATAAAGAGAATGAAAAGAAAAATTGAACAGGAAATTCACATCACACAAGCAGGTTTCTGGGAGAGAAGAGGCACACAAGACCAAATACTAATACACATTAAGAATATAGAGAAAAGCAAGAAACATGAACTCCCCTTGTACAAAAGCTTCATAGACTACCACAAAGCCTTCTACTGTGTTAGCCATTAATTAGCAAATGTGGAAGATAATGATGAGCTACCTCAAACACCTGGCTAATCGGGCCCCGTTGCATAAAACTTACCATTAATGGTAACTCTGCTATCAATGGTAACTACCATGGTAACACCACTCAACAGCCAATCAAAATCAAGGTTTCCATGGGAGTTACCATTGATGGCAAAGTTACCGTTAATGGTAAGTTTTATGCAACGGGCCCCTGGTCAGTACGCTATGTGACAATCAGGAATCTTCAATATGAGCAAGTAATGGGAGCACCAAATAGTTCATTTCCTATGCATACTCTGAGGAAATCACGAGAGGCATTGGAGGCATGGATTTGAAGGTGGGAAGAAACTTCCTGGACTACAAATCACAAACCTCCGGTTTGCTGTTGATATCACACTCATCTGCAGCAGCACAGTGAAGTTGATGGACTTGCTGGAGAGAGTCAAGTTTGCAAGCAAGAAAAGGGTGTTCTATTCAATACAAAGAAAACAAAAATAATGGTTATTAATAAAGAACAGAGACGATAGTGACTTCTCATTAGAAGGAAAGTAGATCAAAGAAGTCAAACAGTTTGTGTACCCAGCATCAGTGATCACAACTAAAAGCGAATGCACCAGATATCAACAAAGCTTAGCATTGGCCAATGCACAACAAAGAACATGATGAACACCTGGAAAAGTAGAGTTGTCAACAGGATGAAAGATACAAATGTATTGATGTCTTTGAGATGTGGTGCTTTCAATGACTGCTGAGGTTTTTCGCTGCAAGATATAGAGATGTTAAGTGATAGCTCAAAAAAATCCTGAAAACCCAAGCCGGAGGTCCAGGGGCCCGCCCAGGGAAATTCCCTGATCGTATGGTCAACCACAGCTAAATTCAAACACCCCAAGATAAAGTTAAAGAGTAGAAAATAAACCACAAAAGCCTGGTCATGAAGAACGATTCACGATGTGCACACAGTGTACCCACCACACTACCAATAATCTAGGCCGCTGGTGCTGGGGAAGAACGCCTCCCATTCCTGCTGGAAAGTGAATTCCAGCAGGGATTTTTCAAGACAATATTTCAACAAATTAACCATCAAACTTTCAAAGTAGACATTCTCTCTCACCTGAATCATGAAAAATAGCAATGATATTCCATTTGGACTCATTTGTGAAATTTAGAATCAGTTCTCAGAGGACAAATGGCGGTTATTAGGGGCACTGCCATCATGCATAATATGGACTCACTGCACAGTAACTTATTTTGTCACTGTACACTGTTTGTTCTCACACTCATGCTTCGTATACACTATACAATAATACATGTAAGCACAAACTGTCCACATAGACAAGATAAGGTAGTTGTAGGGTATCTACGTAGTATAAGTTAATTTTCACGGATTTTACTATGAAAATTGATTTTTTTTTCCTGGAATCTTTTTTTCTGGCAATGAAAAAATCTGGAAAACTGGCATTTCTGAAGATAAAAGAATGAACAACTGGGTGCTAGAAATGATTGGATTTTGAATGATATTGCAAAAGAGTAAAATAGGGTCATGTGATCGGAAATGATAGCAGCCTCTATCAAGGATGTGTAACAGAATGGATGAATAACATCAATGAAGATGGGGAGTGGTGGCAGTAGGGCAGTGGCCACAAATCTGGTATGGGACAGAATATCATGACAGTCTCTCACCGACACCACACCACCTCCTATGGGCCCTACTTGACAACAGAAATACAGAAATTTAAGAGGATGTCACCCCTTCGCCCCACTCCCTCCCCTGTCCCCACATGGCCACAAGTAAACCCATGGTTATTCATGATCCATCAAAAGTAAAAAAAAAAAAGGAAGTGGTAAAATTTCCCCTTAATAATACATGTATATGGGATGGCCCAAGGCCAATGGGCAACCAATCAGCAACGGAGGAGCATCCAAAGGGCTGTTTGAGGATCGACAGATCGGACACACCCAAAGTAGACTGACATTGACTATGACTGACCAAACATGGAAGTATGGTACCAGTAAGAAGAAGTAGCATTCTGTCTCATCATATCTGCTGATAAATAAGGCAGGCTGTATTAGCAATATTTCTCTGTCTTTGCAATCTTACGACAGAGAAATATCGATTTTGCAGCCTATCAGGTACAGAGTTACTTCAAACAACCTGTCCAAGTGATCATGCCCCAGTCACATCAACGAGACCGACATCAGACCGTCTCCACATGCAGACCGAGCAAAAATTATGTTATTCTGGATGGCAAAGATATCTGTCAGTTTGGATTTGGATTTGGACTGTGTGACCAGGGCATCGGGTGTGAATGATTGGGTTATAATACATACCCCTTCAAAAGGAGCAGTGAAATCCGGGTTTTGAGACTGGTTGAACAGCTCCTCTTCCTCGCCCTCTTCATTGTCGTCACTCCGACTGGACTTGAGGCGGGCCTTCTTTGACTTGGGCTCCCCACTCTGACTGCTGGAGCTTGGTTTATGCTTGGGCATAACTGCAGTGAAGCTCTAGCAAAAGTGAAGAACTGAAAGAAAGAAAGAAAGTGAGAGAGAGAGAGAGAGAGAGGGGAGGAGTGCAAAAAAATATCTATTTTACTTGCCATACAGTGCCGAGGCAATGACAAGGACACCTGGCCCTCTGCCTGGTGAATCTAAAAAATGAGTTTTTAACACCAATGAGTTCAATTGATTTCCTATACATGGTAGATCTACTAGGCTCATCAAAATTTACACATTTTGTCTTCATCTTTTGATTTAATTTTAGGATTATTTAGGGGAAGGAATTGGAGTTAAATTTTCTTCTTAATCTTACGGATGGTAGATTCTAAGTTTCAAGTTAAGAGATGAAAGAAAGTGATTTTCCGGGACAGAATATCGTCTGACAGTCTTCAGTTAAATTAACCTTACTCCTACATGTAGGCTTAGTCATAGGGGGTCAGACTAACTTGGCACGGCGACTATGTTTCAAGAGTTGAAGTTGACTCTATGCACCAATTTTTTAGCCTTAAATTTCATGTTTTGTATAATTTTACTTCTTGAAATTTTCAACTTTAGTCTAGATCTAGTCTTTAGATCTACTTCTTTACTAATCATTTTACACAATGAAATCAAATAATTTTGAATTGAAGTGTTCTGAAAAGTGCAATTAACATGATTAATGCAAAATTCAACATAGGTATTTGCAATCAATTCAACTCTCGGGAGTCTGGGCTCACTCGGCTGTGATTTTTCGCCAAGGCCGAGTTCGCCCTACCTAGTGCCAAGTTAGCGCGGATCCATCTACACAATCTTAGCGAGACATGTGAGATAAGATTAAGAAAGAAGGCCACGCTCCATGGAGAGTAGGAGTAGCATTTTGCTATTCCATGAACCCTCCTTCATGTCTAACATTGGGCTAAATTTATTTAGCTGCAAAACAGCACTGTCAACATACCAGGCACAAGCCACTCACATATGTGCCAGGTTACTGTAGATAACCTCGCACTTTCTACCTTCGCACTGCAATGAATTGCCTCTCATAGCACATGTGTGCCGGAGAAGAGCAAGATCAACGGCCAAAAATAGCCTGAAAATTTCACTTGATCAACATGATCAAGTCTTCAAGATATTGATAAAAGTGAGATCCTATTCAATTGAAGAATCTGGTATGAAATTAGATATTCTATCATCCTAAAAATATACAGGGAAGTATTTCTCAAAATTTCGCTGATTATATTGGTGTTTTTACCTCTTCAACTTAAAAGTTAGAGGTCTTGACCACCACCAAAATTGACACAGCCCCTCAGAGTGATGTCTGATGGTTACGTGAGTGGGCACATGGCAATGTCATGTCTGGAAGCAGTGCTGTAGGACTCGAGTCCGGACTCGGACTCGAGACCGGTCTCGAGTCCCTATTTCTCGGGACTCGGACTCGACCAATGGTGACTCGTGACTCGGGTGAAAATCAGGCCGAGACCAGCAACGAGACCGGTAATTTTTTCCGTTTTCCGCTTTTGATTTTAGCTCAAAAATTACCCCAGCCCAGGGCATGCAAAAAAACCCAGCTATTTTCGCGCACCTTGCTCGATTGAGCGGTTTTTTGAACATGAACTTAACATCGGTCACCGTAACCATACGAGAATGTGCCCAAATAGACGTTAATAAAGATTAGTTGTTTTATGCTCGTATACACTCGTTTTACACGTATGTCACAGACAAGTTTTGAAATTGATTTTAACCATTTGGAGATGGATTAATCTATAACACACGTTTCCCCATAGACCCAAGCCTAGCTGGGATATCTTGCAATATGCAATCTCAAACAGATTACTATTCCACTTGTATTTCAAGCCATTATTATGAACTATACAGTTTTTATCTTTTTACTTGCAACCTATGTGCCTGTGGCAAAAAGTCAAATGTGGCAAAAAGTCAGTCAGCAATTTATAAATTTTGTTTTTTAAAAAGATAAAATTACAGGCATTTGAAATGAACAAATTTTAATTTGTGTATCTTTTCTTTTTTGAGGTATTACAGAAATAATACAGTCAACTCTCTAATAACTGTGAATACAAGCAAAATACTTGGCCTGATAAGGCTTGTTCACATATGATTTATGAGCCATTAATTTTGTCAACAAGACATGTACCTTGCTAAAGGAGTGCATGTTCACTTTGAGTTTGATCAATACAACTTCTGAAATTCCACCAGTATGATGGGGGGACCTAAAGCTACGCACTTTGTTTCCAGCAGCTAAAAAGTCACCTTTTCATTGATTTATGCAAATGTCTTTTATATATCTTGGGTCTACATTTTCTTAACTTAAATTCCTGAGAAAATTACGATGGACAAATATCAATAACATTAATTTTCAAGTCGATGTCGATACCCATGTCGAATTTGGTCAAAAAAATGAAAGGGTCCTAAAGCTACGCACACGTAATAAATGAATGCAAATCTTGATTTTTAAGCTGACTGACGTGAATTTCATCCAGATTTGCAAATAGTGATAATATCACCAAAAATAAAGGAAAATTGCTCATTCTTTTAGGCGAACGTAAATGATAATCTTGTTGCTCAGTCACACCAAAAGTTTGGCGTACTGAACGCGTCGCATTGCGCGTATTTGCGGGGTGCGTAGCTTTAGGACCTCTGACCATACACCAAACCATCACCGAAAATCTAACCAAATAGACATTTAATCATCTCAACATTTCCAATTCAATTTTCTTACATTCTGTCAGAATTTTAGTGTTAATAGCTGGAAATTTTACTGCACTTAATCTTCTTATTAAGCACCAAGCAACATGTCACGGCGACAAATCATTCATTTGTGAGCAAGCCTTTAATAGTTGTCCGCATTCGCACTAAGAAATGTTACAATAAACTAAATTCTCTGACAAATGGAAGTTTTCAATGAACCAGAAACTATTTATGTTAAACTTAGAATCTATAGAGAGTTCACAGTAAGGCATGTATCATCATGATCATAATGTAAATAATGTGAAGTAGTAAGACAAAACTGCAATTTAAGATGTTCCTATCGGGACTCAGATGCCAGGACTCCGACTCGGACTCCGACTCGGATGGGATGGACTTGACTACAGCACTGTCTGGAAGTGGAACAGTAACAGGCCGGCTGACCGAGGCCGACATAGTCATAGCCATATAGACATGCATGCAGACTACAGAACTTTACTAGATCTACACATCAGCAAGTCAAATGGTCATATGAGTTACTACTAATAATACTACACTACACTACAGTCGACTAGACTATGTTCATGCGCCAATGCCAATGCCAATGGGCAATGGCAATTTTTACAAGCCAACTTTTTAATTCTGAGGAAATTTCTTCACAGTTTTCTTACATGAACTTCAAATTTTAATGTAATAAACAGAAACCAGTCTTTTCATTTAAAACGCACACTAAGTGTAAAAATATTAGTTTCCTCAAGTTTTATTTATTATACTAGTAATACTGTACGTACGTACCGCGCTGTCGATGTCACGGACGAGGAACCACTGCACGGAAATTCAGCTTTCTTTATTTCTATTTTATATTGCGCGCCATCTCATCGTAAATGGCGCACTACAAGTTTTTGTTCAGTCAGCAGTAGCTCGGCACAGTGCACAATGCAGTCGATGATGAGAATATAAATGCAACACATTATTAGAAGATTATATTTATTCTCGAGTTTTCTCTTTTTTCTTTCTTTCTTTATTTCTCCCTTTCTTCCTTCCTTCCTTTCCTTCTGTCTTTCTGTCTTTCTTTCTTCCTTTCTTCCTTCCTTCTTTAGTTTCTTTCTTTCTTTCTTTCTTTCAGGATTTAGGATTTTTTCATGCTTTAAAAATTCTTCTTGCTCGTTTACTTCTTCTCCTTTCGGTTATTCTTTAATTTTTTCCCCCTCTTCCGTATAATTAAGTCACCCTTTGATTATTTTCTCAATTTCCTCAATTTATTTTATCACCTCGTCTTGTCTTCATAACTAATTTACCTGACATGTTATCATATCTCTCTTGGGGGGGGGGGGGGGGGGGCGGGGACAATATACATTATACACATGTATAGGTTTATATGGCGCTATAAGGTACCCGGGGCGTTGATTTCGTTCGCGGAAGCAAGTTTCCTTGCTCAGTGCTATTCAGAATATAATTGACGGGGCATATATAAGAAACAGCTTTAATAATGTCTCTACACCCAATTAAACTAAGTAAAGTAAAGTAATTATGCTTCTGAATAGTGCCTTTGCCCCCCCCCCCCCCCCAAAAAAAAGTTTTACAAATATATTCAAATTTTATGCATAAAAATAAGCCCTATATTGTTCAGGCTTACTCTTGGACCTATATAAGAGATGCTTCAAGGGCAAATGGTCAGAAGGCGTAGTGCAAAACCAATATGGAGAAAAATATTTCCATTATGAGTAATATTCTGTTTAATTCGTTTTGATAATATAGGGTCAAAATAATGATGGCAAGCCACTGTAGTAGATTTCTTAGGAACGAATAATATAATTGGTCTCCACGTTTGTTTTGTTGCAGTATATAATGCAGTGAAATAATAGACTTTTTAATTTACAAGATACATACACTAATTGCGATTTAGCTGTTATTCAAACCTGAATTGGGATCCGCTCGCTATTCATAAGGACCGCTATTCATAGAAAACCGCTATTCATTTAACACGCGTTATGAATAGCGGTCCTTATGAATAGTTATGAATAGTGGTCCTTATGAATGGAAGTCCTTATGAACAGCGCCGTAATTTGTCTATGGTTTGCTCGCTATTCAAAAGGACTGCTATTCATACAAAACCACTATTCATTTAGTCACGCGTTATGGATAGAGGTCCTTATGAATAAGTGGTCCTTATGAATAGCGGTCCTTATGACTAGCGAGGTTACCCCCTGAATTGGTCCTACCGAGGAATTTCTCTCATAGGGTGTATGTCATACTTCGGAGCAACGTGTTATATAGCGGGTCATTCACTTCTTTTCTCGATGAAAAGATTGAGGGTTCGAAATTCTGTCTAGTGCGTATAAGGTCCTATATTTAACTTAAAGTTCTGTCTCATTTTGTTATCTTTGCAAATATTCGCTGACAAAGATCTACCCCCCCCCCCCTAAATATTGTGCTGCAACCTAAGAGATACGAGCTGAATTTAATTGACCCGAGAAATATTTCTTTCAATACAGCATGTCCTTTGACCCTTAGATTTGTGATAAGATTTGCAGAAATCAGTCATTTTAATCCTTGCTTCGGAGTAAATCTGATCTCTCTCGGGACTGAAATGAAAGTCAAAATAATATCATACAAAATATTTGCTCAAAATTTTCACAAGGCTTTCGGACGTTTCGTGTTAATAAGAGCGCTGCTATAATCCTAAACAGATTGACTGCACATTTATTATTCATCTTGAAGATTAAAATGGAGTGCATATAGAAGCAATGGAGCATATTTGTGGACAGTGAAGCCACACTCAGATCCTGGTTGTGGCAAAAGGGGGAAAATGTTTATCTCTAGACTCTCGACATAGAAATGCTTCTCTCAATGTGATTTCATTGTCAATCTGAAAGGCTCCAAGCATGCATGTGAAAGTGCAAACCAACGGGTTTCAATGACAGTAATATCTTAATCGGATTGGAAAGACTATAATGTCACTTCGTGTCGGTCCTGACAAAATAGAGAAACTGAGATGAACTTAGGTGGAAAAGCTGTTTTTAGTCAATTTGATCACAAGTGTGGTGCTATTTGATTTCTGACAAGTATAGTGGAGCAATGAACTGAAAGGGACATCTTCGTAGATATTAACAGGCTACTTCACATGCATAATACGCAGTAACAAGAAATGTGAAAGTTTGTCAAAAGGACCCATTAAATACTCGAATTATTTTTGAAGTATACTTGAAAAGAATATTCATACAAAGTGGAATTAGTACAGAACTGTCATAACTGCCGGATGCTTTCTTCAATACAAAATGCCATAGCCATAAATCAGTACTGGGTATAATTATATACTGTTACATGTTTCAAGAACTGATGAGACAAAAAATGATTTAAGTTACACAGTAAAAACGCTGTTTAAAAGGTCGATACATCCTGTTTGACTTTTTTTTAATGTTTACAATATATGAACTGTACAACTGGTTGTTCAGTTCATATTGTAAACAACTGTTTGCATTTTTAAACAGCGTTTTCTCTGTGTAGAAGAATGGTAGTTTTAAGATTGCAGAAAGAGATGGAAAACGTAGTATAATTGCTTGCAAAAAATATAGGAATCAAACTCTATAGTGCAAAAAAAAAAATGATTAGTGGGGGAAAAAAAATCGGCATAATGTATATAGACCATGCAGTATGATTTTTTTAAATGAGATAATCATTATAATCTAGACCAGCGTTTTTTAACCTTTTTTAAGCCACAGCACCCCTTTAAGAAATTAAGATTTCGTGTCACCCAAACCATGCCAACTAGTGGAGTATACCTTGGCATCGGGGGAGGGGGGGGGGGGGGTCTGAGCTAATGGTGATTCGTGCATATCAGCAAAGAAAATCACTTTCTTTGCCCTTATAGTTTGCGTGGATCTTGCTTGGATTTGGGGTGCAGGTTAACGGACATTTCTTTCAATCTCTTCTTAAAATTATTAATTGGGATAAATATTTCAAGTTTTCTCTATTTGGGCTCTACCTGTTTTAGGAGATATACATGAATCCAGTTTTCGTTCCTCTTCGTTTTCAAAGTCTGGCTTCATAACCTATATACAAAATAACTAGATCTAAATTAACATTTATGAGGTCGAGCAGAAAATTGTTGATCTAGATCTAATAGTTTCCTTACCTATAGCTAAAATTTTACTTCTTGGTTAAAAGTTTTTCAAAATATATTTTTCATATAACTAAATTTCTCTCGCGGCACCCCGGTTGAAAAACGCCTCTATAGACAGGCAAATAGGGGTTTTAAATAAATAATATAGAGTTTTAGCGAAGGTCTCCGTTTAATGATGCACTGCATCACATGAATGCAACTTATTGTCACCGTCCAAAGAAAGAATACGGGATATGGCGGGTGTAATAGGTTTCTCTCCTCATATCATGAAGGGAAATATGGTAATCCCTTTCACTTCTCTAAATTAACCAGTTGTCTTAATTGCGAAATATCACAACAAATTACAACTAACTGACAAAAAAAAAAAAAAAAAAAAACTTATTCAAATTGTCTCAATCATTTGTAAAATACTTTAAAAAAATCATAAATCGTCACTGTTATTTTCATGTTGTTAAGTAAATCAATTATTCTTTCTGTGTTCCATGTCTCATTTCACTTTATTTCACATAAAAGTATAAGTCGACCGCTATTGTCCGACCCTGTTCTTTTTTTTTAAACCGGTGTATGGTTTAAATCAGTAAAGGAAAATCGACCATTATTTGAGAAAAGATTTGTTAGTGGTTCGTTCATAAAAAGGGCCATGCAGGTTGGCTTAATTTCTTTTTGTTATTTATCAGCGGAATAACGATTAATCATAGCTTTGCCACCTTAAAAACACTATACCTATACCTTATACGGGTCGCGGGGCGTTTTTGAAAGTGGGGGGGGGGGGCTGATTTGATTTCACTTAATTGAATGGTGACAACTTCGAACCTCTTTTCGGGTATTTTATGAAACGTGTCTTCCAAAAAAAAAGTGTGTGTATAGGGGGGGGGGGGGGGGGGGGCTGTATCCCAAGTTATACACACACCTTTAAACTTTTGTGACATCAGTGGTTACTTTCAAGCTCTCAGAGTGTGACTGACGACACCCAAAAGAGTCGACAGTATAACACGTACTTTGTGTACTTGCCTATTTAGGCATGGAGAATCAGGTTAACGATATAGTAAACTTCCTTGTAGCCATACCGCCTTCACTGAAACCTTTATGTCAGTAATTCAACTCCAGGGTGAGATAGAAACTGTTGTTTGCATGTCAATAACAAACACAAAATGCTAGTATAACGGAGAGCGGCTGCTTGCTAAACAGAAGATAAAGGTCTGCGATATTAATCTTTGATATTTTCATACATGCAGTCTGTCTGCCGGGGGGAGAGATAGAAAGAGTGAGAGCTGAGGGAGGAAGCGTAGTAATATTAAACGCCTGAGCGAGCGTGAGATGCTATAGAACGACCACTTGGGAAAAGCAGGCAAGTTGTAATTTCAGCAAATCCCCTTCAAAATAAGGTGTCCCCTGAGAGCGGCTAAAGGAGGAGAAGGCCTTTGCTAATGGACTTGAGTCCTGGCTAATACGATTACCGAGATGGTGGACTACCCGGCCGCCGACCTTCCCCCGTGCCAATCTTTCGCTTCCTCGCTCCCTTGCTCTTCGCTACATCGCGGGGAATTTTCCACGCATCGGCGAGTTTGTATAGGCGTGAAGCAGAGAATTTAGTCATGTATATTATTGTACGACGTTGATTACGAGATTTTGCATCCTCCCGTTGACAGTGAGTCTAAAACGACTGGGGTAACAATTTCAGCAATATGACTTTTCATCTGTTTGAGCTTAGGAAACGGAAGGAGGCAGAGCCATGCAGTGTGAGGATGGGAGGGAGGGGGTGGCAAACAGAGGTAAACATTATGAGCAGGTTAGGGGGTGGAGAACGGACGAAGGGATAATTAACATATATGAATAGAACAATGTAAAAACAGTGAAATAATTGTAATTGAAATTAACATGTTGAACAGAGCAACATTCATAAATCGAAAAGTTGAATCTCTGTCACTTGTAATGGGGTAGAAAAGGACGTGTCGTCACGGTTGTGTAACTGACCAATACACTCAGAATACATACAGAAATGTCACTTTCTCTCTTCCACGAATTCTGATTTCAGTCCGGTAGGGGTAACATACTCATAATGAAGGCTTATTTCTTCCATGATGAATACGAGAAATTGTATTCATCATGAAAAAAAGAGGCCAGTGTTTGATCGTATTCGGCTGATTTAACCCCGTGCACGCTTTCACACAGTCAAGGTCAAATGGTCTACAAAAGGCAATCTGCCACGCTATTTTACCTATAGAACGCCGAAGTACGGATAGCTAGATTCGAAATATCTGTAACAAAAGTGAAACCCAGAACCAGTGGCGTAGCGCAGATTCAGTTTTGGACACGTCATATTTGGTGGATGAAATAAGAAGGATCAGAGAGACCGAGCGAAGAGGGCAGTGTCAACCTCTTCTCCCGTTTCTTTTTTTTTTTAATCTACCCTCTTCCTTCCTTTCTTTCTTTTTATTCTATTTTTTTTTTCTCTCTATGTTTTTTTTTTAAATTCGACTGAAGGGCAAATACCCCTGTGGCTCACTTATATGCCACTTCCCACTGGCGGTCATCGTCGGGTATATTTCCCTCCTGTTCACTGACAGAACGAGACTGTGACATTGTGCCTCCTCATCATTGACTGCATCAGGGTTGACACTAAATCGATTACATGATATTGTAACAGTTTACATTTCTGTTTGTTTGATTTGATTTGATTTGATTTGATTTGATTTGATTTGATTTATTCAGATTCCACATTTACAATGAAATTACAACAATATGTATAAATAACAAACACTGCAAAAACAGAGAATACATGAATATGACATATAGAAAGGTGACAAAATGATATGTGGAGGGATCTACTAAAAAGCTTAGCTTGTGTGATGTAGACCCCCTAATCGAATAATGATACAATAATATATGTTTAAAAAGAAAAGAAAAGATTTTCGTTTAAATTAATCAAAGTAAATGTTTGGAACGAGAGGGAGAAAATTACTAAACAAAACATATGTACATTATATACAGTTGAGCTAACATTACAGGATACGGTTAATGAAATAAAAGAGATTTCGAGTGGAAATCAGTATATTATATATACACGTATATATAACTATTATAAAAAAGAAAATACAATATTATGGAATGAAAAGAAAAGAAAAAAATAAAAGCAGAGTGAATTATTTAGGTCAGTATAAGTCAGTCAAGTGTTTCTTCATAAGATATTTGAACCTACTTAAGTTAGGGGTAAGTTTTAAATTCTGTTCTAATGAGTTCCAATATTTAGGACCATTGAAAAATATAGTTTTACTGGCAAAAGCCGTTCGAGTTTTGGGTAAATGATAATCGTTTGCTTGCCTGGTGTAGTACCTGTGTAAAGTGCTATTTTTTGCAAACAGTTGTTTCAAAACGAATGGCATATTATTTCTATCAAGATTGTACATGAATTGGTACAGCTGAAATCGATAAAGGTCATGAATTATGAGAATACGATTTTGGCGAAACAAAATATTAGTATGCACTCTATAAGATGTATTACATATTATTCTCAAAACCTTTTTCTGCAAGAGTAAAATTTTATCTAACCTGGATCTTGCTGCGTTTCCCCATGCCAAAATGCCATAATTTAGATATGGTAAGATGAGAGTTGAATATAACATCAGAAGTGCTGATAATGGAAGAAAATGCTTAGGTTGATGAATGACTCCAACATTTCTTAATATGGTTTTGCAAATGTTATCGATATGCGAATTCCATGATAATTTATTGTCAATAGTAATACCTAAAAATTTGGTTGTTTTAACTTCTTTAATAGCAGTGTTGTCAAATATAATTTGATCAGACAGATGTGATAACGAATCACTAAACAACATATAATTTGTTTTTTGTAAATTTAAAGATAGTTTGTTAGCTTTTATCCCATCCGTCACCTTTTTAAGTTCGGCATTTAAAACAGTGACGAGTTCAATAGGATCGTGATGTGAGTAGAACAGATTGGAGTCGTCCGCAAAGAGTATAAAAGAAAGAATATCAGACGACTTTTTAATATCATTTACGTAAATTATAAATAAAAGAGGGCCCAGAAGGCTTCCTTGAGGAACTCCACAATTAACAGGTTTGTTAGAAGAGTCAGAATTGTTTACGCTAACAAATTGTACTCTACCTGTAAGATAACTCTTAAACCACTTCAATGCATTCCCTCTGAATGTGCCATAGTAAGCAAGTTTATATAGTAGTATCTCATGATTAATGGTATCAAAAGCCTTAGAGAAATCAAGGAACATACCCACAGTGTGATTAGACTTATCAAAAGAACTAGAGATTTGATCTATGAGAGTTAAAATAGCGTGGGTCGTGTTGTGTTTTTCTCTGAAACCAAACTGAGAGTCGGATATAATATTGTATTTTTTAAGAAAAGCAATAGTTCTTACGTAAACTACTTTTTCCAAAATTTTTGAAAACGAGGATAATAAAGATATGGGGCGATAATTGTTGACAGACAGGTTATCACCTTTTTTGAATAATGGGATCACTTTAGCAATTTTCATTTTAGCTGGAACTTGGCCAGACTTCAAAGATAAATTGAATATGTATAGCAAAGGATCAGCAATGGAATCGACAATGCTTTTCAAGAGGAAATTGGTTACACCGTCGTAACCAGGAGATTTGTTTGATTTCAATCCTAAGACAATATTAACTAACTCCTGCCTATTTGTTAAACCATGTTGCATGTTGTTTTAATTTGTTCAGTATGTATTTTCCAATAATATTGTTTACATTTTACCTGTGCATTTTTCTTTCACGGACTCGCTGAAAAGCAGCCTGTTTTTCGACTGAATGTGAGTTTTATTTTTAAACCGTGAATAAATAAATACAATACAGTAGAATACAATACAATACAATACAATACAATACATATATAGTTCGACATAAAGTAGGGCCTCCTATACGTCACAACAAAAGAAAATTGAATAGATTATAATAAATCAGGTTCGACTATAATATCGCACAGGATAATTTTTTTCCAGGCTTCAATAAGCCCCCAACAGCTATGGTGGGTTCTCACGGGGCACGCGAACGATTCGCGAAGGATACGGATGTCGAAAAAATGGCAAACTCAAACATTCGGAGAAGTTTTTCTCCGAATGTGTCGCGAAAATGGAGCCGTAAACCATTCTTGAGCAGTTTGTGCGTAGTTCTCGCAACGTATGTGGACAGTGCGAATGTCGTGTGTAGCATTGCAGAACTATGGCCAGTCCACATACACGAAGAACACGAGACTAAAATGCAAACCTGAGTTGACCGCTGTCTTGAGTTGATCGGTCTCTTCGTGAATAGTTCGCTGTCTAGTCACAGAATGAAGTCAGACCCCTCGGCCATGCGCTTTATGCAGGCCAGACGTCACGTGGTGCGGATTTGCCGCCAAACATAGGCAAACGGGCAGCAAACGTGCGTGAGAACTTCGCACGAAGTCCGTGAGAATGTCGCGTGGGCAAAACCATCGCAAAGTGTTCGTGAAAGCGTCGGTTTTGGTTTGTGTGTAGCTCGCAAATAGTTCGGGAATACTTCGTGACATTTGCAAATTAATCGTCGCGAAATTTTGGTGAATTAACAGAGGACCTCAACGTGAAAGGCTCGCGTTTGCTTCTTTGGCGAAGTCACCTGTTCTCAAGAAGTACGCGAACAGCTCGTGAATAGTTCGAGAAATGATCGGACGAACTTCGCTGCTTTCGGGAGACATGCGCGAGACATTCTCCAAACTGTCGGAATCTGTTTGGGGTTTCACGAAGATTTTGCGAATATCACGCACGTCGTGAGTACGTCGTGCGCATATGACGAAGCTTTTCAGACATTTTCGAGAGTAGATCACGAACAAATCACGACCTGGGATGCTAGAAACGTTCGCAAGATATTTCAAACTTTAAAAAAAATTTCCTTCGAACTGAAAACGACTCCCGCGAACAACTGACGACGCTTCCGAACTCCCGCGCATGTTTGGCGAACTTTTGGAGCCTAAAATACGAATGTTGGACTTTGCCCTTTTTTCGACATTCGCATCCTTCGCGAATCGTTCGCGTGCCCCTTGAAAACCCATCTTTACTATATATTGCTGAGAGAAAAGTGAGTATCAACTTTACCGAATATACAATTATCATGATTATGGAGACTTTATCATGCATGTGAACAAGTTCACATCTTATGCTGAAGGGGAATACGTTAATCAGTACCATTTGGGCAAAATGGTTTCCATGAATATGCCAAAGGCCTGCCTATTGTCTCCACGAAAATAACAATGCGCCTACATAGGAAAAAGATGATAAAAGATGACTCGTGACATTTTATTTTTCAAAAAGGCAGCATCGGTATGATACTTGTAAACCATGCATGTATTATGATACTTGTATAGCATGTATATAGGCAGGAGTGGGGGGCAGTGTGAGATGGAAAAAAAAATTGTTCAAAGTGTCGTGACAAAATCAATTAACCCACATTGTCTCTTGATGAAGATTAGTATTATATTCATAAACATTTACCAAAGGGTAAATAAAGTAAGCGTAACTTAATAGCCTTTCTAGGCCAACATAATATACACAAGATACAGAAAATGGTTTCGGTTACATTTATTCATCATGTCAAAGGAATTGATAAAAAGTGACAGAGACACTAGTTTTTTGTACTTTCCATAAACGACTTATGTGACAAGAATGACCAAAGGAAGTTTCCCGCAATATATGTGGTAAGCCAAACTTTGATTTACGATTATTTGTTTGATTGAATAGTCAAGATGTGGCGCCGATAAAAGAATCTCGCAATAAAATCCCTCCAAGAGTACCTAATTCGAGTCCTTGTCAGAGGAAGCACTTTTCATGTTAACATCACATCAAACCTAAGTGGCTTAAGCACCTAATTTGGCATACACTTATTACCATATCCCAATTAATTTGCAGTGCTTGTTAAGGGCTGATGGAGAAATAATGCACCGGCTCTCGCTAATGATATGCCTCGCAGCACACGAATTTGAGACGGGGGACTGAGATTGACAAAAGTGGGTCATAAAACATCGCAACTCGCCAAATGCATTTCAATCTATTATCCCGTAATGGAAGTCCAAAAAAGGAGAGAGCAAATCACACAATGCGTGTATAATTTCCGTTCAATGCCATTTTCTTCGCCTTGTTTTCCGCTGTTTTTTGCGTAATATATATTTTAAAAAAGGGAAAGCGCGAGAGATTTCCAGAGATGAAACGATACACAAGAAAGGCCGCCACCGAACTTGTTCAAATACAAGCAAAGGTGCCTTTTTTTATTGGCGGGAAGGAGATCGAACACAAATCTGAGGCAAAAGCATCACATTTTATCAGCAGCCATTATGGGGACATGCGGGGAGAGATGGTTGTCTATTATCTCGTCACTCTTCGCCAACGCGGCTGCTAGTGGGGATTAGGGTGAGTTATATGGTGGAATCGCAGGGAAAAAATAAAAAGAGAAAACAAAAGAATAAAACCAAAAAGGAGATTATGGTAAAAGACAAAGAGACAGCCTTGGAAAAAAAACTGATAAAAAGGAAGAGAGATGAAGTGAGAGAGAAGGAGATAATTTAGATATAAAATATATAAAGTGACCCTAAGAATGAACTGAAATTGGAAAGACAGCACTAACAAAAGAGATTTATGGATAGAATCAAAACATACATTATTTTAATCAAAAAGTTAGGGGGAAAACAACATTTCCAAAACTGAATGTTAATTTGTTGAGTATGATTTTATGTATACAGTTAAACTATGAAACCCTGTGTTACATATATATTTTTATAAGAACGTTTTTTTGTTCCTGCATTGAGTGTCTTAACGTATAAGTTCGATTATAATTTTTGTAGAGCTAAAATGGAACCAGTCTTCAAAAGTACCGTTAATTTGATTGTTGTATGAAGACAGAGAGGGTAAGTACTTCAAAGAAATGATTTGGACAGATATTCAAAAGATTTAATGAAGGAAGAAGAACAAAAACATAGAAAGAATGAGAAGGAGAGAGAGAGGGGGAGAGAAACAGAGGGATAGAGAGAGGGGGGGGGGGGTAAATTATAAAACACGAATGTTGAATTGCATGCGTAATCAATAGTTTTTGAAACTTTTTTAAATATTCTAGAAGAAACAGAATTTTCCTGATGTAAATTGAATATATTTAATTATTAAATTAATCTTTCGGATACCTTTGGTTATCTCATTTCTTTTGCTTTCTAGATCAATACACCCTGCCGTAGATTGACTCATTTGATGGAGTATGCAGTTTGCTACTGCAATCCCCATTTTGATATGTAGGGGTTGCAACTTCTAGGGATGGGTCTTAAGATTTGGGTGTGAACGGGTCTGTTTATGGCATAACAAGCAACGCGGTCCTGTTCACTAATGGACTAAAAGCGTCATTCATCTAACCACTCTCACGTCGCTCCGAATCTCTTCACGTGACACTGGCGGCTTCCTTTGCGATCTGTTCCCACTGCAGAGTACACGTCAGAGTTCATCCTACACCGTGCACAACCCCTTAACCTTATCACCACCATAGGTAGATAGCCATATAGGTAAATTACCTGTGCAATGTCAAACACAATTTGACATGTGGTATAACAAAGGTGTTTAAATGCGTTTTGGTACTGATGGATCAGCATCCACATGCACAGCTCACCTGATGGTCCTTAAGCCTTATCATTCAGCTGAGAGCCATAAGGGCGTTAACTTTTGTAGAATGATAAGAGTTAACATCCTTTCTGGCTCTCTATGATGTGAAGTAGCAGTGGACAGCAAACGTTTTAATATCAAATCGCGTCATAAATTGATATATGTTGCACATTGATTCGCTCTGATCAGATTGACTATTTGCTTTAGGAACATTGAAAAAGAAGAATAATGACATCCTTTCACCATCGCTCTAAAAGCTCATTAGACAACCAAAGTAACACAACATACATCAAATTTGTATGTATTTCAATTTGGGATAAATATAATGATTCTTTAATACTCAAATATGTTCTGACATATTTAGTCACGAACAACTTCTCCCATCTTTAATCTAAGGGTAGATCTGTATGCCCTGAATTAACCTCTGATGTAGTTTATTTAAAAGCTTATACATTACAATTAAAAAAAAAAAGCAAAACAAAACAATAGAACTATAAAATTTAATCTTATTGGCATCATGACATACCTTTATCCGTATTGGACTTTTTTCTAATTAATTGTATCATTATCAAGTTCATTTAAAGAGGTATATTCATGTCTTTTTTTTTCTCGCATACATAAATCAGTTTTAACGAAAGTATAAACAATATGTGGCACCGCATTACGTGTAACAAGTTGTATTTATGTGCGATGTTGATTATCTTTTTTTTCCAAGCATTCTTTATGTACATGTATGTAAGTCTGCTTTAATTAGTATACCGCTACATAATGTTGTTCCTCATATCCTTATGCAAATGTTTACAATGATTTCATTTCTTATTACCTTTGTAGGAAGAGATTATAACAAAAAGCCTGTGTTAAAAACAATTCAAAATTTTGAAAATTTGAATATTTCATTTCTTATTACCTTTGTAGG
Organism: Heliocidaris tuberculata; assembly: GCA_025618425.1. Taxonomy (NCBI): domain Eukaryota; kingdom Metazoa; phylum Echinodermata; class Echinoidea; order Camarodonta; family Echinometridae; genus Heliocidaris; species Heliocidaris tuberculata. Next base: position 8,977,111 of record CM046839.1, read on the forward strand.
AAGAGATTATAACAAAAAACCTGTGTTAAAAACAATTCAAAATTTTGAAAATTTTGAAAATTTGAATATTTCATTTCTTATGACCTTTGTAGGAAAACATTATATAAAAAAACCTGTGTTAAAAACAATTCAAAATCAAAATTTTGAAAATTTAAATAGAAAGAAAGAAATTAAATAGATAGAGAGAATAAGAAAGAAAGACACAGAGTAGAAAAAAAAGAAATGAGAGAGAGAGAGAGAGAGAGAGAGAGAGCGAAGTGAATCTGTGTATTGATTGAGCACTCATTGATATTAGTAGAAGGCCCACTGCAAGGAAGAACTTCAATTTCGTACAGACACGACTGCCTTCTTGTCCTGTCAGAAATCCATGAAGGTGCTTGAGAGCCATGAGCATGGTTGGACTTCGTTTTCTCTATCTTTTTTCCTGTTTACTTCTCATCTCTTCTTCATACTCTGTTCCCTATTTTCTGCTTGATTCTTCTTATCTTTCATACGTCTTCTGTCTCTACTTCTTTAAGACTTTCTCTCCTTTTCCTTCCATTCCTTGTTCTTCCTCTTAGCTTCCCAATGTCATTTTACCCTCTAAATTCTTATCATAAGCATTTCCCCATCTTTATTTTCTTCCCATGTAATTCCTCCATAGTACTTTAACATTTAGACTTATACATTATGCACTGTGTAAATAATTTGTTTTATGTAGTGTCTTGCTTCTAAACATTTATATTCACTGGAAGGTCAAGTTTAAAGATTCATAGACTGATAGAAGACATCTATAAACACGTTTTGAAGATCAAATATACAAACAAGAAATCAAGTGAATTAAATGTTCACGGTAATCCATGAACAAATTGCCTTCGATTTGAAACAGATTATTTAGCGGATATAATTATGACCATGATGACACTTCGAAATATTTTACGTGTCCCTTTGCAGAGCACAAGGCCTCTTACTCCACTCTTTTTGTATCAAATCTTGAATGAGAAAAACCTGAAAACTAGGGTAAAAGAAATCCCTTCAATTATGTCAAAGATCACTAAAGTCACGTTAAAGAGATGAAAGCTTTTCTAGATGACCAAAAAGGAGTAATTACAATTTTTGATGCTTTCCATCAACCTCTAAAACGAGCTGATTAATGACTGGAGGCCATGGAAGCTGGTATTGAGTAGTAGTAGAACTCGGTCAATGGAATCTTCTTCACCCTCTTTTCCGGTCCGAAATGTACAGAGTGAATTAATGATTCATTTTCCCGCCAAATTACGTATAATGACGTTCCATTTAATCTACAGGTGCTCTGCCTTGGAATCGGCAATGCGAGAACGTGTGAATCATTTTGTCAGAAGTAATTTGGACATTAAAGTCACTAAAAAACGTGTGCATTTACCAAAATAATTGCCAACATGAGTCAAGTGGTCATTGATTGGGAAAGGGTTCCGTCGAACTAATCATTTAACGCCAAAAACGAGACAAGTGGAAATGTTTTCAATTAAAATAATTAATACCTTTTAGTATGTAATAGTAGCCTGTAATTTAGAAATGTATAAAGGCTTGGATAGCTTTGAGGGTTATAGTATAGGCGGGTATCCTGAATATGGGGTTGTCAGAAAAAAGGGGGTACCGGGCATAAGGACTGAGGCAGAGGAAAGAGAGATAGATAGATAGATAGAGAGAGAGAGAGAGAGAGAGAGAGAGGATGGAGAACGAAAAATAATTATAACATCGGAAAGAGGATAAGTATAGTTCGGAGTTACATGTATACATCAATAATATTGTAGTACATCTGGGGGGGGGGGGGAAATAAAAAGCATATACAGAAGATAGTCTATATATGCCTTTCCTGATACAAAGTCATATACAAAATATATCTATGGTGCATCTGCCTTAATCATTGCTCACCTATTTCTATTTTTTTCAACATGTAACATTCGAATTGTAAGTTATTCCTGTTATTAAAAAAATTAAAATTAAATTAAAAAATCACGTTTCCATCTACTCTCAACCTTCCCCCGCTTCGAAATTTTCTTGTAGTTCAGCATCTGCTTTTATAATAGAGCCTGATCGGTTAAGAGTAGGCATTTTGTCCGTCCGTGACAATGAATATTTTGTGGAATATAATTTTAGTAGGTTATCATGGCAACCAAATTTTATCAAATTTCTACTCCTTCAGTTATGTCCTTCACAATGAAACATAAAATAGCTCACTTCAACTAAATACTTATTTTCTACAGGCCTTAAAACTTTCAAAATTTGTCAAATGTCCGTCCGTGACTAACCGATCAGGCTCAATAACCTTTAGCATTATGCATGTTTAGACACAGGGTATAGTAGTGATAAAAAATGCATATTTTCGTGTGGGTAGAAGGTCGATTTGCTCAATTACCTAAACCTCAAAGAACATTTAAGCAAATTTTAGTTGAGTTGACAGTAAACAGAGACACAATCTGGGCCCCGTTGCATAAAACTTACCATTAATGGTAACTCTGCTATCAATGGTAACTACCATGGTAACATCACTCAACAGCCAATCAAAATCAAGTTTTCCATGGGAGTTACCATTGATGGCAAAGTTACCGTTAATGGTAAGTTTTATGCAACGGGTCCCTTGTCTCTTGAATGTTTTACTCACACCAGCGTATTCAATTTGGAACACTCTGCAATGTTTACCATATCCAATCATTTGAAACTTTAGACAAGTGACTTGTTCAATCTTAATACTATTCAAACAACGTTTCAATGAACATCGATCACATCAATGTTGCCTTCCTTGCTCTTTGACTGAAAGGTCTTGAGTTTGGAATGCTCCACATCACCAGAATACTATAGTAGAACTACTAAAAATAAATACTCGATAATTTAATTTCCTATTTAGCTTTACAAATCCTCTACCCCCTGCGTGCTGAGATTTAATTAGACATGAGCGAAAATCGACAAGTAGCGACTGGCAAATGTCATAAATGAAAAGTGGAACCATAATACAATTATACAGTTACGGAAATGGCCCGCAAGACTTTCAACTTTCAAGTGCTGCTATAACAGTGGAAATAATTTATTCAAAACGAATAACTTGTTTTGTATTTCCATCGCATATCCCTGCAACCCGTGTAAAAGTAATGTAGCCTGCGTCGTAAAATCATGTTATATTTTCAAAACACATCATTCAATTTGGGTGGACATAACTGCAGCAACATATCCACATGCAGGTGTACGGAAAGAAAATTAAAATGCTTTAATTTAGATGTTTGTTGAAGAAAAAACACGAAATGAGCATTTTCTTTTTCTTAAGTTCGTGTACAATACTCATGATACTGAAGGTTTTTCCTAATGGTGTTTGTACTTCGTGCTATTTTGTATATCTCTTTTCGTGAAATAAATTTTCATTTAATATAACATTTCTGCGAGAGAAAATAATTCAAGAAATATATGGCGAGAGGAAAATATGCAAAATCTTTAAATGAAGTGATATATTCATTAGTAAACGCTTTCTTTGTCTGCATTTTACTTCGCCATCTCGTCACTTAACTGTGTTTGACTGTCTTGAAAGTGCTAAGTATAACACGAAGTCAAATAAAAGCTCACTCTCTTTTTAAAAAATTATTTTTTATTTCCATTTTATCTCCAATTTCTTTCATATTTTAATTGGTCAAGGGTGATGAAGTAACTTTATTTCCCCTCCTCATTAGTCTACGACTCCATTAAATACTCCATTAGTAGGTCTGCATACAAGCAGGAGTCAAAGAAGTGGATCTTGAATCTCGGTTTCTTTATAATCATGATGGATATGCCCAGTCCTATTTTTTTGAACAAAATACGAAATATATTTATAAATGATCAAAGTAAAGTTTTAAAAGTCCATGAAAATAAAAGAAAGAATAATTAGGCAGTGTTAGGTGCTGGAAATCATCGATGTGGTTGTTTTTATAAAGGAATCTTGGGAAAGAACAATTTGATTTGAAATTTGATTTTTGTTGTTCCAACTTTTTGAGATTTTTAAAGCACCATTAGTAGGTTCTAAATAACATAACGATGGAGGAGAAAAAATAAATTACTTCATATCTACTCAGTCAGTTATAAATCACATTCTCTATTGGCAGTAATAATCTGCCCCTCTTTCTCTTTCTCCTGCACTTTCGTCAACAGATCAACTACTCTCTCATTCTCTTTTTCTTTATCACCCTTCTCCCTCTCTTTCTTTCTTTAAATCACTAGCTCTCTCTCTCTTATACTCTCTTGGATTCTATCGTATTCTTTCTCTTGTGTACATCCCTACTTGTATGCATTTAAGAATGCATCGACATTTTGATTTTAAAGTTTTTATCTCGATCTAGTCACGAAAATCGAGCCATGTTTCTGCCTCTATTTTCAGATCTTCTGTATGTGTGCCAATCTCCTGTTTCTCATTCGGAGCATATCATTTTTGACCACTGGCCAGAAATACATGTACATGGATATTATAAAGTAAGTAAGGTATGAATACTTCTTCTTTGCAACCAACACTTTTTTGCTCCGCTCTGTCCGTTTGCATGTCTGTCTCCTTGCTCTACCTATCTCCCTCACTTTTCTCTTTCACCATCTTTTTCTTTCTTTCTCCCGTCTCTCCACTCTCCTCTCCTCTCACTTTCTCTCTCTCTCTCTCTCACTCCCTATCTTTCCCCACCACATATCAAAAGTTCGTTGAGCCAGACCAAAGTGCTTCTGCTACCACCACCCAGCATCATGATAGCCGAAGCACAATGAAGCTCGCTCCAATCAATAGCAATAGAATTTCTTGCTACTCCAATCGATGTGAATACTCCACTTGCCTCCGCGTAATTTCGTTAGATCCATTCAGAAGAACGCCCAGAAGAAGGCGAGAAATTCAATTAGTCGACGATGCAACCGAAAATATATATGGCACATGAAATCTCGGCCTGAATGCCTTTCAATATATTATGTACTTGAATCACACCCCTCCACTTCTTCCTTTTAAAAAACGCAAGACTGAACTCAATAAAGAACACTGAGCAATCTCTTCCCCCATAACGCAATTCCATGTTCGAATGTTGCATTCATTCGGCAAGCACAGTTAATACGACTGGTGTGCTCGGAAAAAAAGATATAAAGCTGAGATTGTATCAGTTTTGGATCCTTTCTTCTCGCTTCCTTCCTGAGCTTACAGTGTTGTTTTGTATACTCGCTGACGCCGCAGACGTTGGCGCCACAAGTTCATTCCCTTTTCTCTCATAACGTTAGAAGTGTGCGAAGGTGTGGTGAGATCATGACGCTTATGAGATCATTTTCAAAGCATGTAGGCAAAATATGAAGGAACGTATACAGAGCTAAGCATCTTGTGATAAAAAAGAGATATATAGAGACGAGGAGCGATGCAGAAAATGAGAGAGAGAGACAGACACACAATATAAATAAATACCGATTAGAGAGAGAGAGAGAGAGAGAGAGAGAGAGAAGGGGGGGTCTAAAGTTCATCAAGAAGAGCATGAACTAAAATCAGAGATATATCATGCGAAAGAGGTTACAAGAGAGAAAGAGAGAGAGAGAGAGAGAGAGAGAGATGGGAGCGAAGAAACAAGAAATAGTGAAAGGAGAGAGAGAGAGAGAGAGAGAGAGAGAGAGAGAGAGTATTATAATGTATAAGTTGAATGAAGCATTAAAATAAATCAGCCAGATCGGTAGCAGCAAGACAAAATTGGAAAACTCAAAGGAATCGAAAGGTGACATGGGGAAATATATAAGCTTTATCATAAAATAAGTAATCTCAACCAAAGATGAAATCAGAACAAAATGTAAAAGCAGTGCTATGATCTTTTCTCTGCTTTGAACGGATGATATCCCCAATTATTACTTTTTAATCAATCAGTGATTCAACAATTATACAAACAAGACTTGGACACCGATAGTACGACTCAGAAGTCAGTTGAAAAGCCGTGTTTGGATTTTCTCCCGTCATGCCCTATTTCCTCCGATGATAAAATGTTCATTTGAGGACTTTGCAGTCCACCGATCGATGCTAAAGTAATTGGAATGTGTACACAAGCAGGCAGTGTAAGAATGTAATTCTATCAACTTTTACCCGCCAAAATATAAGTCAACGATGTCGTCTGAGATCGCAGAGCAACAAGGAAAGCGTACGCGAAAAAAAAAAAAAAAATTCACATGATGCTTTTGACAGAAAAATGCAGTCAAGAGATATCATGCCTTGGTGGTATCGGGTATAAAGTTGCTCTAAACAGACGATCGAAGAATGGAAATTTTATGCCAAGTTAATATTCTAGTCGTAATTGATGTTTTATAAAGATGGAAACTCTGATTATCTTCGAAAATTTATTCTATTTCTATTTTTTAAAAGATATTATTATGAAAAATACCAAACAACCAAAAGAGATCACCCAGCAATATCAGCCCTGGATACGCTTTTATAATAATTATTTTAAAAAAGGCAAATAAACAAAATGTCGAGTTAACACAGCGCTGACATACATTATTATCATTATTATTATTATTATTATTATGATTTATTCGGCAAAGACAATATCAAGAAATAAGTGAATACAGTAGATTTAGATACTATGAGAAAGTACTTCACCTTAACTCAAACAAAGTCAACATTCGTTGTTTTCTCACATTGTAAACACTATAACAGCGCACTGACTCACACTGACTCAACAGTGTGAACACAGTTTCTTAGCATTGTAGATACTAGTAATATGGAAGTTCTCCACACTGTGTGAAACACTGTGAACACAGTATTTTAACGCACTAGATGCAATTAAAATACTCCACACTGTGTCAAACAGTGTGAGCACAGTATTCAACACACCAGATGCAATGAAAGCGTCACACACTGTGAAAACACTATGAACAGTGTTTTAACATAATAGATGCAATAAAAGTGTTCCACACTGTATCAAAAAGTGTGAACACAGTATTTAAAACACTAGATACAATAAAACTGCTTCACATTGTGATAAAACACTGTGAACACAGTATTTTAACACACTAGAAGCAATGAAAATGGTCCACACTGTGTCAAACACTGTGAACACAGTATTTTAACACACTAGATGCAATAAAACTGCTCCACACTGTGCCAAAGACTGTGAACACAGTGTTCTACTATGATTAAACACTGTCAACACAGTGTTTAATCATAATAGATGCAATGACACTGCTCCACACTGTGCGAAACACTCTAATCACAGTATTTGAATACACTGGATGCAATGAAAATGGTCCACACTGTATTAAATAGAGTGTTAAACAGTGTGAAGACAGTGCTTTTACATAGTAAATACAATGATAGCGAGCGACACCCTGTCAAACACTGAACACAGTGTTTTAACATAATAGATGCGATAAAAGTCCTCCACACATATTGTAAAGCGCATAGAGACTTTCTGTATTGTGCGCTCTAAAAGAACAATTTAATATTATTATTATTATTATCATTATTATTATTATTATCATTATTATTATTATTATTATTAATCGTTATTATCGTTATCATCATCATTATCATTATTATTATTATCATCATTATTATCGTCTTCATCATCATCATCATCATCATCATTATAGAGTGTGAACACAGCGTTTAACATAATAGATGCAATGAAAGAGCTCCACACTATATATATATATATATGTCAAACACTATGAACACAGTGTTTTAACATACCATAATAATGTTCCAATACTACTGAGTGGCCACACTATGGCCCATAATATAAATGATACTACTCTCCCTGTCAGGGACGAGGTAATACGCGGAGCCTCGCTTATACAGGGAGAGAGGTGGGTTTAGGTGAGATATCAGCTGATATTTGACATATCAAGGTGTTTAATCAAGGAGTAATCTGTGATAACTCCTTGGTTTAATGTTGCTATAGTATCATAATGATAATACAACATCACTCAAGACAACCGTATGCTGCACTTCTTGGTAAATAACCCATGATCATCAATGAATAGAAACCCGCGATTCTACCAGATTGGACATTAGATTCAGGAGACACGAAATAGTATTCCAAAGATATGCTAATTTTGCCAGTCTGGATAGCTTATATTTCAAATAGTTTTTTTTAGATTGTCAAGTTTCTTGATTTAAACTCTTTACATGAATCCGGCCGCTTTCCTTTCTCCTACAGTTTGATGACAAAGTTCATTGCTTCCAGAAGCCATCTTTCAAATTCAAGATATTCATCCAATACTCTTTATATTTAGAAGTATTACATCCATTTCGACTGGGGCAAAGAACGTGAAAAGGTTGACTGACTGGCAGTAAGCAGGAGATCGATCGTCACGTCTGGCGCAACTCCAATCGATCGATCACGCACGGGGGTGTCGTTTAGCCAGATGAAACGCCTATCGCCCATCCGCAGAGATCTCCCGGGTGTAAGTTCAGAAATCGAGAACTTTGAAGCATGTGCCCTTTTAAACGCTGTGTTACTAAGTTCAAGGTAGCAAACGTCAACTTTGGGCTTGTTTAGTAATAAGGCGAATTTCATAAATAGTAAGCACATAGGTATTCGTTCTTAATAGTAAAGAAAAATCTAGGTATAATCAGGTTTATATTTAATCACTTCTCTATGAAACACTAGCATATTCTTTTTTATATGTTAGTACATTCGTTGGTAAATTTGAGGTTTCGTCGGTATGTACATGAAATTTCTGTCGGAACATCTTGCAAAAAGCAGACCTACAATGAAAAGTTTAGAAATACAAATATATTCTTTCTCCTTCTCTTCTCCCCACTCTCCCCCCCCCCCCCATCTTCTCTCTCTCTTTCTCTCACTCTCTCTCTCTCTCTTCTACATCGATCCTCTCTAGCTCTCCTTTCCACTTATATGTCTCCCCCACTGTATCCTCAAACTAGACTTACATAAACAGTGAAATTAGTAAAAAAAAATATATATATAGTAAGTTTCATGGTTTTATCACATTCTCCATCTTCAACAAAATATATACACGCGGTTACAACAAACCCATATTTTCCTAAATATCACAAACATACAAGCACAGAAGAATAGCCTTTTAACTTAAAGGATATTAAGCTTCATAATAGGCGCTCAGTCCTATACGACAGAAATAAACAGATAAATGAGATTACGAAGAAGCTTTTTTCGGCATTCCATTATCATGATTTTGAAGTTGATTGGTGAATGGTATATGAGTCAGAACATGTGGAAAAATCATATTTCGTTTCATTCGATGAAAAAAAAACCAACTTATCATCTTACTGAGAATAAATGCCGATAATTAAGTGGTCAAAGCTGCACAAAAACACGACTATACAATAAACAAAAGCGAAAATAAAAGCGGCTTTGGAGAAAGTTTAGCGAGGTCACAAACCTTCCTACACTTTTGCTTATCAGTCCACAACAGGATCTAAATTTCGGTAATATCATTCCTTATATGATGGTTCATCACTATACTATGCCATGTATGGGAATGTGTGATTTTAACACACCAACGTAAAAGAAGTTAAAGACATCAGATAGCAAGTCAGACATGCATTTAGAGGTTAACACATGCATGTCAATTCAGTTTAATATGAACCTGCCTTACAGACTGGAGTCTTCCAACCTCTTCATCAGGGGTCATTGTGAGCAGAACTTCCTAGCCCCACTGGTCGAACAGTCACCCCAAAACTCAATTTAACATGGGTATCAGCTACACCAATCAAACGGCATAAATCGATATCCTGCTTCATTCCACAGCTTACCCTTTCTCTTTCCATTTTTTCTTCCTCTAACCAACTTGTTTCTCTATATGTGGGAACACACGCTAGAGGGTACGGCACAACAACTAGATCCCGTTTCACTCTGTGGACCCTGTAGCACTTCTTCTGTTCTGTTCTGTACCTTCTTCTGTCCGGACTCGCAGGCAAAGGCTCCCGGTCGTAAACGTTTGACTTACACCGATATACAGGCCTGCAGAAGAACAAGCGATAAACATGTTCAGGATGATGTTCCAGTCACTCAACTTCCAGTTGATACAGGTATAATAATTATTTCCTTCTTTCACATTATACTTTATATTCTAAATCAACAAGTCAACAGGATCTAGTGCGAGTACTGAATTAATTGAATAAAGCAACAAAATAGTGTATCTTATAAGACAGGTTTTATAAAAAGATGTTATCATATATCACAATTCATTTCTGACAAAAAATCTTTTATCTCCTCTACCCTCTTTTTAAAAAAAATCTTTTGTTATCTTTAGTTTAACACGAAATGATATCGACCTAATAAAGAGTGAGCCTCAGTGAAACCGAAGTCAAAATTGATGCGTATACAACGAACTGCCTTGGTCGATACACCTATCGGTTCTACATCTTCTTTGGAATGAGTCACGTGATCCCCTCTGGTTACGAACTGTTTAGAATCCGTTTTATTTCCTTTCAAGGTTAATCTTGTTTTAATTATTCACCACCTTTATAACTCACAGTATCTCTACAAAAAAAAAGCGATGGAATATTGGATTGTGATGTATGCATCTAATCCTTACACCTTAATTTAGGTATAATAAGTGGACAAGCTACTCTATATAGTAGTATAATGATTGGGCATTTATTTGATGACTGTAGAAAGATTCCATAAAATTTGAGATTCTCCCTCTTTGGTACCCAGGAAATGGATCATGTGTCTAATCATTAAAGAAAATACATCGTTTATAATACATAATTATGCATTATCAAAGAAATACCCTTATTGTCAGTGAACACTGAAATGGTATTCATGCATTTATCTGCAACATTTATATGTAGTGACAAATACAAATCTGTTTTTCAGATAAAAATGGATAGTGTATAGAATAACACCTCGCATATTACATGAATAATGTATACAGAAAATCGGAAATACTGAAAATTCAAATGTAGAAAATGTAGCTAGTAAGAAAATGCCAATAAAGAGCAACATACAATATCCCAGGTCAGTCATAATATTGCATCCAACGCCCCACGCGATATCGATACACTCTATCGATCCTTAACATTTGAGATGGGGAATGATGGAATGAGACGCAAAGCGTGCTCAAACGACCGCCGAGAAATATAAAAAAGACGACAGATATTAAGACGAAATAGGCAGAGAAATATAATGCAAAATGAAGGAGGTGTCATTTCAGATATCTAGATCAATTCGCGTCAATTTAATGCAAATTGCAATCGACTGAAACATTACATTCCAATTTATCGCGCGGATCACTCGCGTGGTGGGAAACTTCATTGCCTGAAAACGACACTGGTCGAGCCTGACATAGATCCATGATTAGCCCAGAAAAACTCGACTAACCATAAAAGAGGCGCAATTTAATAGATGAAGGGGCAATAAAATGACCCATTTGCCGAACTGAAGTGATGGCTAAAGCGACCGCGAAAATACCGAGTGAGTTTTCTCCATCTCCTTTCACTATACAGATGCTTGTATCTAGATCGTATTCGTGAGAATATCAGCGCCGTTCTCTTTTTACATGTAAATTATTGCTTCAAATGATAAAAACAGCATTTACCGACGATAATCACATCAGAATAACAATGTCATTGAAACTGGACACAGATCATGAACATATTCATTACCATTGTATGTCTGTATAGTTTTGCGGTTTTCTTTTCCCGAACATTGCCCATGACTGCATGTACGTGCGAGTGATTTGAGAGCGTGTCACAAACACGAAATCATGAATCATGGAATAATTTCTTCTTTCTTTCTTTCTTTTGTTGTTGTTGTTAAAGACCTATTTAAAAATTCCTACCACTGGAATTTCATAAAGGCCACTCCCCATGCAGATTATCAATAATATGTTATAGTAGGACTATGCAATGAGTTATGAGTGTACACATCAACCTATACATACGTGAACATGTCAGTCGTGACACTATGACTGTGATCAATGTCATGAATATCCCATCATCTTTGAACTTCAAATGTTGTGACATATGATTATTTCCAAGACAGGCATCAATTACTTTTCGCATACTTCATTAAAATACAATTAAAAGTTTATTAATTGATACCATATTGATACGCCGTCAGTTAATCTGTGAAAGGTAAAAGGTCAAGGAAATCTCTCCCTTCTGGGTAAGCGATTGTGTTTGCATGGTCTCATCCTGCAAGAAATGAAATTATATTATTATTATTATTAATGAAAATACCATAGATTTAGAGAGAAAAAAAAGGGGAGAAAAAGATTGAAGATAGAAAGCGAGAGACCGAGAGAGAAAGAGACAGAGGCGATATTATAGGGAAGAAAAGCGAGTTGGACAATGATACGTAACGGCTTGTTCACGCATGCCCCGGCATAATTATATGTGAACAAGCCTTGAAAAGTTATAGATTAGGAAATCATGAAGAGACGCATAATTATATGCAAACACACACACACACACACACACACACGCGCACACATATACACACGCGCGCACACACACACCCACACACGCACACACACACACACACACGCACGCACGTAGCTTGGCCACACCAGTCCACTAGACATCGTGGTCTAGTGGTTAAGGCATTGGCGTTCTAAGCCAACGACCCGGGTTCGATTCCCGGCGGAGACATTTTTTCAACCTTTGCAAAAATTCAAAAAGGGAGGACAGCTATGGGGAACTTTGATTAAGCTACGCAACCATTATTCTCTCATTTTCATTTCTCACAATTATAATTATTTCCACGAGAGTTGCCAAAGCTGTTGTATATGTTATTTCCTTACAATTATATATATATATATATATATATAGTGTGTGTGTGTGTGTGTGTGTGTGTGTGTGCGTGTGTGCGTGTGTGTGTGTGTGGGTGGGTGGGTGTTTTTATGTCTGTTGTGAGCGTGCATATGTGTCGCCGAATCCACTGGCTCGTCTCCATGGTCTAGTGGTTAAGGCATTGGTGTTCTAAGCCAGTGACCCGCGTTCGATTCACAGCGGAGACATTTTTTTTAACCTTTGCTAAAATTCCAAAAAGGAGGACAGCTCTGGGGAACTTCGATTTAAGCGACGCAACCATTATTCTCTCTTTTTCATTTTTCACAATTGTATTTATTTCCATGAGGGTTGCCATCTCTCATGTCTCTCCTTATACTTACAAGATCACTTTAAGATATATAGTCTAAAATGTTGAATAAATAATGACACAAAAGAAAAGATCACATTATAAGTTATTTCTATGAATGTAAATAAACAATTACGAATATTATATCAATCATCAGTAGATATGAACAAAGACTTATAGCCTTTGTTAAGGTCTATTTCTTCTTACGGACTGCATTGAACGTAATAATCTGTATTATTTCTCTTTCTAGTGTCTACGATTTTTTTTTACTATCCATTTATAACCTTGATTTACATGTCTTTCACTATCTACAATAATTTGTGCGCTTAGAAACGCCCGTATAAAGCGCCCTATAAATGTAGTTATTATTATTATTATTACAATATTTCTCATCTCTCTCAACTTCCAAGCTCCATCCCTCTGTGCATGTAGACCCCCCCCCTCTCTCTCTCTATCCCTCCTTTCTTTTTCTTTTATTTGCCTCAACTGTGCTCTTTTACTCCTATATGACGGTTTATGAATAGATTCAAGAAGTTTGTATTTCAAACAGAAAATTAAATTGGCATATTCAATTACACGTAGTCAGAATCGAATAGGGGAATGCTTTGACAGGATTCGAGATGAGAAATTCGCTCTATAAACAGACATCTCGTCCAACTTCAATGACAAAAAGTAGTCTTTGCTGAAATATTATCCCATCGCCTGCCAACGACAGAAGGGATGCTCTCCAAAATTTCCTTATATCGTCTCATCTTGTGCTCTTCTCACTTTCTTGCTCCGGTGGCCTTCTCGTATTTCATAATCTAATCGTCCCATCAGTGAGCGGCTCTCTGGTTCGATAGGACGCCGTGCCCAGCGGGCCAGCGTTCGAACAGCGGGCCGTGTCCTCTTGTTCACAGCCTACGGGGCTTTTGTACGTGAAGTGGCCACACGAGAACTCCCCTCGCGCGTGGTAATCGATATATGCAAGCGATGATCGTGCGTAGTGCGTGCAATTTTGCGCGTCAATGGCCCAAACTGTCCGAAAACGGGATAATTATGTTGAATTAAAAGGATAATAATGTACCCCATACATCAATAGTTTAACATAATATTGATACATCGATCCAGTACGCAAACTTATGATGACAAAATATCAGTAGCTTATTTACTCGTTTAATGAAGCAAAATTAGTTTTTCATCATTAAAATGTGACGAAAAAAAGTGTTCTTGGCTGGATTTGAATCAAACATACTGAAAATTTCATAAGGTGTTGAATAAATCTATTTAATGATTGATAGACTACAAGATACAAACAACATTAAGAGTGTATGTAATCCATGGTATCATTCCTGGACTTTCTGTCTCGAGGGATGTCAGAGTACTGTGATGTCCCCCGTTTCAGCAGGGCCGCTCTTGATAAGAGTACATCATGTTAAAACTTCAGTGTCTGTATTATGATCAGTAACTGGCAGCTCCAGAGAACTACTCCGTAGCATATAGTTACATTGACTTCAGAGTAGCAACAGGGAGGTGGTAGCAATATGAAGTGGTCAGTAATACGAAGTGAGGTGACCAGTGGTCGTTTAGAATGTCGGTTGACCGGCGATGAGATAAAATCCGTTGGAGTGATACCGAAGATAAAATTTCAGACAGTATGTCCGATAGGTGATCATGTTTAAATAATTCATCGCTGACATAGCATTTGGTTAAGAAAACTCAGATGAATTTTTTTGTAAACGGAGTAGACCAATATCATCATTATTACGCTTAGTAGTGTTTTTTATTGGATCGAGGAAACGGTTATTTTCTACTTTAAATATTTCTTTCCACTTATGTAACCCGAATCTCTTGATGAACCTGAGTTACCTAATGGACATGATTTAGATTATGTAGGCCTGTTGTTAGTTTTGATTGTACATGATGGTCCTTATCAACTAGATTTTGTATTTATAAAACTATATAAGCGAATTCTAAATTGACATGGGCAGAAGTAGCCAGGAATGTGTTTTCCGATGAGCTTCAAGACAAAAAAAAAAATCTCTTTAGAAGATCCTTTTTAAATTATTGTAAATGAGTACATGTATCACAATTCAGGACCTACGGGAATATTGCATGGACCACGAAAGCGGAATTAAAGAGCCTGAAAAAGTCCGTTACTCTTATAATATTATCGTCGCAAGATGACACACGCTTATATTGCTATTTCACTCTCCTTTGGAACGTGTGAAGTGCCGCAGGAGCCATTTGAAGGTCCTATTTTATTAAATATGTACATTCACATGTATATAAATGTTGATAAATGTCACCTATCCTTTAGAATGGCTACTAATTTGCAGATGAAAATATGTAATCTATATGACGTGATAAACGTGATGATATCACAGTAATGATGTCGATAAACTACCAAAAAGGTGCAATGGTAAATTAATTCAGACAAAACTTTTGACACAAACTAATTTGTGTGTTTATCCACAAATAATTATGTGCCCAGTTCGAAGCGATGGAAGGTTAAAAGACACAAATAATTTCGTTTATCTTCATAATTCATATACTCTTGTGTAAAACCTTATTTGGAGAGTTTTGCTTCTAATGTTTTATTTATGACGAGTGAAAATGAATTCAGCTAAGCTTAAACACTGTTAAAACTTAAAATAATAAAACTATTACTGATGGACAGAAGAATTCACACGTAGATGGTGTCAATTTTCCGAAACCCTGTAATTGAAATACAGAACAAGAGCTCCTCAACAAGGGGCTATAGTGATGTCATTCAAATATTGACCTTGATTTGTTGAAATGTTGTAATTGCGTTTAACGATATCACTCACTAATCAAAGAGTATTTCATGCAGAGATGAATGATATTAGGATATTAAGGATAAAAGTTAGTACGTCATATTTCATTTTGACCTATAGGCCTTAAGGGTTAAAGAAAGTTATTATTTTCATTCAAATCTACTCTTTAGCAATAAGACATTCATCATGAAAATAGTTGCATTTAATATATAAGAGGAAAACACTCCTGGAAGTTCAAAATGTATTCAATCCTTTGATGAATTTACTTTAAAAAACAACATAATAAAACAAAACAAAACAATTTGCTACAAGTCAAAGTGAATTCTGGAATTATGATGTGTTAAAGCCAAGGCAAAATAAATTACAATTTAAAAGTCTTAAAATCCAATCATACTCCAGTATTGGACAAGGCCAAGGAAAGTAATAAGATATTTTTTTTTATTCTTCACGCTGTTTATAGTTACACATTCGAGCTTTCCTCCTTTAACATATTTTGGGGTATATATTCTTTGATGACATTTTTAACCTATTTTAGAGTTTTAATTAGGACTAATGATCTTCATTTAATTGCAAAAATATTTAAGAAAAAAAATAAAGGAGGAGGATAAGACAAAAATAATCTCAAGAAGAGGAATCAAACATGACTGTGTAAAATGGATATGGAATTGGATGGTAGAAGGGAAAGATTTAAGTTGATACGAATAAGGATAGGGATAGGTACTGAAAAGGGCAGTGATAATGATGAAGGATTAGGCAAATACGAACAGGATTTATGGGACTGGAAGACAGGAGAGTTAAACTTTCCTAAATACCTCGACTCGAGTCTATTTCAAACGACTGAGATGTAATTATACACTCCTAATCTCTAGACCTACATACCTATGAATAAATCCTTCAAAATAATCTTTGAAATCTGATTTATGGTTTAAAAGTTCAAAGAACCAAAGGAAATAAACAGGAACACAAAATTGGTGAACAGATATAAGTCATAAGCCATGAAATTAGAGCAGGCATTGCAAATCAATTTTCATATTCAATCGTAGATGAAAAATTCATAGATTTCCCCTCCATTTTAATCAGCAGAAAGGATGACAAGGTCCTCAAGCAAATGGTTTACCTTGTAAAGTATTCACATGTTATTATTCACTCCCGATGATCTTTCTTATTAGAGCTAAAAAGACATTAACTTATATCATTTTACACAAATTTTGGTTTTCAAAAGATGATCTAAAACGAAGACCCTTCAGATTCAGATTCAGATTTAATTTATTGTCATGTTATTAAAAAATAACATAAAAATTGCTTTCAGACTCTTGATACAGAAATACAGAAAATAATGTGCAGAATATAACAGAATAACAAGAATGTGTCACACGTCAAATCGCAAAACAAATAAATACACTGTACATATAGACATAGCTATGGATATAGATATAGATACTGTGCGGCCTTTTTCCCAGCCCACATAATTAAAAACATGCATGTTTAAGAGATCCACATATATACTTCTGGACGACATAAATATTGCTGGTTAAATTAGTTTCCCTTTGTCTTAGTTTAAAAGAATCCAGTAAAATAACTTGGTTGTGAAACTGGTATTATGATATGTATAAATAAATCAAACTCATAAATTTAAAATACAGATAATGGGTATAATCCCCCCCCCCCAAGACTTCGTGAACAAATATCCAATACCCTTGTTATCATTGCCGTTAATTCCCAACTATCTTTATAAGCTGCACTGTTCTAGTTTTTCAGTATAGATCAGTGCAATGTTTCCGTTGCTCAGAATATCTGTAAGAAGTGAAGCCAGGCTGACAAACCTAGGACATAATCAACCTTTCATCAGCATGTCTGTACTTTTATCCGAAATCATAAACATTGGCAGCATAATATTATGTTCGGATAATATTTCAACCTATCAACTTTGTATATGTACATGTAGGGTTTCCATTGGTTGTAGATTGGTTGTTAAAAAAAAAAAGTTTCCCCAAATTAATATTTCAAAATATTTGAAGCAAAATTTCTTAATTGTGCATAGCTAAGGGTCTCTTCTATTAAATGACACATAAAGATCTAGCAATATTTTACGCTCGAGTGAGCAAAGGCCACCGTTGTGAAAAGGTGTAAAATCCAGTCTTGAAAAAAGAATTGGTATTTATTGTTGCTGGTATCAGCAAAATTGACAGTCATGAAAAGGCTTAGAAATATTTCCTATTTTTATCATTAACAAACACTTTATGAAAGAACAGATTTTGTTCTCTGTATGTACTTACGTATCTCACCAGCATTTTTATGCTTCTTGTGCAAGTAACTACTTTATTGAGTGTTTTGAAATATTAATTTTGGCAAGGTTTTTTTTTTTTTTTTTTTTTTTAAAGCAGGTTTTCTCAGTGAATCATAAGGTTTTCACTGAAGCGTAAAATATCGTTCGATGTTTTGGCGTCATTTGATATAGACCGTAAGCTTTCCATAGATATGAACATTTTGTGAAATGTATTTTTTTTTTTAATGTACATTTTGGGAGACTTTTTCCAACTGTCAACTTTTAAGGGATCTCAAATTTAACACATACCAGCCAGAACAAATACCAATTCTTGTCAAGTCTGGATTTTGCACCCTTTCGCAAAGTCACTTTTGCTCACTCAAGTTTAAAATATCGCCAGGGTTTTGATGTCATTGATAGAATAGACCATAAGCTTTCCATTGGTTTAAAAATTTCCTACAAATATTTTGTAATATTTAAATGGGGAGACTTTTTTTAACTTTTTTTTTTGGGGGGGGGGGGACGCTCTGTATATGTATATGATTTGCTTTACAAAGAAAGAAAATGGTTTGTTTTAAAGCATATATTACTTCATAATTGAATTTGAGATCCCCTTACTCTCTCCTTTTCCTTTTATGAGATATACAATCAAGAACTAAGCGTGTAGGGAATCATTTCTCGAGTTTTTGTGTGAAAACTCCGGGTTTATGACTGAGTACCAGAACATCTTTAATATGACAACTGAGCACCAAGCAAGGCCATTCGTCGATATCTGTGGACATTGCTGCTATTTGTCAACTTAAGACCATCTTCCAGATTCCAAATACTTTGAAAGGTTTTCCATTACAATGCTTTTAAAACGACTATAACGGTAACCGATTTGCAAAATAACAAAATATCTCCCTTTCTACATCTCATCGTACCATTCCCTTACGAGTTCATAACCTTGTTCTCTTGCACTTGTTTGAAGTTTTGCAGCCAGGAAGGATTATCATTTTAGTCCTGAGACGTTGTATGATTATACAAACAGGATTCACTATAGTCCAAAGATTTTGATATGACTGTTAAAATGTCTACACAATTCACACATACGTTTAGCAAAGGCATAATTTGACCTAATAATGCATACTGTATTTGCATACAATTCCCAATATTAGCAATCACAGCGTGCAAGCTGTCTTCTGACCATTGAAGGCAAGCGCTATAATGTCCTTTTTTAATAAAAAGGAGAATCATCTTTTTCTTCATCTAAGAAATCCCTGCCGGAAAGAACACATTGTCCCACAGTGTGTTCACAGTGTGTTCACAGTTGTTCACAGTGTGTTCACAATGTGTTCACATATTCGACTCTGTGAAGATGTGATTCACAATGTTAAAACGCTCGAATTTAACAGTGTGAAGATGATTTCACACTGTGGACACCTCCACTGTGTAGTTTACCACATAGTGTTGTGATGTTCGATTTCACAGTGTGAATTTACTCGCTCACAGTGTGAAGATGTGATTCACAATGTTAAAACGCTCGAATTTAACAGTGTGAAGATGATTTCACACTGTGGACACCTCCACTGTGTAGTTTACCACATAGTGTTGTGATGTTCGATTTCACAGTGTGAATTTACTCGCTCACAATGTGAAGATGTGATTCACAATGTTAAAACGCTCGAATTTAACAGTGTGAAGATGATTTCATACTGTGTTACACACTGTGAACACACTGTGGGACACTGTGTTCTTTCCGGCAGGGATATCAGCGGTCGAGATAATTATTCAACATTAGCGGATGCTTCAACCGTATTCCCCATTTTGCTCTGTTTTATGATGCGGTTTTTTTTCTTCTGTTTTCTATACTTCTGAGCATATTCAATCACTGACATTCCTTACTTTCCTTCTTTTTCTTTACTTCTTCTTCATCTTCTTAATATTGATCATTTCGGAAAAAATATCTGCATGAAAATTCACATTTGCCAGAGTACTCTCTATTCTACAATCATACACCATCACTCACTCGCACCTAGACACTCTAGGCGCACAGTCCATCTCCTTGATTAAAAACCTGTCCTTTTTTATCCCCCTAACATCTCCCTTTTCCGGTTTTTTTCTCCTCGCCTTCTTTTTCTTTTTCTTTTAGCGAACTTTCTGGAAGAAAAAGAAGATAAAAGGTAGAGCTATCCATATTGGATACCGACTCGGTGATTATGAAAAGTTTCTCACATTGCCTAGTTATTCAGTCATGCGAGGTGTACTATCACTACTGAAACAAAATTGAAATAGAGAGCTATAGAGGAAGAGAGAAAAATTATGATCAGATTGAAATAACTGTGGAATTCATATACCATAAAACATACAAAATCATACCCCGAAAAAAGTACGATGAGTGTGAAAGAAAAAGCCGTCATACAACGTAGTGTTTTCACTTAAATACCTGTCAGATATGACACAGTAGTTTATTCATCGAAAATCTGATTACAAGTTCATAAAGCTAGACGATTTGACAATCTTCATCCTTACATGGCAATATAAGAATATAGTTTTTTTTTTTAAATTGTTTTACCTCCCTCTCAATTAAGCCTATTACAAGTTATATCCTATCTCAGTGGCGTAAGGTGGATCCAGGGGGGCGTTTCATGAAAGGACTTGTCAGATATTTTATCCGACAAATTTGCTCTCAACCAATCAGATGCAAAGATTTGAGTAGCTTATAACAGTTGTCGGATAAAATATCCGACAACTTCCTTTCATGAAACGCTCCCCAGATATTGAGGGGACCGGCATCATGGGTGTGTGTGTGTGTGGGGGGGGGGGAACAAATCTTGCTCGGTCGATGAAATGTGAATTAGTAAGGCAAGTGTTATGGTTCGGGTATCATGGGTATGGGCCGAGGTTATGCCATCTTATTTTAAAGTTCCCCTACGAGTCCCTCTTGCTTCTCTGTTTTTTTCGCCCCTCGATGGATAACATGGCAAAGGGGGAACGTACCGCCGTTTTCCCATAGCTACGCCCCCGCTATGTGTTTACTGTAAACTATTCATTAAAAACATGATTCCTCATTGCATTACGCTCCCCCGAAACAAAACAAAACAAAACAACAAAAACAAAAACAACACCAACACCAACATAAACCAGATAATATCTATTCTTAAGAGAAATTAAACTTACGTTCCGATGCTTTCACTGAAAATTCCATATACCTTATCAATGTAAATGAAGATGAATGAATATATTTTGCCATCCGATTACAAGGATAACCACCCCAGGGCAAACAAGCTCAGACAAATACACCTTAGCGCATTTTTTGATATGCTCTCTAAATATTGCGTACATTATTGTTATCATAATCCATTGTAGAAAACTGCCCCCGCATTATTACCCCATGGACAAATACCCTGGCGTAATTACACTGAGCACCAAAGGATTATACACTTTTGGTTTGATTATAATGTATATAAAAAAATTTAATTCTAAATAATCCTTGTAAGCATATAAGTAATTCACATTCCCCTGGCTATATCGACAGCATAATATTTTTGCATTTACTTAAGTTACCTTTGAAACAGCGAGCTTTCTATTTCAGAAGAAGAAAAAAGCTCAATGAAGGAAGTGACTTCAAAAACTTTTCAAGTAGATATGACCTAACTTCCTGTGGAGTTAAATAACAAAGAAATACTAAAATCACAAAAAAATGAGAAAACTCCGTGACTTAGTATGCATTGAATTTCGTAATCTCTTCAAGAGTGTTTCAAGCAGCAAGTTTGTTCAGTGTGTACCAATACTGAATATGAATCTGGTGGTGCTGTAGTATTTAATTATGTGTCATTTGCAAACACATTCCACAATTTTCTAGCAGTTTAGAGTAAGGAGCAAAATAATGTGGTCAACGAGAAAGAAAGAGAAGCATAATTTAAGAAAAATACTGCTATTGTTGTTGTTGACATTCTCTAATACATTGACTTAGCCTACTTTAACATTTATGGGTGTGTGAATGGGGGGGGGGGGGGCAGTCACAGCGAACTAGCCTACTATCAAACAGGAATGACAGACGTTCTTGAGAATCCTTTGCCAACAGAATCTTAAAAAATTATGTCCCCAAATCACTGTTATCTTTTTATGGCCCCTATACCCCTGACTATGCGAATGTAAAAAAGAAAAAAAGAAAAAAAAAAAGAATAGTCTTGTCAAATCTTTGCTTGATTTCACGACAGCACTACATTTCTTCGCCCATCTCTGTGCTCAATAAGATACAGAAAAAACACATCCCCATACTCTGCCGACTCAAAGGAGGAAAAAGAAAAAAAAAATGAAATGGTTTCAGTTTCATACCTAAAAGAAATGATCACAACTTTTGTTACAAATCAGAAAAAGAATCGTCCATCTTGAGACAAAATATTGTACAAGACTTCTCGGTTCGTTGTCCTGCGGAACCCTTACATCATAATATGTTTTGGTTATTGTGTGAAACATAATGATAGTGTTATATAGCGAGACATTGTCAGAGACTGACAAATAGCATGAACAGAGGTAGAAAAGGCAGACAATCAAACAGATAAAGACGAAAATCAAAAATAATTTTAGATAGAGAGCTGTGGAGAGGCAGCAAAAAAAAAAAAAAAAAAAGGGCAAAAGTTTAAGGAAATATGAACTTAAAATGATATAAGCAGAGAAGGTTTAAGGAGGAGACAGAGAAGGGGGTGGGTACAATAGAAATGAGAGAGTTATATAGATCGTAAAGATGGGGAGGGAGGAGAGTGAGAGTTGAGGAGACTCAAACTGACGAAGAAGAAGATAACCTACTGGAGACCAGCACCATCTTGATCTTTTAACATGATTAGAAGTATATAGTTGTTATTTAATATTAAACAAATATGAATTGAGATTTTTAAAAAAAAAAAAAAAAAACATGTCATCATTACATTTTCATGCCCCCCTCCATTTCTTTGTCTTGTTCCCTGGCATTCTCTCCTTTTCACATCAACACGCATACGCGCAACACACAAACCCACACACACACCACACACACACACCACATAAACCAGGGAAATACATGTATTTCCCTGTACACACTCAGCCACATTCATCCCCATACACGCACACACCCACCTGAACGCACGCACACACATTGTATATACATACATACATATATATATATATATATATATATATATATATGAATATATATATATATATAATGGAGTGAAAAAATATACAAATCTTCTAAAGCGAGGAGAGAGAGAGAGAGAGGGTAGGGGCGACATTTTTGGCTGCCTCTCCCGATACGTTGCCAACTCGAAGGAGGAAAGTAAAAATATAGGCATGGTTCTTTCTCTCTCTCTCTCTCTCTCTCTCTCTCTCTCTCTCTTGCTCCTGTCATATTTCCAACATACAGTCACCCAATCTTCAACTCTGGATCGCGACAGCTAGCTGCTGTCTAGATGGCTGGCTGCGTATTATTAAAAAACGAGTTTGTTTCCGATGATATCCCAATCAGTGTTGAGTTCTGTGTTGGTTCTATCTGTTAATTGATCCTCGTGCGTCCATACCCAGGCCAAATATTGTCTTCTCTTATCCAGCTCCTTCTCTCTCTCTCTCTCTCTCTCTCTCTCTCTCCATCTCTCTTTTCTCTCCATCTCTCTCTTTCATTTTTTCCGAGAGACCTCTTAGAAGAAAATTAATTGCCCTCGCGTATAGCTGTATCGCCTCACGAGTGACGCCTCACATGCCCGTCGTGACTCTCTTGTTATTTTAGTTAAACTGCCGAGAAATTGGTCGTTTTGCCGACTTCGTGACAGTCCGATAATAAGAGGGTGACCGAAGAGTCTTGAGTCGCAGACTACTTTAAGGTAACGGGGAAATAACTGAAAATATTGACGTATTAGGTTAGGTATTTCATTAAATCCACTTGTGTTTCAATTCTTGAACGCACCATTAAAAAAACATTTAAAAGAGTTTTTAAAGTTATTTCATTTTCCTGATTTTGAGTATTGTACTGTATTTTGTATATTGAACATCACTTATATCAATCTTCTGTTCTTAACAATGATATAAAATAAATCATAGGCCTACACGAATTACACAATAGTATTATATTAAGTCATTTACAAGAAGTAAATTTTGATTTATTCTTGTCTAAATTTCTCTTTATTCATATAAATTTTTTGTGACATTCTAGCTTGAAATACTAAAAGTTTATTCTGATTTCTTACATTTAAATTTTTTCTTATTTTCTAGGTATGTAATGTACAGAATTATAAAAAGAATGAAACCGAAATACGGTACATACACTCTAAAAGAGAGGGGCATTCTGATATCAATTTCACCATTGGTATCACCAATGGTGATTATTTACAACTACCCATCGCAAAAATTTATCCGAAACTGAATGAAAATACCAAACTCAAAGTATAAAAAAGGGTTCCAAAATTAATAGGGAAAACGCAAAATGGCTTACTTTGCAGACTAACATGATAGTCGATAGAAACCATAAGATAAGATGTCTGTCCTGAGAACATGGTCTCCAATTTTTTTCCATCTCATTCTTCTTTTTGCCGCGCGCGAAATGATTAGTCGCTAATTGATTAGAAAGCCGGTCGGTAGTGCGCATGTCACTGGCGGGCGCAATTTGATATCGCGCCGCGCGCGCCGTGTAATAGTCTGGCTCGGTGGTTTCATACTCATGCGACGGAAATTTCGGGTTTTGTTACAGCGCGGGGATTCGATGCCGTTTGCTTGGCAGCCAGCAAGCAATTGCCTTTCCAGTTTTACGACGATGACGCACTCAGACCCTTGATCCACTATTTCTTCCTCTCTAAGAAGGTTGAAAGATCAGCATCATTATCAATATTATCATGATTACTATATGTGGTTTAATTTGTAAAACTGTCATCATAGTTTTTGTATAACTAAACGGTTACATTTCCTTAAATATCATACCCTCATGTCTGAAAATAGTACTTGAAATTGAAAGAAAGAAGTATGAATTACACACAGATGATTCATAAAAAGTAAGCTATAACGAGCTAACTAATATGCCAAGAATGAAGCCTAATATCATGAAAAGCACAACAAAAGAAAACAAAAGCTACACAAGGGGTGTTGTGGAAATAATACGCTACAAGGCCCTTTCATTACAAAAGCAAGGCATTAAGAAAAGAGCAATACCGAGGAAAAATCAAGTAACTGTGACTTGTCTTTATGGAAATTTGATCTTGCAGAAACCGAGATAAGAATAAACTTTAGTCTCATCACTACAAGTTCTTTTCAACTACGAAAAAAAATTGTAGTTCAGTGAACTTTATTGTTCTATAATCTCTTTAGAACTACCTGAACATGTCATATGATATCTAAATCCTTCATTTAAACCATATTAATGAATATTTGATCCGGCCCGTTTCCTCTGCAAGGCGAGATAGGCTTGCCCGTCTCGGCATCAGTTGGGTGTATGTCATTAAAGCTAGCCGACAATTTTGCCCCTTAAAAAGACACCTGATATTCCATGCTCTCTCCTTCATTCATTTGTTGAAATTTGTATTCAAATATATAGGATAAGTAGGTTATATACTTTTCAGTAAGGAGATCGGCCTTTAAGGCCCATCTATGATGCTCCATAATCGGTTGATGAAATGACGATTTCATGTTTTCAAGTTTGAAGCCAAAAACTTTTCATGAAATAATGCGCTAAGTATTTTGTGGTTCCAGTGCAACTATATCCCTCGAAGCAATTTTCCAAACTGTTGAATCTTTTTGCTAGCAATCACGATGAAAGCAAAATCAATGTCTTTGAATTGGATAATGTGAAGATGGATTTGGTTGAAATGTATGTACTGTACGTCTATTTGAATTGAACTGTACATTGTATTTCAACAAAAAGTGCTATATATAAACCTAACCTTATGTATCAATATCAATGTTAAAAAATGATAGTTAACCTTTCAAAGCCCTTTTAACCCCCAAATTTTCAGCTGTACATGTTAGAAGATCATATGAAGTTCTTCATTTAGAATATTATTGTAAAATGGTAAATGGTGTCTGTTCTTTTGTTGTTCTTTTTGTTGTCCTGGACACGTTGTACATAAACAGAAGTTTGATCAAAGACAAGTTAGAACGAGAGTGAGACAAAAAATGAGATGGATCAATGACGGTGGAAACCCCCACCCACCTGGAAGTGCTTTCGATCTCCAAGTTTGTTCCGAAAAAATTCTGTTCGAGATATTGTATGTGTCGTATTGTTCTTGTTCTCGTTCTCTTCTGGACCACTCATTCAAGATGAAGACAATCATGTGCATTTCATATAGTGTCTCTATACCCATCCAGTCCCGTTAAAAAACACCCACACATATATACACAGCACATCATTCCCCCATACTTATTATCATATGGACGGATATTCTTCCATCAACTATAAAAACATCATTAGACCCAGAAGAAATATATATATCCTTTCTCTAAAACTTAATCAAGATTTTTGCTTTGATAGTATAATAATTATGTTATACTCCATCATCTATGTTTATTTTCTCCAAGTAATTTCACTTGGTTGCCATCTAATCACTTAATGTTTACTTCAAAGAAGGTAACTATGAGTACAAACGAATGCTGATCTTATTGGTATACTTCAAGAACTCCATAACAGACAGAGTGAGAAGTATTTTTTAAAGAAAGGTTTGCGGAACCAAATTTTCAATTTTCCAACATATTTACTTGGGCTTCTCTCTGAACATCGATAATCTTTACACATTAATGAAATTCATTTGACATGAGTAGGCGCACAGTTTTAAAATAATTTTTGCACGGTTTTAATGTCACTCACCTAAAATAACATTCATTCCTTGTTTTTTCCATCAATAATAGCTGATGGCATTATTATATTATTGATCCAAAAACTATTTTTTTTACAGCCGGCCAAAATAGACTACAACAATACTTTCTGTAAATAGAAAGGGGCTGTACACCACTGAAATGACAAAATATACGAAGGGGGAGGGGGGGGGGGGGGACTCGCCTATCTCAGTTTTCCCGCCGCCTTTGTTTGAAAAGGAAAAGACGGCCCAATTAATCTCGAATCTAAGGCTCGTCCCAAAGTCTTCAACACGTGCCGAGTGTAAAGTCTTGGCGATGCTTGGCATACTTAACAAACAAAACGAGGAGATCAGACGAAGGAAGACAACAAGACCTTCCAATATGATTATCGCATTACTTTCCCTCGCCTCGACCAGATAAAGCACTTATCCTGTTACCCTCTCAAAATTTATGAAAAGAGGGGGAATCTCAACTCGCGCGATGAAAATGCTGAAACGCAATACTTGTTGAGCCCTTCACCGTCTCGGGATATCCTATAAATCGCCAAACGGTGAACGCCGTATGGGCTCTCCGAAGGAGCTTTATCTTTTTGACGGTACATTGTACTGTAAATGCGACACTGCTCTTATCATTCGAATAAGAAGCCAAAATACCAAAGGTGGTTCGACAGATTCTACTGTACATTAACTATCTACCTCTGACATGAACTTGTTACGCTGCGACAAAAACATCGAAATTAACGTATTCATGAAACAAAATTAATCATAATGATTCGACTTGATATGAATATGAAATTCTGTGATCTGT
This sequence comes from Heliocidaris tuberculata, assembly GCA_025618425.1. Taxonomy (NCBI): domain Eukaryota; kingdom Metazoa; phylum Echinodermata; class Echinoidea; order Camarodonta; family Echinometridae; genus Heliocidaris; species Heliocidaris tuberculata. Next base: position 9,004,800 of record CM046839.1, read on the forward strand.
TTATTGATCTAACCTAATCTGGGCCCCGTTTCATAAAACATGTTAACAATAACAAGTTATAATAACTGTTGTAAGCTACTGAAATCCTTGCATCTGATTGGCTGAGACAAAATTTGTCATAGAATTGTGGCAGTTGTTACTGATAACAAAATTTATGAAACGGGGCCCTTTCAATGATATTTTTAATGTAAATTTCAATTTATTTTGAACGAAAACCATTTTATCATATACTTAAATCTCAATGGCCGGAATTCACAAAGGTGGTTTCAATTCAGACCATGGTTTATGCAGATTTCGCGGTATAAATACGCTTGATTCAGCGCGTACACTTAAAAAGATCCAATAATGAACACGCGCCGGTCGCGCGTGGTTGGCAAAAGCGCTAAATTTACGTTTGTTGCCATGGTTCAGACCATGGTTTATTTAAATTAATTTAAATAAACCATGGTCTGAATTTACATAAACCATGGTCTGAACCATGGCAACAAGCGTAAATTTAGCGCTTTTGCCTACCACGCGCGACCGGTGCGCGTTCATTATTGGACCTTTTTAAGTGTACGCTCTGAATCAAGCGTATTTATACCACGAAATCTGCATAAACCATGGTCTGAAATGAAACCACCTTTGTGCATTCCGGCCAATGTGATTACATGTCATTTTGAAAGCTGACTGTCTTTACATGAATTTAAGTGCATATCATTCATTTGAAAGTCATTCAAATGAAAGTTAATGGTTGGTTGTTTAATTTAGTTTACAATATGTAACTATTCTATAGGGCCTTCATGAAATGCACTAAATTAAAGATTTTTTTTTTGATAAATCAAGAAAATTGATTAAACCATAGTGAATAACAGTTAACAAAATTCTTTTCTGTCAAAAAACCACTGAAAAAAATTGGGATATGAATAGGCGATTTTTTGTTTAAATTTAAGATTAGGTACCCTTGTGAAGCTTTTCTTTCATGCATTAAGTGTGCATGAACATACGTCAATATCCCTAAATCATCTTTTATCTCTGTATTTTAGATATACATGTATGTATGAATGTATATGTAAATATATATATATATATATATATATATATATATATATACATATATATTGTAAGAAATGTTCCTCGAACACAACACTGGTGGTCACTCATAGTTGTTTTAGTGGAAGATATAATGAAAGAAATGTCACTATGAGACGGTCGTAGCTTTTATTGTCCTCCTTTATTTGTCAAGCTTTCGATCAATGATCTTCATCAGGACTGTATAAAAACACAAAATGATGGCTGACATTTACATCGGAATAAACATTTCCATTTCTTACAATGGTTAAGTACTAATCAATATAATTATAATAATATTAATCATGTTGTTTATTATTATAATGATTATTATTATTATCATTATTGTTATTGTTATGTCTGTTATCATTATTATTATTAGTAGTAGTGGTAGTAGTAGTAGTAGTAGTAGTAGTAGTAGTAGTAGTAGTAGTAGTAGTAATAGTAGTAGTAGTAGTAGTAGTAGTAGTAGTAGTAGTAGTATATTATTAACATCATCATTATCATAGGTTGAAGATTTGTCAATCTGTCGGTTAAATGAATCTGGTGTCGCCGAAATCACTTGCCCGTCTCCGTGGTCTAGTGTTTAAGGCAATGGCGTTCTAAGCCAACGACCCGAGTTCGATTCCCAGAGACATTTTTTCAACCTTTGCAAAAATTTCAAAAAGGGAGGACAGCTCTTTGATTAAGCTACGCAATCATTATTCCCTCATTTTCATTCTCACAATTTTATATATATATATATATATATATATATATATATATTAAATATATATATATATATATATATATATATATATATACATATATATATATATATATACATATATATATATATATATACATATATATATATATATATATACATATATATATACATATATATATATATATATATACATATATATATATATATATACATATATATATATATATATATATATACATATATATATATATATATACATATATATATACATATATATATATATATATATATATATATATATATATATATATATATACATACATATATAAATGTTAATGAGTTTTGTAATTCAATCTCCCATTAATATAATTAGTAACCTTTGGGGGTATACAGTGCTGGAATGCAATATTCTTATAATATTAGGAACTGACTTCCCTCGTATGAACTTGTACACAATATCAATATCAATGTTTAGAAATGAAAATCAACTAAGGGAAAGGGTTACACTTCAATGAAGCTAATTTCAGTTTCTCTTACGTCAGTCGACACAGAATACTGAATTTCTGAACCTAGAAAAAATGCACGTGGGATTCTTTTTGCATCCTGCCATTTTCGCGGGTAAAAAGAAAGAAAGAAAGAAGAAGAAGAAGAAGAAGAAGAAGAAGAAAAAAAACCTATCAAGATAAAGTTCAGCAAAGATTTGAAGCAAAACGTGAAACTCAGATGGACGATGTTTTATTCCGAAGTGAAAACTGAAAAGGCCGGAGGAAAAACTGGCGGTCAATGGATAGAAATTAGGGAAGATGCTTGATATCTTGATATGACTAAGGAAGGTAGCTAACAAAAGACAGACAGAGTGCGTCCACTGAACGAGTGATAGAAAGAGAGAGAGAGAGAGAGAGAGAGAGAGAGAGAGACAGACAGACAGACAGACGGACAGACTGACAGAGACAGAGAGTTAGAGAGAGACAGAAAGAGGGGCACAGAGAGAGAGAGAGAGAGAGAGAGAGAGAGAGAGAGAGAGATAGAGAAGTGATTCCCTTTTCGTCATTTTTTGGAGGATAACCACTATCCCCAAGTGGCAGTTTTCAATTTCCAAGAAAGTGTTTTTTTCATGATGCAAGTGTCCTTTTGAATAGAGTTCTGCCGATCATTTTCCCTTAACCACTTTCACATATGAAATTTTTCGTGCAAAGCTATGTATTGAAGTATGATTATAGCATCTATAATTTTTAGCATGTATCGTCCCTGCTCTGTTTTTTTTTTAATTCTTCTTCTCCTCCATCTGCCATTCACGGTGTTTTGTTCTTGTTGTTCTTGTTTTTGTTTTTCTCCTTCTTCTTAGTATTTTTCTATCAGTTTTCCGTTCTGCATTTTCTTTATTTGAACTTTTTCATTGTTTTTTTTTATCATTCTTGTTTGTTTTTCATCACTGTTGCATCATATTTCTCCTTCAAATTTCTTTTCTCACGCTCATCTACGTATTATGTTCTTTTCTTTTATACTTTCACACTTCTGACAATTTTGTCGCTACGGGGGAAGAAATAGATTGTCAACATGAAAATGTCAAAAATGTATTTTTATGCTTTTTATAAAGTGTTTCTCTATTTATTCTGCTTTTCTGTATTCCCAACAACTTGTTCAACCTTTTCTTTTGAGACCCAGAAAGATTTTTTCCCGCCCTCATACTACAGTCACACCAACAAGACCGACGCCAGAACGACTACAGACCGAACAAAAAATTACATTGCCACTAATGGCCAAGAATCGGTCGGTTTTTAGTCGGTGTGGGATCGGTTTAGCGGTGCGACTGTGGTATCAGTGGACAGTTTCTGTAGTCTAATCTTTATACATTCCTTTCAATATCATAATGTCTCTTTCGCGAATATCAACTTTAGAGATTTTTTGATACTCTATATTATATATCAAATGTTATTAAATAGGGTTTTTACAGTAGTGTATTAATCAAATATGATTATTTACATCTGGGACCGACCTTTAACGTCACCATCCGAAAAACGTGAGTGAGATTCGAACCTGCGTCCCATCAGAGTCAGTTTGTAGGCGAATACAGAAAGCAGATGTTACCGCTAGACCAACTCCAGGGGAGCGTTTCATCAAGCGTTTTGTCAGTGATTTTTATCCGAGAACTGTTATAAGCTACTGAAATCCTTGCATCTGATTGGCTGAGAGCAAATTTGTCGGATAAAATATCTGACAGGTCCTTTCATGAAACGCCCCCCTGATGCCAATATATTTAGTAAACCAATATATCAAATATTTTGATACACTGTTTTACATGTTGTATTGATTTATAGCCTTTTACGGCAATTTCTTTTAAAGATATTCTTGAAAAAAAGATGGCAAAAAGAAAGAAAAAAAGACAAAGAAAACAGCTTTATGATTGTGAGGTGACGGTCGCCCGAACATTGAATGGTAGTTTTAAAAATTCAAGGTGGAGGGGCTGCAGCCCCTTAGCCTCCCACCTCTTGAGCTCCTTTCGAGGCCTACTTTTCAAATGTGATTCGGGCAAACTCACCTCCCTGACCTCTTATTCTCCCTCCCAGCATCCTTATTAACACGACGCACGCTAGATAATAATCATGCAAATTAACGCTACAAGGAAAACTGGTCAAAAGATGTCTCAACACACACGCTACGCACGTAGAACAGATTTATGAATATCAAACAAGTCTACGGATGGACAGGAATAGAATCCCTCGTTTGTTAAAGTAGGAACGAGAAGGCAGAATGATGGGAAATGAAAATTGGAAATCAAAACGAAGAGGGGTATAATCCGACCAAAAGACATTCGATAGACGAGATGCTAGATTAATACCGTGGTGATGACTTGTGAAAGCGAGTCATCATGTACGTTTTAATCACTCTATACCAACAATAATAAAAACAAACAAACAAAAGTTGTATGAAGAACTATGAAAATACTCTCATTTAAATATATTACTTTCCTTAAGTGTAAAATAAGTTTTGGCTTCGACAAAATGAATTATTTCGTGGTTGTGAGTTAATGTGACTCGAATATTCATTTATTCTTCATACTAATTCGACTGATTGATCATGATGACCTCGGGGTTAAACGCGGTTTGTTTGAAATCTTTTCACCTTGATTCAATCGGAGCACCACTACCTGGTGGCTGATGGAAATACAGGTGAACAACATCATTTATTCTACTGAAAAAAACAAAGAATGATGGAAGGTGAGAAGGGGGCATGGGGATTCGATACCGAATTACCTGCCAATATACAGGGGGAAGAAAATTATCAAACCTGCCTTCAAATTATATACTAAGGTTAGTGACACTGGAAACGACATAAAATAAGTCTATCTAAGGCAGACAAATCGTTTTCGATTATTGACTGACTATAGGTTTATTCTTATACATACCATTACATGTAGATGATCGTGGAACTGTTATTCTTTATGGATAACAAGTCCAGTCAGGAGAAAAAGGAAAGTTCAAGTAGATAATTTCCGTAGTTAGATGGGAATTAATCATTTTATAGAAAGTTGGTTTGGATAAAAGCCAGCTTTCTATGAAAATATACAAAATATTTGTATGAATTTACCCAAACATTGTGACCAAACTTTACTTGTAAACGGAAATACTTCAACACCTTAACCAATTTCCGGACCATTCTCATTATACGCCCTGGACAATTTCATGTTTTCATTTACCGAAAAGGGGCAAAGAAAGTAATTTTAATTTAGGAACATGTAAATTTGGCTAGGGTGTGAAAAGGAAAAATGAAATAGCGCCATCTCAGTTCGTCACCCCGCTGATTCAACTCCACGAACAAAATGATGTACCAAGATTCTTCATTCGAATGTCGTTGATTCTATTATCTTGGACCATAAGTTGGGAAATTTTCAACAGAAGGCTTTACATAGTTCTTTTATTTTTTGCTCGAAAATTTATAAGCAGATGAAGTAAAAGAAATGAAGGAGAAAAAGGGAGAAGATAAGTAGAATGAGCGCACTACACAAAATATAAACGAACGTAATAATAAAAATAAACAGGTGGGGGATATCAAAATATGAGATTTGAAAATTCTAGGAGACTTTAGTATTCGAAAAAAGGCCACTAAACCTCTGTAAAGAATAATTTGTGATTGCTCTTTCACATATTCTCTCTCTCTCTCTCTCTCTCTTATCCCCTCTCTCTTTCTCTTTCTCTTTCATTCTTCCTGCTGCCTAGGTCTCTCTCTCTCTCTTTTCTTTCCTCCATCTCTTTCCCTCTCTCCACTCTCTCTCTCTCTCTCTCTCTCTTTCTTTCTCTCTCTCTCTCTCTAACCATCACTACCTACCCCCCTCTCATTCCTTCTTCTTTCTTTCTCTCGTTCTCTCCTCATCTCTTTCTTCACCCCTTCCTTTTCCCCTCAACTCCCAATCGAAAGAGCAACCTTCTACTATGGAGGCTCAGCGGGACCAGATGGAGAACGAAATTTGGAATTGTTCCGGTCCTCCGCCATTCCAAACACGAACTGAATGGAGCGAGCGACCGATCAGGAAATACGACAGAAGATGAACGCCCAGGAAAAACAGAAAAGACGCGGGTCTTAAGGGGATTGGAATGCGCGTGAAAGAGAAATTTGTCTTCCCCGTACGTCTCCCCAAAGTTGTTGTCATGGTAACTATTATATTCCCCAAAATAATATTCTCTTCGCCTTTTTTTTCTTCTGAATCGACTCTAGCTGCTCTGGAATCTGCAATTTGCTGATAGCTATATGCTCCCAAGCGGATTAGCACTGATGCTGAAAATACAAAAGTGGAAGAACTCGCAAAAGTCATATAGTCAAAGTGTAGTGGTAATAGTAGTAGTAATAGTAGTAGTAGTAGTAGTAGTAGTAGTAGTAGTAGTAGTAGTAGTAGTAGTAGTAGTAGTAGTAGTAGTAGTAGTAGTAGTAGTAGTAGTAGTAGTAGTAGTAGTAGTAGTAGTAGTAGTAGTAGTAGCAGTAGTAGTAGTAGTAGTAATAATAATAGTAGTAGTAGTAATAAATCAGTATAGTAGTAGTCGCCGTCGTCCTAATAATAGCCAGTGGGCATGCAAGATTTGCAGGGGGCACACGTATGAAAACTATCTGAAAAGCAAGCAAGCGAGAAAGCAAGAATTTGTTTTTTCACATTTAAGTGCCTCTTGGAGTTAAAAGTTTTGGAGCACATTTTTTGGATGTTGTTAAATTGTGCCAGATTCAGATTTAGCACGTGCCCCCCCCCCCCACCCCCCGGACTCTCCACTTTCGCCACTGATAGTTTGTAAAGACATTAGGATTAGGAGGGGAAGGAGCAAAAGACGAAAGTGAAGAGGAAGAGATGAAAAATTTGAATAGGGAGAAGAAAATGAAAGAGAAGAAAAATGATGAAGTTGATCTAATATCTTCTGTAATAAAGGCAATAAAACTAAAAGGCGATAATGTAAGAAGACTGATCAATTCTTCAGGTTCCGAGGGAAGAATGATGATAAAAGCATTATTAATGAAATATGATACCTGTGGCATGAGGATCCATCAATGTGACATATAACATCTGAGCAGTATGCATATTATTGCTGAACGTAACAGGAAAAAAGAAGAAGAAAGGTACAGAAAAAAGTATTGTCGTTGTTGTCGCACGTCCCTTAGAAGTGGAGCGTGGCAAGAGTGTGTGCTCACAGTATGGGGTTGAGAAGTGGGGTTATACAAACTAATTGTGTATGACAGAGAGATGGCAAGGGAGGGGATAAGAGAGAGAGAAGGGGGGGGGGGGAGAGAGAGAGAGAGAGAGGGAGAGAGAGAGAGAGAGAGAGAGAGCTAGAGGATATAGGAATAGGGTCTGCAAGAGAGTGGAAAATGTATTTTAAAAAGTACATGTGTACATTGAGAAAAAGAACGATAGAGGGAGGGAGATATATGAAATATTAAGTGAAAATAAACTAAGAGAAGAAAAAATATAGTTAAAGAGAAAGAAGAATAAAATAACAGCTATAGCTATGTATAGAACCAGAGAAGCGAGAGAGAAAGAAAGATAGAATGACAAGGAAAGAGAGATAGAGAAAGAGAGATACTTTGAGAGAAGTAAACAATGAGGATGATGAAGAAAGGGAGGGGAAGAAGAGAGAGAGAGAGAGAGAGAAAGTAAAGAGGAGAAGAAGAGACTTGTCGCGTGCCACTTGACACTTTTAAAACACAAAATCTCGGGAGCGCCCTTTGTAGGATGTATATTTGTGCAGTGAGTGGAGTCATGCAGTGAGTAACTGTTATCACTGCTAATGGTGTCTTTCTTTCGCTTTCATCTCTCGTTTATCTTTTCTCTTTTTAAGTACCTCGAGAGATTCCTGCAAAAAGGGTTTACCCTCAATCCCCCGTGGATGAAGGAAAACGGGAGGCTTTTTTTTTTTTTTTTTTTTTTTTTTTGAGAAAGTGGTCTTCTTCTCTACAAGTATTTTCTTGTTCACGTTCCTTTCGCGAATCCACAGCTCATTCTCTGCATGCGTTGCCCAATGCCCGACTGAATGAGCTAACGGCATTTTTTTGTTTTAATTTGTGTTTAGCATGTAGAGTAGAAGCTTAAAGAATAACGATTGGTACTAAATCAAATTAAATGTTAGTCATCTATCCTGTTTATATTCGTCATTTTTCTCAAAGCTTTTAATGCATTTACATATTTCTATTTTCTTAATATAATTTCGTGCTAAAAAAAAACATTAAAAAGTCTCATTTATTTTTAAGAATATTATATCATATTATTGGGGCTATATTTCAAATAGCTGTAAATAAAGTACCAAAAAAAAAATAATAAAACGACTCTTTTTCTGAGGAAACAGCCATAGTGTAATAATCTCAGGTATATTTTTTTTCAGTAAAAACTCAACAAAGTGTAGATTTTCGAAAATCTATAAAAATATAGAAACAATGCCTAAAGAAATTAGATACATGTATGTTCATAATCTTTAAATCAAAAAGGAAGAAAAATAAGAAAGATATATAATCGCAGAAGTTAGAGAAGTATTAAAGCCTGCTCTTAAGGTGCAAAGTTTCTGTTCCATCCACTCTCCGAAATCTTTCTCCCTGCTGAGAGCAACCATCTTGGGCACACCAGGGGTATGGTAGATCGCTACGGGAATTCTTCTCCGCTTTCGGCTTAAAATAGCGGCTAATTGGACTAATTTGAAGCAATTCAGACACCTCAGCTGACTTGGAGTGCTCCCTAGTTATCTCTGCTGCTTGTTATGGTATTTCCAGTTCCACACTTTCCCTTACGATATCATGGATACTACAAGCTGAAAATAGAAATTAAATCAGTTTCCATCATACAATATACACGTTATATCTTATTCCTATAATAATGATGCCTGAAGGTAGAATTTCATGAAAATATTATAGCGCACTGTATTTTCCGGGTGTCAGCAGAGACGAATAGTGGTGTTCTTGATTAGGTCTAAATTTTAAACAAAAATAGAAAAAATATAGAAACGTTTTTTAATGTAATGTCAATTACTTGATATACCCCTCTACTAACATTTAATTTTTAATTTGGTAAAAAACAACAACAGCAACGTCGTTTCAAAGATGCAATACAATGGGATAAAAACGAGCAACCGCTTGTAAGAATTTTCTGACAATGAATGTATATTTTAATTGATATTTACTTACATGTATCTTGAAAATTATTAGTATCAAAGGTTTTGCCATTCATAAGTTCAAGAGAATCCTGGAGCAAATGTGTCCAGGTACCAAGAATGATATTTTTTCATCAACTTTATGAAGATTACAAAATTTTGTTTTGATCAGGTGTACAGTAAGAAGGCTTAGAGGAAATTGAAAACTGTACCCCCTGATATATGCATATAGGGTTACGACACGTTGACCAAGATTTATACATGTATATATTGCTTTGGGTTGTAAGAACAAGAAGAAAAGAAACAGATAATGTACGAAGGTGTTTGAGAGTTTGTTTATTAAATTATGAGGTGAGAAGGGGATGTGTATAATATGTGAGTGAGTTTCTTCCTGTCTGCCCGTCTTTTTACTTTCTCCCTATCCCCTATGAATTTAAAAAGAAAGAGGACATACAGAAAAAAAGATGTTATAGATAAAGAAATGGAGAGATAGAAACAGAGAAGTACCGAGAGAGAAATAAAGAGTTAGGGAGAGAGTGAGAGGGAGAGAGAGAGAGAGAGAGAGAGAGAGAGAGAGAGAGGACCGATGGTATGAAGGGGGAAGGGGCGATTAGATGCTGGCTCTCTTCATCGCTCTCCTCACCCATTTTTATCAGTTTATAAGAAGCAGCAGTCGAGAAAGCCAGGAAAAAGAAAAAGGAGGAGAGATATGAGCAGCAATCCAACTCAGAGTCAGGGGAGAAACGTGATTAAGAAAAACGCCCGAGAAGTTGACACAAAGATGTAGTAAACCAAAAAATAGACTAAATTAGAGCATCTCAGGTATAGCTTTAATCATATCACGCGTTCGACAATCAGGGGTGCCTGAAGCCCCCAGAAACCCGACACCTCAACCCCCTTTAAACATGACGGTAGATCTTGCGCGTAATTAAAATGGATTAATTCTGCGACAGCCAGTGCTATAATGTGCATCTTTTCCTGCGTAGGTATACTAATGTAGCATGGAAAGCCGTTTTAGAGGAAGGAGATATGAACATCGATCGCTTGCTATTGGTGTTCTTGAAATGTATAGTTTGGCTTTGCCAAGAAAATAATTTGTTTAACCAGTTTCTGAAAATGATTGTGTTGACTACAACGGCAAAAAAAATATATGAAAAGATGAAGTGTTTAATATATTAGGAAACCAGGTTACATATTAGATCGCTTTCATATATTTTTCAAGTTTAAGAACTTATGTTTAATGACGATGATGAAGAAGACTCAAAGCATTTATATGGCGCCATATTTGTGTTTAAAAATTCAAAGGCGCTAATACTGTACATATAAACTTTATGAACATACAGTATTAGCGCCTCTGATAAACGATCCCCCCCCCCCCCCCTCCTCATTTATCCGAATTGTAAGTTAATTCATCGATATTTATCTCTTAAATTCTATAGTGGGCAAAGATGGAGGTTACTTCATCATTTTCTGTAGTTAATTACCTTTCTAAAAGCATCTTCGTCTACCAATACAGTTATTATCCTGCCTATCATCTCAAATACCATTATCATATCAGTAATTACCATCTTAAAGGTATTTAGTTAACCCATCGACTACTGAATTCTCTAATTCAAATAGGGTTAGTACAGGGATCACCTGGCAACGGGTTAAGAACTCGAGACACGTTCATCATGTTCACAGACAAACAGAAATGATCATGAATTTTCCATGAGATGATAAATAAAATCAAATTGCAAAATGTTAATTTTCCATGTTGTATACATATTTTCTTTGTATTTAAGAAGTAAACTGTTAATGTCCGACAATGTGTTTATATACTTTTGTCTGTAATATTATTATATTTTGTATCATGCTATTGAACGCAGAAATAAAATCTATCAAACAAACAAACAAAACAAATCGTGACTATGATCATGATGATTTTGATTTACATTTTTTATTCTTATGGAGATGGTAATACCATTTTTTAGAGGGTTATGGAAAGAAATTCACCGTCCACCGGACTGCTTGGTGTATACGTGTAGATCATTGTCATTTCAATTCAACAGGCCAAAACAACCCAAACTTTAAAGGCTTAATTAATATACCAAAATATTGTATTTTTTTATAGGATTCATGTTAACAAGGATGAAGACCATGCAGACTATGATTATTTTCAGCTTTTAGATTTATAAAACTTCTAAAAAGATGTTTGCTTGATATAATACAGTACCAAAGATTTTTGACAGGATGACAAACAAAGAAGCATTATAATACAAAAATGATTATGTATAATTATTTATACATGACGACTAGACGATCTAAGATTATTAACCCTTCATAATTATGTTCATTACTTCATCCCTGAAGAAGCGAAAATTCAGAGCCAAATTTTGGTGTTTTAATTTCTGTTGAAATGCAAAGGGAAAAAATGATATTGGGTACTTTCAAATATTTCAATATATCATGTAGGCTTTAAGGTTCTATTGAAATACCTTTGATGAACGAGAACAGTTTCACACTGCAAGTATGTCTATTGGAAAGCAATGTATTGTTGGTTTTGTTTTTGCTGTGATCTCTTCTGTTTATTTGTTGAATGTATTGTTCTCTTCATCCCACGTCAAATTTTTCAATCGAGGGCTTTTCACCCTCTAACTATTGTAATAGTAAGAGTAACTCGGGACCGTGTCGGCCTTGGGCCTCAAAACCCACACAATGAGCATGTTTTACGATGGAAGGCCTGTCGCCGCGTGCACCGCATTCCGAACGGCCCCGCTCCGCGACCAGACACGCGCTGCGGTCGTTCTCCTGTGGCTTGTACGGCGCACAGACCTACGCCCAATATTCGCTCTTATCCCCGCAGATCTCCCATGCCATATGGCGTAACTTTGGTTGGGCAGATAGGAGATTTTTAATGATTTTTTCCCCGTTATTCTTCAGTCGTCTTTTTTTTTTTTTTTTTTTTTTTTTTTTTTACTGCTTGCCCGAAATTATGGGGACAGATGTACTGGCCAATGGGTTTTGCAGTTCAGGAAAGAATAATAGAGATTGTGATTCATTGGATAGTCAAATATATAATGAGAGAGAGAGAGAGAGAGAGAGAGAAAGAGAAGGAGAGAGAGAGGGGATGAAGAAATAAGATAATGAAGCAGGGTTTTGAAAAGACGGACAGATAGACAGAGAGACATCTAGGTACTGATAGAGATATTCAAATACAAACTTATTTTTTTATATATTATGAAAATGCAAAAGTAAAAGGCAAAAAAAACAGGGGATAGGGTTGAGTGTTAAGTGAGGAGGAATGGCATATAATAGAATCTTTAATATGAAGGCAAATATTGAGTATTTAAATTAATATATGATATTAATAATGCATTTCCAAATCAATAGTCTATAGTATTGACATGTAAAACATGGGAAAGAGAGAAATAGAAAGAGAGAGAGAAAGAGAGAGACAGAATTGTATTACGAATGTATATGTTCTCGAGGGAAGGAGGTTTTTAAGAATCAAACAAACAACAATAAAAAAAACATCAAAAACATCGAAACACTATTCATACCACTCCGTTCCCTTCTAACACAAGTCATGATGCCTAAATCAAAACCACGCATACACCACTTCACCGGCACAACGACAAAAGAAAATGTTTGATTTGCTATTACTATACACGTTATATAGGCGCAATTAGCTGTTTGGGGGGAAAAAGTGGAGCCATAAGCCCGCGTGCCAAAGAAAAATGTGAAGTTTGATTATAAAATTCCTCCGGATGATCAAGAACTAGAAAATATTCGTGGAAATCATTTCCATACAATAATCTGGGCCCTCTTGCATAAAAAGTTTCGTTAAATAGCAACTCAAAATATCAATGCAAGTCCCAAATATGCGATCCTGATTGGCTGAAAATCAAGTTGCGTTTAATTTTTTGAGTTGCGATTTAACGCAACTTTTTATGTAAGAAGGCCCTGGAGGTATAAGCAATGTTTTCTTTTAAGCTCCCCATATTTAGAATCTACGTTTTCTTCCCTCTTTTTATGCCAGTCGTTCCTATAATTTATCTCTCGAAACTTTCTACCTATTTACCGTACATTGTATATTTGATTTGAGTTATTTTACCCGTGCGTTTTGAAATTGACACTTATGCTTGTAAAATCTGAATTATTTTTTATGTAAAAGTGAAACAGATAAACTTCAAACTTCAAACAAATTATCATTTTAAAGTTCATTTCTTAACGTTTTGATAAAGGTGACAACTCATCCTGCATGGTTGTATTTGCACAAAATATACAATATAGAGGAATAAAGATATAGAGATACTGAGCTTTACAGAGCAGCAGCAGTGTAATTTGAAATATTACATTTTTAAAGAAGATATCTGTATTTTAATTTTTTTGTTCATATTCCTTCCAAATTCAGTTCTCACATTTACTTATAAAGGCATACCAATTTAATCCTTTTAAAATCCCAACGACTTTATTTTTGTCTTTTTTGATGAAGTTCAGGCATTAAGTAGGATGCCTGAATAATACTGAACCTATCATATTGTCACAGCAATAATCTGTACAAGCTTAAAGGGAAATCCAACCTTAATGGTAAGTTGCTATGAAAGAAAACGGAAAATTCAGAGAAACATATCAGTGAAAGTTAGAACAAAATCGGACAGGAAATAAGAAAGTTATGAATTTTGGTATGTTGTAATCACTATACATATGGGAATTTCAAATTGGTCGAATCTGACACAATAATTACGATATACGTCATTTTTTTCAAAAGGTTTTACCTAGAAGGATCTTTTTCTTTTTCGAGGACCTATAACAATATGCTGTCTACAATATCTTTTGAGTACTGCCCCGAGGAAAATGGCGCTTAGGAGAAAACCGCAAATTAATGATATTTTTAATAGTGTACGACAAACGGGACAATATGTCACAAACGACTCACCAAATTGCCAATTTGAGATTCGCAAAGATTTATTCATCTCATTTTTCAAACACCCCTATCTGTCTTATTCCTTGTCAGATTTCTTTCAAACTTTCACTTTCCTGTTTTTCTTGTTTTTCAGGTTTCGGACAAATCAACTTATTACAAAGGTTGGATTGCCCTTTAATTAATTTTTAAAAGAATTCAACTGAAAATGGAATATCAGCACTAATTTGACTCTTCTTTCTATTCTCTCTCTCCCTTTCTTTCTCTCTTTCTCGTCGATGTCGATGTCACCTCCGTTTCGTTCCTCCTCTAAATGATAATGATCCTTGAAAATGTAACATATATACTTAATCAGGGGCGGATCCAGGATTTTGTAAAATGGGGGGGGGGGCACACAAAATAATGTCCGAAAATTTTCTGACAAGCAAGCAAAAAAAAAAAAAAGAAAGAAAGAAAAGAAACAAGTAAAAAGGTTATCAGTTCCAAAGGGGAGGGGGAGGGGCACAATTAAAAAAAGAGGAGACAGTATGTAAATTTTTTCTATCAAGGGGGGGGGGGGGCGGAAGTGCCCCCTAAATCCGCCGCTGTACTTAATCCCTCTTCAAGAAAACAGAAAGATGTAGGTGTTATTTACGGAAGAAGAAATCAGCACAGACGGTTATCTAAAAACTATAGTACTTTCATAGTTTGATTTTGAGAGTATGTTTCTTGTATAAAGGTCCCAAAATGCACATATCTAACTATAGAGCGGCTCTCTCACAGCTCGGTTTGGATAATTTTCTTTACAGTTCCCTTCTTCCCTTTGGTTTTACTCTCCCAATAGACCAGTTTTTACATCAACCGTCGTGTTTTTTATCACCTTCTCTTCCCCCTTCTGAGAGGAAAAGTCACACCAAATTGCGATGTTTAGACAAGAACGCCAGCCTGTCTATGTTTGATCTAGATCATGAATGGACCCAATACAATAAGGAGATCCAGGTCCTACATTGGGACCTAAGACAAAGGCCAACAGAAAGTTTACGTCGACTACAAGAATGAAAGCGCCAAAGACAAATTCACACCTCTCCCTTCCAAATGTCCCTCATGTAACTGTTTTGGTGTGTGCATGTATATGCTTGTGTAGAGTTGAAGAGTGACAGAGAGAGAGAGAGAGAGAGAGAGAGAGAGAGAGAGAGAGAGAGAGAGAGACAAAATTAAGGAAAGAGAGAGAGGGGAGGATCAAGAGAGAAATACAATAGAGTGATAGAGTGAAAGAGAGAGGGGAGGAAGAGAGAGAGAGAGAGGGAGGGAGAGAAGAGGGTAAGGAAGAGAGGAGGAGAGAGGGAGAGAGAAAAAATGAGTGAAAAATAGGAGAGAGAATGAGGGAGAGATGGATCTGGAGAGAGAGAGAGAGGGGGGGGGGGGGAGGGGCATCCTCAGCGGTTAGACAGTGCACTGACGTAATTACTTGTGAACTGTCACGTAAAATTTGCCCTCGTTTTTTGTTGTTTTTTGTTTTTTTTTTTTGTTTAGTAACGCATATTATTACTGTAGGTACCCAGGTTTAATGTCCAATAATGAAGAAAAAAGAAAAGAAGAAAATAATGAAATTGTACTTATTTACCTAGCGATATTCCCACGTAAAATTCAACAAAACATGTTTATCAAAATGCTTGGAGAATGTGAATGTGTAAGCGTGTAGAGCGTTACAGGAATGCCAAGATGTCTAATTTTGATTAATTAACAACAATTAAATTGAGAAATATATCACCTCCAACCAAAGCTTGAGAGTTGAGCATTTTGTCTAAGAGGACACAGGGCTTCGGAGATGGGGGAGAAAATACGCACGCTAGATCATTTAAATAAAAACATATTCATAAAGTTTAATTCAAGTTTAATTCAAAAGGTAAAAGTAAATGAAATATAATTTATATACAAAGACTTACATGTATATTAAAAAAAAATGTTGACAACTTCGTCAATTCAATTTCAAAATAAGGAGGTTAAATATTCTAAAGGTGGCTGTAAAATTTAATGGAAATAGGAAAACGTAAAAATCGATCACACAAGTATTAACATTATGTATTCCGTAGAATGGAAGTAGCATATGTCTGTATTGATACCAAGGCCCCCTCCCACGAGGGTCTTGGCAGTGTTTCATTTGATACTCTAAGAACTTTTTCAAACATTGCGGTGTAGGCATACTACTGAAATCTAATATTGGCCAGGAAGTCGATACAATGAGAGGTACAATCAGCAAATGATTTAATCTCATCATTTTGAAAAGACATTCATTAATCGTTCCTCAAACAAAAAAGTATTGGCATGATTAATTAAACCGTAACTGTTTAAGGCGTAAAGTCTAGTTCATTGACCTCGTAAAAATCACACACCACATGCTGAAGGTTAAAATGTTTCAAATGATTTCCGAGCTTTAAGATTCTCCTCCTGAACTTTCAGCTCCTTAAGTTACTTTGGATTGATAAAGCTCATAATGACAGAGCTTCACAATGTCTACCTATTCACAGCATGAAATCGTTTTATTCTTCTCAAAACGAATCTACATTTCTCCCGCTATAATGCATATCATATTCAGATCAGAACAAATTCAGCATACGTCAGGTCGGTTGTGATAACATATGCATTAAATGAGAAAAAATAAGGAAAAGTGGAGCTTGTTAAACATTTAGGGTTCTTCAAATAAATTCTTGACAATTCAAAGAAATACACTTTGGTCACAAAAAGGATGAGAAAAGGAGGTGTAAAAAAAAAGAGGAAAACTTAGAAAGTAAAGAAGGTTACATAAACTGGGACGAAGGAAGAGTAAATAAACTAGATGTATAGAATTGGAAAGAAGGAGATTTAGCATTTAGATTTCAAGAAAACAAATAGAAGAAAGTTTGGAAGCAAAAACAGGTTACAAAAAAAATCAAAACGTAGGAAGAGTCAATAAACTAATTAGAGAATTGGAAAGATAAATTCTAGAGTTCAGTAGATTTTCAAGAAAAATAAGGTAAGTATTAATCATTTCTATAAATGGTTTAGCAGTTTATATGCTTTTCTATTCACGATGGGGGCATATAAGATTAGGGGATGGTGGAGACTGGAGGAAAGGAATATTTTCGAAACGGTAAATAAGAAGAACAAAAATAATTTTTAAAAATGGGAGAAGCAAAAGCGAGAAAAAAGGAGACCATTATATTCTTTAGTGACACTTTAACACAATTCAGCATGAATTGAATTGAAAATAAAAAGAACAGAAAACAAATAACTTTAAAAAGAGTAGAGCAAGTTTAGTAGATCAACTTCACCCTCAGCTTTATCGGATACAAGAGAAATTAAGCTCCTCTCATACGACATCCAGATCAGGCTCCGCTGTTTTTTTTTTACAGTTTCCATTTTGAAATGATCAGGGGGTCATCTTTTGGGAAGTATTAGATTTTTTTTTTTACAAGTTTTGATTTGTAAATCTTGTCTGTGTGTAAACTGTGAAAACACAGCAACTAATTTAATGAAATTTCCAACTACCTTTTCTTGTTCTCAATCCACCAGACACGTCGATAGAACATTTCCAAGTGGAAGGGGATGTCGAAGCAAATTGTAATAAATTTTACTGCTAGGTTTTCTAAGGCTTTCTTACAAGACGACCTCCCCCCTCCCCACCCAGCACCCCAAATATGTCAATGTTCTCATTTTTAATTCACTTGCAGACATATAGGCTCAGAAAAAAAAATCGCCAACAAGATGGGTTTTGCCAGAATCATATTTTAAGAAAAAAAAAAGCCGACAACAAAATAAGTTTGGGGGCAACAAATTTTGAGAGAGGGTGCACACTAGATCCCTTCTCCTCTGGTGACGGACCTGCATTCCACCACTATGTGATTACGTTAATCCATCAAAATAGCGTACAAACACAGCCCGAATTATTTCCACATTTCAAAGCAAACACCCTCTTTTAAGGTTATTATCGACTTGCTGACTCTCCAAAGAACTAAGTTGGTCCGAAGGATTTATCATCTTTTGAAGTTGGTAATGAGTATTCCTACATCTCTTTCAAGAAAAAGCCTTGCCCCGCCTTCTCGTTCTCCTCAACCCTTTATCCTTTGTAATGAGCATAAAATGGTCTTTCTTTATAAGCCCTCCATCTACTTGTGTTGCTTTGAAAATGTGGGTAAGGTTGATTATTCAGCGGCTTTGTAGACCAAGTTCAGATAAATCTTTTCAAAGTGTTCGACCGGGCGAAAAATAAGCGAACAATGCGACGTAATAGACTTTCGGCGGCTTAACTGAACGGGATTGTAACTGTTATTTTCGTGAAAGAGTTTCCCTTTTTTTATTCCTCTAGTTCTTTGTTGCTGTTTGATACATCTCACTTAAAGGTAAAGTATAACAAGTTTGAAAACAACATGCGTATATTTGTTTTGTTTTGAATATATTCATAGTAAACATTGTAAAACAAGTAAGTAAACATGGACGGTGGTTTAGATATAGATCTATCCCTTTTCAACAATACACATTGAAACAATTAAAATGCGTCCGAACCGTGATAACAGCGTTTTAAAAAAACACATTCAAAAGGGGGTATATGTATATCATTTGGTCTGAATAACTTGTGATTTTTGTTATGCTTGGTCAAATTAAATGACGCAGTCGTCAGAATTATGTTATGGGACTCGAGCATAATATCATTTATCTGTAACATTAACTTCAACATCAACCTGTCAACGTTTGTGGGCTCCAGTTCTAGAAAAAAATATAAATAATTGTTTATTCGTATTGCTGAATATACCTATGAGAATTATTATAAGAGCATAACACGTAGTTATAATGTCCATGCATGTAATTTTTATGTTAAAATTATGGAGGAAAAATCCAGGATATACCACAAGTGAAAGTGGGTTCCAAGCGGGCGCTGTTCATTGCACCACCATCGCTGAGCCCGATGAGAGGTAGAGGGAGAGAGAGAGAAAAAAAAAAAAGAAGAAGGAAGAAGATGGGCAGTGTACGTGAGAGAGAGAGAGAGGAAGAGAGAGAGAGAGAAAGAAAGAGATAGAAAGAGAGAGAAAGAGAAGAAGAGAGAGAGAGAAAAAAAAAGTGAGGATGGGCAGTATGTGCGTGTGCATGTGAAAGAGGAAGAGAGAGAGAGAGAGACAGAGACAGAGAGAGCAGCACAGCGGAGTCCAGTATACCTCTGGCGACGAAGCATCGCACATGCCTTACAACACTACGTTGTAATGGAAAAAAAATATCACAAACGATGATAATAATACACCCACCCATGTCGCATTCCGAGAATGTTACACATGCAGATCCAGAGACCTTGAAGTACGTTTGGCTGAAATCATTCATGTTCTAATGACCCACTCTAGGTTCAGGGTGGTAACGAAAGTGATAAAAAAAATTGATGCAATAGGGAAAGAGGAGAGTAGAAGATGGAAACTGTTACAAGAAACCACCCAACTCGTATTCGGCATTTTCTTTAAACATATTCATGAGGATTCAATGCAAATCGCAGGACCGTAACTTTTTATTGAATAATAGACCTCTTGTCCTTAGGATAACGAGCCTCGTAAATTTAGCAACTTTTATGAAAGAAAACAGGATAATTCCCCTGCCTCAAAACGATACAGAATAAATACATCCCCTCCACATGTGTTTTTATTGCGTAATAATGAGAGAGGACCATGGTGCACGAATCGACACTGTAGGGAATTTGATTAAAACCTGAAAGAGCTTGTATACATTTCTCGTTAGATCTAGATTAAGTATTTTATGGGCAATTAAGAGGCTTATATTCCAGTCCAAATCACTACACAATTATGTGTGAGTTGGTTCAATTCGGACTCGAGCTTTGAAGAAAAGACATAACGAATCTGCGCGCTCATCCACAAACAAAACTGTTATATCCTGTGCAACATTCTTCACCTAAATGTTGATAACTATTTAGGAGCATTCAAAAGAGACTTGTATAATGATTGAAAATAACAAGCCTGAAAAAAGGAAACATACATAAATGATTAACTTAGTAGAAGGACATAACGTTTATTCAGAATAAAATTGGTACATTGATTTTTATATGATATACACCCAGCCACCTCTTGAAAAGGAAATTCGCTTTGCCACATTAATTAATTTGTTTTGTTTTTTTTCATTTCAGTTTTAATATTTTTTTTCCACAATAAAATGACTATTGATATATGTAGGTAACTAATTACTGTCAAACGATGTCAACATGATATTGTAGGACTGTCTTGTTGATGAAAACATGGTCAAATCCAAGCATTCCAAATATCACTTAATTAAAAGGCTACCCATTTTATTATGTGTCACTCAATTGACACCCTTTGATGGATTTTTTTCGTCAGTAAAATTATCACTTTTTCTATTATGGACATGTTTTTGGTTGTTGTTGCTGTTGAACTAATCAGAAATGCAAATGAGGACGAACATCTCACCAGGCATACGGCAGACGACGGTAAGACCTTGATATCGGTAGCGTCGACCACCAATAATCGACGACCGTAGGCTGGTCACGTGCCGGAGAATTCATCCAATGAGCAAGCGAATCGCGCAAAAGGGTTTTCACCAGAAACGTCTGTCAGCTAAGTGATTTTGTACGTTGGTCTATGGGTTACCTACGCGCGCGGCGAAACAAGTACGTTATGTTGAAGAAGAGTGGTGGAGAGACCGACCCCCCTGCTGCACATCACCCTCAATTCACTGTACGTGCTAAACGGTGTTTTCTATACACTCTTCGCATCGAGGTGTATGTGTGTGTGTATATATAATATTGTCTGACCCAATGAGCCTGATGTATGTGTGTTTTGCGGTGGAAAGTATAGAAAACGGACCCGCTTGAGCGAAGGTGCTGTCACTTATGAGGGTGATGCTCAAGGGTTGAGTAGGCCGCCAGATGCGGGGCTAGATTTTCGAGCATCTCGTACAAAAACCACCTGAGCAACGGACGATTTGCGGTATCTCCTACTGCAATCTCCATCTCCTCCACCACCACCATCACTACCACTTTCCTCATTAGTTGCATCTCAGATCGCCACATACCCACTCTAGAGATAGCATCTCACCTCCACCAGTAATTGGCTCCTCGTTTCTGGAGAGGTTTCACTTCAAACGGATTTAACCCACCACTTCTCGATTCCAAACATCAGAGACTACTACTATATAGACTTTCACTTTAGTCCTTGGTGTGTTTTGCATCCCTTGCTCGGTCGCTGGTCGGCTGCGGTACCGTGGACCAGAGTGACTTGAGCCGCTGTTGGAGGAGAAGAAGGAGAGCCAATGCTCATTCATTCTCTCTCCCCTCCAGACTCACACCCGTCTAAACTGGATTCAGGAAACACGATCTCGTCTTTGGATCTAAGGAGATTTTTACCATTAGCCGCCATGGAAGAAATCACGAAACGTAAGTTTGAGAGTTCAACCCCTCCCAACCAATCACTTTTCTAAGTAAAATAATTTCCATTTCACATGTCACTTTTTAATGTCCAATCTCTTCTTATGTTTTAGTAGACTTAATTTTTTAGAAGTATTGAATGTCACCTTCAAAATAATATACACAAATGAAATATTTTCAAGAAAACAGATACCTCTAAAAAGTAATTCTTCATGCTAACTTTTGTCGACCTGCACACTTATTTCCATTTTTATCTTGTAAATTGGTAAATCATATTCATGTAATGCTTAGGACTCATTAGGCATTTTTATCCAGGGTGATGGATAATATTTTACTGGTGAAGTGCAATGTGAGAGTTTATAGGTAATTTTAAATTAACCATGGATAGATGATACAGGAGAAATTGAACAGCGCAAAACACCATCCTGTTTCTACCTAAAACATGATAATGAGGTATTGAGAATATTGTAACAATACTGTAAATCAAAATGTAATGACTTTCGGTGCTCTCTTCTGATTTCTGTTTTTTTAATGTATAATTAACTATTTTGAGTTACAGAAAAAGTAAACAAAGATAGTTCATATAACAAAAAAGTTTCCTATCTCTTATTTCATAACCGCAATGATTTCGTGTAACTTTACTTACACTTCAAATAGTATAGTTACAAATGAGTTGATATTTATATCAAATCATCACCGTTTCGAATCGAGAGGATCGCTCATCCAGAGGGAAAATGGCAATGGCCTCATAACATGGACATTACTTAATTTCTCATATCGTTCACCTCGATGCTGTTTGTACAAGAGAGAAGCGATTATTAAGGCAGATAAAGCGAGATCATGGTAGGGAAAAGACGGGTACTGCATCATCTTATTATCATAATCATGATAATGAACTTACTTTATGACAATGGTGGAGGGGAGCGTGATAATAGTGACATTAAAAAGCGTTTTAACGACACCAGTGTATGCAGTGACTCATATATTTCAGATTCGCTGGACTTTAATACTCTATATATCTGTACGCACGACGTAATATATAACTGATGGTGTGAAAATCAATTAATTCTATTAACTGATTAATGCAAATGTATTATTGAGTCATTTGCAACGGTTGCATATATACTTATCACGGTTTTAGAATAATTATTACTTATTTGAAGGTATGATTGGCAAGGGTTTTAGAATTCAATGATTCAATGATTCAATGATTTTTATTGTAATATTTTGTTTCAATAATCATATTCATTAACACTCCTGAAGAACCTATTCATTTTGAAGCGTTCACAACAACAAAATTCTGGTGATGATACATGTAAAAAATAAAAGAGTATAAAACGAATTTTTATGCATCTTGTTATAGGAGGTTATGTTATGTTCTTAAGAAGATATGTTATTTTCGATTACAATTTTATAAGTTCAATCCCACCTGCACATTTTTCCCGGTTACAGCAGTTCTCACGTCCTCCTGAAAATTTGCCATCCTCATCATATTGTTGCTACAAGATGCCCGAACCTGATAATAAAGTGATAAACAAACAATACACAGAGATGTTCTGAATAGATGTACTCAATGTGTCGACTTCCATTTCTATTTTCTCAACGGCAGGCAAAATTTTCTATCCTTGAAAATAAATACTCGTGTACAAAAATGGGAATTTATAGATATGTAAGAAATTGAAGCTCCTGCTTAGATAGGTTTGTTCAGTTGTCAAATTATCTACAATGATATATCTTTATTGCTATGCTGAGAAAGTTTTCCAGAGTTTTGCCCCAAACATATAAGCCGCGCTTGTTCGGGAAATTATGCCTGTCGTCATTGTGTTCTGTCTTAGAACCCTCAGCTATTTGACTGACATTGATGTAGAAGGGCCGTGATTCGAAGCATATCTCAAGAACAAGTACAATGTGTATTATAATATTTTCTTAGTTAAAACTGAAACGTTTAAGTTGGGAAGAACTTTGCACAATCATTACCCTCTCGAAATAGTTTAAGAAGTTCAATGTAGCGCCAGCCATCACTACAACCCTGCTATAATCTATATTGCACACGATATTCTCACATTTGACATCACCATGCACTTTTCAATCTGAGGATTTCTTCTTACCAATCTCGAGGCCTAATTCTGCTGTATTTTCTCCCTCCAAAACCTCTTTCTCAGTGAACTGCAAGCGGCGAGCCTCGCTCTGCGTAGGCTGCGGCGGGAGCATACAGGACCAGTACATCTTGCGGGTAGCACCGGACCTCGAGTGGCACGCTGCTTGCCTCAAGTGTGCGGACTGCTGTACGTATCTCGACGAGACGTGTACGTGCTTTGTACGAGACGGCAAACCCTACTGCAAAAGGGACTATCTCAGGTGAGTTATATCAACTTTCTTTCCCACAAATTGATAGATTTTGTACCCTTGATGCTTGTTTCTTCATTTAGATTCAGTGTTTGTGTTCCAAGCACTTGAATACCTCTCACTATTTCCTATTTCATTGATAATAATCATCATAATGTCTATAAATCGTTCCTCCTCCTCCCCTCCTCGTGAAACTTTAGGGATAAATTATATTTCTAACTTACAGTTTAACTTTCAGTAAAAGTTAATATCCGAAGATCAAAATTATGATTTTTTTCTTCCATAATCATAATTATGTGTAGATATTTCATCATGTATAGTAAAATATTATTCATCGTATTTCTCATGATACATCTCTCTCTCTCTCTAAATACTTAGCCCTAGTATGAAAGTATATAGTTTTCTTAAATATATTCGCACTTGAAAATGGGCAGTGCTGGAAATAAGGAGACAAAAGGGCAATATAGATCTGAAATAAAATTATCATAGAACTTTTTAATATTTTCTAATGGGTCCTCGAGAGAAAAACTCGACCATTTTGGCATCGTTAGTAAACAAATGCCACTTGACACTGATTTATAGAAACTTTCGCACTCTTGCATAATTCAATAATCATGCTAATAGTGATTATTCTTCAATTTCAATTTTCAATTTCAATTTATTTCATCTGATCACGAAACTTACATCGGCCAGAGGCTGTTTTTACAGAAAGGCCGTGTAATTAAAAAAATGCTATCATTACAATGGTGTCAATTGTGTTGATATTGTTGATGCCATTTTTTTCTAAACTTTAATCGAGTTTGAAAACTTATTTCCTATTTCCAAATAAATTTGGATGGTGAAGGATTTGCGTCCTCTTGATAATCTGGTTGTTGTGTTAGTAGCGTTGATGATAATACTGTAAAAGGAATGAATGTTTAAACGTAAACAACTTTCTGTACAACCCGACAATAAAATATGTATATAAATCAATATCGCATGCATTTATACTTATAGGCTTATGCAGGCTACTTTTTTTGGAAATAAGTATTCTTGTACAATTTCTGTAATTATTATGTTCTACATTTATATCTATTGATGTATGAAATAATATCAGTATTGTAATGATAATAGGGTTAAACAAAGTTAGCTGTAAATACGTAAACGATTTGTAAATAATTTTCGTTGAAAAAATACAATAAAATTAACTTATGTTATTAACTATTAAACTAACTTAATTTCTCAGGTTGATCTCCAACTTAAGACCCTTACTTTATTATCAAAATTGTTCTCGAATAGATATCAAATGTAAACAATTCGACTCCTCTGTATTGAATTTATCAAAAATAGAATCAAAGGAAAGTAAGTCTTGTTAATTACTTTCTTTCTTCATAAGATAGGCCTATGTTATCAAAATATTAACACCATGAAAACCTCGGTAATTCGATCTTCTTCCTCGCCATACTGAATCAGACACCCAAAATGTTGATTACAAGAGGAGGGGTAAGGGGGGTAAGATGGGGGATAAGTGGGTCCTATTTCTACCACCCGTGTCTATTTCTCCCGTTGTCACAGAATGACAGATTGGGTCATTGGTTTATCATCATACAAGCACAGCCGCCAAATTAGACTTTCTGCGCCCTCCTTTTGCGGAGCTCATTAGTTTTCTTCTGTTTTCCGCCGCGTAAAGTACATCGCCGTGTGTGTATGTGTATGTATATGTACCATACCACCCGTAGAACGACAGACGACCGCCGGGTCGCATAAAAAGACCACGTACCTTTTGACTCGACTAAAAATCGAACAGATGTATAGCGCGCTTTTTTTTCGGGGTTGGCCATTGGTATTGTGTGTACCGCAGGCTACACTGAAAACATTATTTCGTACGTTCTACTAAGCAAAAGTTCGTAAAAACGATGTCTAGTTCTACTAATTAGTAGTTTGTAAGGCATGCTTTACGATGGAATTAAGTGGTTGGACATGCCGAACGAATTTGCTTTACCAATGAAACTGTTCGTACGGCAGGGGCTTTACCAATTTTAAACCTGCCGTACTAGCGCCATTGGATCGTAAAAACGATGTCTCTTTCTACTAATCTTGGTTAGTTCGGCAGGCTCAACTAAGTTTAAAACTCGTTTGGCTTGTTGAACAAATCAGTCATACAAATATGCTGTACGATGTGTTGTATAAGATACACGAAACTGAAAATAAGAAACAAATGAAATAATTGTTCATTCATAAACTGTTTAATAACATTGGAAGTCAATGAAAAATACATAAAATAACAATTCCATGTTAGCAATTGACAATTAAATTGAGAAAGTGAAATAATGGTTCATTCATAAACTTTTAAATAACATTGCATGTCAATGACAATAAAAACCAGAAACAATTCCATGTTAACGATTGAGAATTAAATTGAGACATTTATCATGGTTTCACAATGAGCGATCTGAAGAGCATTCCTTGTAATTCTTGAAATGTACCTGTCACCCATATACGAAAATTTCATTATCAACCTGTATTTCAGTGTCAATGTATTTCTTAATTTTTCAAACAAGTTTCAAGTTCAAATTTAAACATAAAAAATGAAGCCAACATTTCTTTAATATCTCAAATTTTGATTAACATTACATCAAATCCAACCAGCTGAGATGGAACATTTAATTATTTTCTACCTCAAATTCAACCAAAAAGCAGAATGGAAAGGAAATCATGAAAAAAAAACCCTACTGATTTGGCTCGAAATATTTTAGAAAACAAACAAATTACATATATATAAGAAGAACAAGTTCACAATAAATGCATTAATTGCCAACTGATTTTAATAAAATCCAAATTTTCAGGGGGCCTCCCCCTTCGTTTTGTATAATCAAGCATTCACGTTTAATCCCTGACGAAGGGGGAGCCCCCCGAAAATTTGGATTTTATTAAAATCAGTTGGCAATTTACGCATTTATTGTGAACTAGTTCTTCTCATCTTTTGTTGAAAAGTGGAGGATATCAAAACTTTCTCTTGTGATGATTTTCACTAAATATGACTGATTTTTTTAAGAATAAAAAATACTTCTTTTAAAAGTAATTTCTTTCATAATTTTGATTAAAAATTGACACTCCTGGTCAAATTTGAGGTCAGATATGCTTTCCACGACTTGTTTCATTTTCTAAAATGTATAGCTTCCCATGTATTAAACAAGGTTAAATGGGAGTAGGGAACAAACAGAGTTCAAACATTGGTACCCGTTAATATTGCTACAACAAAATTACAAAAAGTTTTTATTCAACTATCACATTTAGAAACCTCAAGTGCATTTCTATAGAAAATGCTTTCAAAATTTGATAATCAACCTGTAAATAATTGTAAATATAATTCTTAATTGTCAAATTCAAACATCAAAAAGGAAGCCAAGATTTTTTTTTTCCAAAATCTTAAATTTTGCTAAACAAGACAGATCATATCAAAGACAAGAAGATCAAATGGGACATGTTGTTATTTTTTACCTCAAATTTGACCAAAACAGCAGGACTGAAAGGGAATTATAAAAATATTACTGCTTTGGCTCAAATTATTTCAGGAAAGCTTAAAAAAAAGTTGTAATTGATTATAATCAGTAGATTTGGTCAAAATTACCTGAAGGAATCTAGGATCAGGCTATTTGAAAGTTTTATGTAAAATGATACTTTTCAAACTTTTCCTCAACAAGAGCCAAAAATAAAAGATGACACTTAAGGCCCTTTTTGGTTAATGCCAAAACTAAATTTCAATATACAAAAATGAAAGTGGTATACAAATTTGAAAATGGTAGATATAAAACTTTCTCTTGAGATGATTTTCACTAAATTTGACTGATTTTTTATAAATGTGAGAATGAAAAAGATATATTTTTAGGTGACTTTTTTCATAATTTTCACTAAAAATTGGCACTCTTGGTCAAATTTGAGGTCAGATATGTATCCCATGACTTGTTTCCTTTTCTAAAATGTACAGGTTCCCACGCATTACACAATAAGATTAAATGAGAGTCTAGGTACTTTGTAATACTGCAGAGTTCAAACATTTAACACTTAATACTGCTACAACAAAACTAGACAGTTTTACTTTTCATTCAACAATCTACTTTCAACTCCAGTCGGATTAAAGAAGTCTCAATCCTGATCAATCCAGTTACAAAAAATTCCAATTCAATTTCACTCACTATAGTCTTAACATGCAGTATGACAAGACAGTGAGTACGCTTGACATACAAGATAGTTATTCAAGAAGACTGACTAACTTTGAGACCACATTTTGCAAAGGTTGGATGGACTGATTGTCTTCAAGGTCTAGGATGACTCTTTCAACAAAGAGAGCCATCTTGGCCAAACAATGGAGGTTGTGCATGTTGAATGTATAAATAGCTGCCATGTAGCAGGTTCCCACGCATTACACAATAAGATTAAATGAGAGTCTAGGTACTTTGTAATACTGCAGAGTTCAAACATTTAACACTTAATACTGCTACAACAAAACTAGACAGTTTTACTTTTCATTCAACAATCTACTTTCAACTCCAGTCGGATTAAAGAAGTCTCAATCCTGATATATATCGGATTTATTAGGTTAAAACTATCAAAAGAAGCAAAGACAAACGGTCCAAAGGCCGATATTTGTCTTGCGTACAAAGTAAAGTTCAATACATATACACTATCACATTGAGAAAATAAATAACAATAAACTATAACATGTGACAATTATACATAAATACATTAAAGGAGAATGAGACCCTGGGGGGGAATCAACCCAACTGATCCCTCCCCAGAGCCTCACTCTCCTCAAATTACTCCCAAGAGAAAGATAGGAGAAAAAGAGAAAGAAAATAGCAGGAAAAGAAGGAAAAGAGGAAAGAAGAGCTGGGCAGAAGAGCAGTAACTAACAATTGCATTAAAAGAAAGGAATAAATAAATGAATACATAAATATGCATGAATATAAAGTAGACAAAAATAAGAGAATTACTGAACTAAGCACAAATGAAGTTTGATATGGAATTATGAATTATGATTGTGGCATCTTACACAGTATGCAGTTCACTGTTCCCAGTAAAGAAAATTGAGCAAATTGTAGTACATGTATACAGATACAGTGCATGTAATTCCAAGTAAAGAGATAGAAAGGAAAGAAACAGATTAAAGGAGAATGAAACCCCGGGGATCAATCTATTGAAAGGAGAGGATAGAGAGAAGCAACAAAAAAAAAAAAAAAAAAAAAAAAAAAAAAAAAAAAGGAAATCCATTAAAATCAGCCAAGAAATAAGAAAGCAATGAAAGCCCGAAAAGTGTCAAACTACCTCCCAAAGTGGTCCCCAAATTGGCAATGTCGCCCCAAGGCGGCAAGGGGAGCCGCACGACTCTCCACACGTCCCATCCACAAATCCCCACATCCTCCCACCCTCTCCCAAAATGCTGCCTATCTCCTAATGGACCAAGCCAAAAGGAGACAAGGCACACCCCAAGAGACAATGTGGAAAACACGAAACCCCGTGGACTAAACAAGTAGAGAGCCGCACGACCCCACCAGCCGCCCCGAAGCGCCACAGCCAATCCGAGGACCACCACAGAAAACTAACCAAGACCCCAAACTCTCGCAACTCCCTCGCCCCCTGCCAATCCCAATGCAACTCCATTCAAATTTCCTCCCTCCACCCCCTCCCTCCAACAAAATTGACTTTCCCCAGGGCCTGACTCTCCCTTAAGGAAGAAGGAAGAATAGAAAAAAGATGGAGAAAAGGAAAATACATGCACCAATACATTCTGTAATTCTGCAAGGTCCTAAAGAATTGCTGTGACTTACATATCAACATAGGTGGGAATATTCAAACACACAACAGTATTGTAGATAATCAACAAATTAACTATAACTTGTGAAGAATAAAATATACATTATAGTACTGCATTGATGTCATACTAAACAATAAAGCATTCCAAGGGAGTATGAGAGGGAAAAATCAGCAGAACAAGAGGAAAAGAGGAAAAGGGAAGAGAGGGGAAGAGATAGAGGGCAAGTAGGTAGTTAAGGAACACATTCAAAAGATAAATAGATAAATAAATATAATGCAAATATGTAAGATACCAGATACACTATGTCATTCCCATAGGAGTTAAGCATTAGAAGAGGAGATAGAATGAAAGTAAGAAATAAAAATAGAAATAGAGAGAAATAGAAGGAGAAAGAAAGGGAATGACAATATACATGTAATTTGAACAATTTAAAGATGCATAAAATGAATTAACAGATACATATTGCAGAGGAACCTGAGAATGGATAATACTAATAATCATAGTGATAGTAATAATAATAATAAAAGGTATCTTACACAAGTTTAAGAGTGTTGATTATCTTCACTGCTTGTGGTATAAAAGAATTTTGATACCTAGAAGTACGGCAAGGTGGTTGGCGAAAGCGATCACTATTCCTCAACTGACGAAAATTGGGTAAGGAATCCCTACGTGGGGGTAGCATGGAAACATGCCTGGATTGTAAGAATGACTTAACAAAGTTCATGAGTAATTGTTGCCGTCTATCTGTTAGGGTGGGAATATCCAAACATCCAAGAGCATGAGAATAATCAACATAGTTACTATATCCTAGCATTATACGACAAGCTCTTTTCTGGACACGTTCGATCTTGTCAGACTGTTGAGCAGTGATAGAAGATGACCACACTGGTGAGGCATATTCAACTAATGGCCTAATGTACATGCGGTAAATAGCAACTAAATCATCAATTGGGGCATCATGTCTCTTTAGTACACAAAGAATATACAACCGTCGAGATGCTTGTTTGACAGGATTATCAACATGCATATCCCACTTCATATCAGATTGTAAGTATACACCCAATAACTTAACAAACTCAGTGGACTGGAGAGCAACATCACCAATGCTGATCACAGGCATGACAATCTGTTTCCTAAGGAACGAGATATGCATTACCTTACACTTTTCTGGTTTGGGAGTCATTTGATTATCAGAAGAACATTTAGCAATCAATGACAAATGATCTTGCAAGGTAGAAGGTTGAGACTTGTGTCTGATTTCAGCTACACTTAAATCATCCACATATTTCCATCTTAAAGGGGTGGAGGTTGCTATATCATTAATCATGATCAATCCAGTTACAAAAAATTCCAATTCAATTTCACTCACTATAGTCTTAACATGCAGTATGACAAGACAGTGAGTACGCTTGACATACAAGATAGTTATTCAAGAAGACTGACTAACTTTGAGACCACATTTTGCAAAGGTTGGATGGACTGATTGTCTTCAAGGTCTAGGATTACTCTTTCAACGAAGAGAGTCGTCTTGGCCAAACATCGGGGGTTGTGCATGTTGAATGCATAAATAGCTGCCATGTAGCAGCTGAAGGAGCTGATGATGTCATCACTTGTCGCAACAACGACTCCATCCACAGCTGTCTGGAACTCTGCTGCTTCTGTCAGCTGGCCACTGTACATGATGACAGGGGAAGGCATTTCATCCTGTAAAGAAATGTTATTGAGATTCGAATTTGATTTGGAGGAAAAGGATACTAGTATTTGAGTCGGAGGAGAAAGGTATCAATTGGTTATCTACCACCCAATAAAAAAAGGCGATGGCAATGGTTTGAAGTGGAACAAGGAGTTTGTATTTATTGAACATGTAAAAGCAGCATCCATGCAGTGGTCCTGACGTGAGCGTATTCTCAAAGATCAATACCCACTGAGCC
This sequence comes from Heliocidaris tuberculata, assembly GCA_025618425.1. Classification (NCBI taxonomy): domain Eukaryota; kingdom Metazoa; phylum Echinodermata; class Echinoidea; order Camarodonta; family Echinometridae; genus Heliocidaris; species Heliocidaris tuberculata. Next base: position 9,036,542 of record CM046839.1, read on the forward strand.
GATCAATTACAGGCAAATTCAGTTGTCAAGGACAAGTCACCCACGGCTGACGCCCATGAATTTCAGTACGCATCCAGCGATATTTTGTTCCACGCAAAAATAATAATCTGTTTTCTATTTCATCTTACAATACAAGACCAGATCAGGTAAAAACACAAATATTATTTTACTACTGTACAAAAAAGACATCATGTTGGCTAGTGTCATTTGCTATTGGATTTGTGGACCTAGCACTGAACTATGGTGATGCACTTGTGTACTTCAATCCAAAGATCAAGTTGTAAACTTTCATGAAAATCCCTTTAAGTATATGAATTTAGTAATACTTGGCCAATCTTTAAGTCTGAGTTAATGACCACATATACAATGAGAAAACAAATTCAGCAGTCCTAGAGCAAAAAAAAATAGGAAAAACGTTAAAAGATACTGTGATGATATTTACATTATACAACAAAAAGCAGAGCTACATGTAACTCCAGTGGCCGGGGGGGCTGTTCACCCCCTGAAGCTTTTCACCGGGAAAATTTAAAAATTCACCGGGAAAAATGAAAGGAGGGGAGAGGGAAAAGAAAGGGAAGGAAGAAAGGGAAAAGAAGGGGAGAAAAGGGAAAGAGGGAAAGGAAAAGAAGAAGGAAAGGGAAAAGAAAGGAAAAAGAGGAAAGGGAGAAGAGGGGAAAGGAGGGAGAGGGAAAAGGAAGAGGAGAGGAAAGGGGGAAGGGGAGAAGGGGAAAAGGGAAAAGGGAAAGGAAGAGAAAAAAAAGAAGGAAAGGGGGAGAGAGAGAAAGGGAAGAGGAAGGAAAAGGGAAGGGAGAGTGGGAGACTTTGATAATCAAGAGAACCAATGTAATACTTAAGAACTTAAGAAGGAAGGAAGGAATATGACAAGAAAGTGTAATTGAAGAATTTGAAGTAAATAATCCGTTTCCGTTTATACCACCCCGTTTATTTTCGTGTTTTGTTTAGTTTTTTTTTGCTCAGCTCACCCCCCCCCCCCACCCCTGACAAATGATACCTCTTAGACCGTAAGACTTTGTAGACCCTACATACAAAGTCTTAGGCAGTGTTGTGTAAAACCAGTCATGCTAGTAGACTTTGTTCAAATAGCGGGCATCTTCAAGGTTTAAAATGCCTTAAACTCGAGAGCTTCCGGGAGCTCCGCCCCTGGACCCCCGGCAGGGGCTCTGCCCCTGCACCCCACCAGGGGCCCTAAGGCGGCCCCCTGGACCCCACCCGCATAGAGCTTCTCTCTGACGGGCTCGCGATGTGCGCTAAGCGTGCATTTAGGAGTCAGGGGAAATTACTTCCTTGCTCCCCCCCCCCCCCAAGGAGCGGTTCTACGGGGGGGCTTTGGGGGGCTCAAGCCCCCCCCCCCCCAAAAAAAATCACTTAATCCCCCCAAAAAAATTTGACGACAAAGGTGCAATTTTAATACTATAAATTCAATTCAGTTCAATTCAAAATGGTATTTGTTAAAAATAATCATGCGTCGAAACATAAAACGTTGAATTGTGAACAATTTACAAATACAGAAAATCGTTTACATCGCAGATAATACATTCAAATTAATAATTTACATTTTTAATCTTTATAAGTTTTGCTCGCTCGCAATATATAACTGCCACAACGTAATCGGGCTGCGAGATGTTTAAATATCCTCATATTGGGGTAGTTTTATAGCCCAACAATTTCTGTACATTTTCACTACAAATAAAGTCAAAATTTTTAACTCGCTCGCTTCGCTCGCTCGTAATATACATGTAGGCCTAAACTCCCACCACATAATTAGGCCGCGAGATGCTCAAATGTCCTCATATCTGGATAGTTTTATAGCCGAATGTTATTTCTGTACATTTTCGCCAAAGAAAGTGTCAAAATTTTTGCTCGCTCGCTTCGCTCGCTCGCGTTATATAACTACTATCTCATAATCGGGCAGCAAGATGCTCAAAACGTCCTTATATATAATATGCGGAGGTTTAGCCGAATATTCTGTACTTTTTCACAAGTGTCAAAATTTTTGCTCGCTCGCTTCGCTCGCTCGCAATAAAAAAGAAACTTGAAATTCTGGCAAAGAGCGTCCCCTCTCCTCCTGAGACATGACTACGTCTATGGGGAGGAGGGGGGGGGGGGGGTGTAGGGGCAACTTTATTGTTTGCCTAGACTACTGAATACTTTTTTTCTGCTGAACTTGTAGAAGTTGATCTTCAGTAATCGGTGGCAATTTTTATTGTCGGTAATCAGTGGCCTATACACCCCCCCCCCCTCTGAAAGTGGTCTAGAGACGCCCCTGATTACACATATACTTCAAGCCCCCAGTAGCCCCCCCCCCCCTCGAAAACAATTCCTGACCGAGAAATTTTTTGCTCTTGCCCCCCCTGACAACCGACCCCTGTTACGCCCCTGCATGTAAGCCAGTTTGATGTTGTACTTATTGGGTGGTATTTTGATGGTGCAAACTAAGTTAGTCTGAGACTAAATTCCCGACTAGCCTCGGATTATCTTCCAAATTTTAAGCCGAGGCTTAACTTTGGTATTCAGATGCTATACTAAAGTTAAGCCTCGGCTTAAAATTTAGAAGATAATCCAAGGGTAGTCGGGACCTTAGTCTCAGACTAACTTAGTTCGCGCTATCGGAATACCATCCAATAGGATTAGGAGATGTCTAAGGGGGTGTACCCCTATAGTCTACAGGTTTACTTACAGACTCTTCATTCTCCTTATGCTCCTTGAAGATGTTGCCAATCTTCTCCCGGAACATTGTTGGTACCATGATTATGGCCGCTCTTGTTACAGCATCTGCAAAAGAAGGGAAATTTCATGTTAATGGCAAAGCACTCCAATCTATGCATTACATGCTATACATGTAAGTGGAATGGGTTAAGTCGAGCTAGTATACATTTTCGTATTTTCCACTTCATATCCATTGTACAACGAAACTTTGAATATCATAGTTGAATTTTATCAATTTCTGCATTAAACATGACAGTGTCTCAAAAATGAACAGATATTTACAGGAGTATTTTTTAAAAATATGTGAAATTTACACTAGTTGGCATGGATGACAAAAATTATCAATCATCTGTAAAGGCAGGTGCTACATCACATGGCGTCAGAGGCTGAATCAAACAAAAACAATGCAGGATGTAGATTAATTTAAGCTATACAATAGATAGTCGGATCACATTAGGCCGTACAGTAGGTAAAATTTTCTACAGCACCCGACTTTACTACAGATGATTGATAATGCAATAAAGAAGATAAAGGGAACATCTGGAAGTGGCTCTACAAGTAGCAAATGTGTAACAAGGAGGCTGACAAAAGAATTCAATGGCTGCATGTCAACACAACTTTTATACACATACACATCATTAAGAACCTATAGAAAAACACACTCTAATGAATGAGTTACATTACAATTGACATACCTTGATATTCCTTGTCATCCCGAGTGACTGGAATCCTCTCGGCTAGTATCTTGAAACACTGTGGTGTGGATTTTGCTTTCAATCGTTTCCCGTACTTAACAATGGCCATCCCGAATTTTTTGAACCCTAGGGTCATTTTGCCCTTGAAACCCTTATCCTCTGAGCTGCCAATCAGCCTGTCCATTTCAGTCATCAGCTAAGAAAAAACATACAAGAAAACAATTAATAAAAAAAAAAAACTTCACTCATTATGGCCGTTTCATTTTCTTTGGAATATCTAATGTTATGGCCTGTGTTGTGCAAGATCATAATTTGGCACACTACAGGGTCTAACAGCAATATCATTATCACATCCCTAAAGAGCATCATGTTTTCGAGAAGTTACTGTAAAAGACTCCAGAATAAAACTCAATTTGTTTCTTTTACCTGCCACATATTTGATCATTCACAAGGGTTTAATGCACAAGAATCACCGACATTGTGCAAAGAATGATGTATATTAATGCATTAATTTGGCATTCACCAAAAACAGACATATCATGCCACATTTGAAATGTACATAGAAATTTATACATTATGTACATGTAAGTGGATGATTGTGTTTGTTTTTCAATATTAAATGACTTCGGCATTCTTTGGAATTTTGGATGTATTCACTGGCATGGCATACAGTCGCCTGCTGACCTGTGAATAAATGTTAGAAAACACTTGAACCCTGATGGGATATTAGAATGAATGTCTTTGATAGAGGCCTATATGAAAGCACTCTGGTGAAGGCCTGACGGTTCTCTACCGTATAAATGAGAACCATCCATATAGCTGCGTAAAAATTTTGAATGCAGAAATTAAACACAAAAAAATGGAACAATCCATTTATGGGTCATTATGTAAAATTGTCTATGCTAATTTTGGCCCTTGGTATTTGGAGATATTCTGCACTTAAAAGAAATCACCCCTCACTTCAAACAAATGCCTCAAAAAAGAAAATGTCATGCAGCTACTATTGTATTCTTAAAGCCTGGCTCCAACTGCGTTTCGAGCTTGCGTTCTGCTGCGTATTGACCAAACGCAATGTAACCCAACGCTACGCAATACAAAGAGCTAATGCAAGGTCGCAACGCAGAGGCTTTGCTTTTCTAGCTCGCCTGTTTGAATTTTTTTCAAACATCCGCAACTGAACGCAAGAACAAAATTCATACGAGCTAAGGCGAGCGGCAACCAGCTAATGCGAGCAAGGACGAGCGGACAACGAGCTGCTTATTGCAAGTCAACGCAGCTTTACTTTGCACTGGGATCGTAGGGGAAGTAGCTTGCTGCACTACAAATCTAGCCCGTCTGTCGCTTGTTTGATCTCATTCCTGCTCGAGTAACGTTTCTGTTAAATTTTTGAATGGGAATAATGCCAGGGCAAGATTCAAGAACTAAAAAATAAACAATGATGACAATAGTTAATGCAACTTTTTTCATTGTTTTATGCCAGGAAGGGCATACCGATGTATAATATAATCCCATTACAAATCTGGAAAAGAGACAAATGAAATAGAATATATAATTCTAACATTATAAAGTAGCGTGCATAGCATACGAACGCAACATCATACGAGCTCTCACGTAGCACAGGGAACTGTTACGCACTGCAGGCGCAGTAGAATGAGCAGCGGTCGAGTTTATGCGAGTGGTTGCGCAGCGAAACGAGGTTAAGCGAGCTTGTGCGAGCTGCTAGCAAGCAACGAACGAGTGGCAAACGAGATACACACCAAAGAGGCGAGCAGTATTCGCAGTGGACCGTGCTGTTATGAGCAAAAGCGAGCGCAGACATGTTTTTTAAACAATTATACAAGCTACAACGCAACAGTGTGACCGCTTTTGCCGCGGAGAGCTACGTAAGGCTGCGTTCGGCTAGCGCAGCCATACGCAGCTGAAACGTTTGAGCCAGGCTTATATGCACTTTCGAATTTCTAGCATTAACTTGTGCCCACCTGCGATTCTTGGAATAGCCATGGATAAGTATCCTGTATATCTTGAATTGTTGCATTCTCTTTTACAATAGTGTTCCTCCGAGCACTTAATGTCATATCCATGCCTGTTGCAACTCTTTTGATGTCAGGATACTTCTTTTTGAACTCATCCTGCATTATCTTGATGTGCTTTTTGATGCTGTCATCATCTTCCGTGTCCGGCATTGATGGTAAGTAATTTTGTACACCCCATACTGCTGGAGCAACTGATGAAGCAGTTGCTTTGCATACCGGCTTGGTTGATTGTCTCTTCTTCCGCCATGCAAAGTTTACAGTTGTTAGCTCGTCGTTCCTTAGAGCATCTCTTTTGTTTTGGAAGTAATATGTGAGCTTCTTCCTGTACATCACCTGCAATGACAAAAAAGGGAAACAGAAATCGTGCTGGTTTAGAGAATGGAACACTATTTGGTTGAACTATTGGATGTAATGTGTACTCATCCATTATGATGTAATGTAAGGGACGCATCATTAGGTCTTCAGGGTGTTAGGTCATTAGGAAGTCGGGTTCGGGGCCAATTTTTTTTTTTTGCTGTTGTTGTTAAAATGACCTCTCCTACAAAATTACAAAAATGCACTTATGACACTCTTGCAGCTAAGTGACAATATATATTTCCTCATACAATAACACCTAAAATGCATTTTACAGGGGTTGCCATTTGGACTTTGCATAAGAGCAAAAAACAGCTATTCTAAGAGATTTTATGAAAAACACTAGAAGAGTATTCTAGGTTAATAACAACTTTATTTACAAGTCAGACGGGCAATATATAGCTCTTCTCAGATCTTTTCAGAAGATTTTTAAGAAGAGCAATTTCTTTTGCTCTTTTTAAATGGTAATCTCTGGTTGTACTGTTTGAAATTTGAATAGAAACAACTCTGAATGGCAGTTATCAATGACAATAAAAACTTTGCGGTCATCTATTCTTTGGCGATTGTGTGAATTCCTCATTTAATGTTTTTGAACCTTTGGTCTTCTAGAGAGCTACAATCCTTCAGAAAAGAGCTCCTTGGTCTGAAATATATCACAAATTCACACAATGACCCCCAAAAGACGGTGAATGGTTTATATTTTTGTCCAGTGCACATGTACTAATGTATTTTTGGTATCACTACCAAATATGAATTAGATATACATGTACCAAAATAAAAGTTGCTTTATAACCTACCTTGCGACTTCCACAATTGACATCTTTCAAGTTGCAGTCCAGTCTAGGATATCGCTTGAACAATTGGTCAATAAGTAACGTATATTCAGCAGGCTTTGGGTACACACTGTTGTGATAAATGCAAAGAAATTGGAATGAAAGAAGTCAAATAATGATATTAATAATAATAATAAAATAAAGATAAATTTAATAAGCTCATAATAGGTATGTATCTCTCTATGTGCTTTATATAGTGATACATAATATATACATACAAAATTAATGGATATAAAACAGAATATTTTAAGGATTACAAAGTAGTCCTAAGGGAAGAAAATACTAATGCAACATCAAAATATAACATATGGTCATTGAATTAAAATTCAGGCATAAGACATGTGTGAAATATTTATAAATTATTAGTAAAATGACAGTAAACTATGTTATGAAATGTTACACAATTACAAAATCTTTATAATTGAGACTATACAGTACTGGCAATTACGAACGAAACTGGTAAGTTTTAAGGAGCTTTTTAAAAGTTTGTTGTGATGTGGCCTTGCAGATGGAGAGAGGGGGTGAGATCCAGAGTGTTGGGACTGCTACTTCAAAGGATCTTTGGCCGTAGGATTGAGTTCTTCATGAATAAAAAGATATGTATGTAACATTGTGTGATATTCCTTCAATGATTTCAGGTGAATTTTAAAATGTCTGAGAGGAATGCAAAACGGTTTAAACCCAGCGGTCAGTCTCCAAATTTCAATGCCCGTGCATCCAGTGGGACACAGAGCGCTTACTCTTTGCACATGCGGGGATAGGAATTTGCCTTATATTTGCTGTGCTGGTAAATTGACGCAACCTGCGCCTAAAATACATGTAGTTCAGCATACCAACAGTTTTTTTTTTCCTGATATTTTAGACATTTCTGGATCAAATTTGCTCAAATAAAAAATGAATATATTCAAAATTAATAATCTATTAAGATCATATTATATACTGGATTCCGTTCCAAGTGACAAAGTACCGGTAGTTAAATGTCCAAGGCGCCCTCTCATCCACTACAAAACCATCTCTTTAATTACCAGTACCACTGTTACTATGTCAAAAGGTTCATGCTAAGCGAGGCTCAAACCAGTGATCACAATGCAAAAGCTAGGGCATGTCCAAATTCAGAACACGTGCATCAGGTCTCTGCCCTATGACTTTTAGTACAATGACCTATTAAAACCCAGTTAACCTGGGACTGGTGGGTGTGGTGATAGCTGATAAGGGTCTGCAAGCGTAGACTACACTATACTAGCCATGGTAACATGTATGGTCACTTTGCTAAGATGTCGCATTGGATATAGCCTCTTGGAGGCGAAAACTTCTGGCGAGCGAAGCGAGCCTGAGAAACCGAGGCGCTTGCGCCGAGGGCCTCTTGACACCCAACCCGAATAATATATTCATGAGGCATGGTTTCCTAATGATTATGCATGAACGTGAAGTTATATTATCACGGCGATCGTCGAGCGCATTGACCAATGACATCTCACACTTCCCATCCATTTTCCTTCATTTCTTCTTCAATTTTGAAAATAAAAATATAACTGGCTGATATGATGATTTCCCTTTTCTAATTTGTAAAGATCATTCAGATTTATTGTCATTTGCCGAAGTTATGGCAGTTTTGCTTCGACACTTCCCAGCGGTTTCACGGCACGTTCCGTTTGCTCTACCTTGCTCAACGGTGAAGCGCCCAGCGAGGTCATAGCCAATGCGATGCGTGGGTTCGTGGAACAGCTCGCGCTCATTGGCTAATCATTTTTCCGACCAGCACATGGTCGGAAAAATCGTCAAAACAATGAAATACAAAAGAAATTCAAGGCGGATGACAAAAGGCCCTCGGCGCAACCGCTTTGGTTTAGCTGGCACGTACCACTCGTCAGAAATTTCGCCTCCATATCGCCTAGGATTCCAACAGCGCCAGGGCCTCGACAAGAGGCTACATTGGATGTTGTAGTTACCTAATAAATCTTGTATATAGTTCATGTTCTTAAGCCATCTCTACTGGTCTGTAATTGGTGTCTATAGCCACCAAAATAGTGGGTAGAATAGCAAGCATCACATGCAGTACTAAATATACATGAACAAATTGCACCCAAAGTAACATGTCGCCCAATGAAATAACTTTATATATGTACATTAAGAGTCGCATACTGCATCATAACTACAATACTTGAAAACTTGTCGATAGCACGCATGTACACGACTACATGTACCTTCACACATGTACTTACTTCTTATGCTGCATCACAGACTTGAATATTATGTCAAATATCGCTGACCTTTCCGAGACCCTCAAGTCATTTCCAAGTGGCAGTGACAGTAGCTTCTTGTGAATTGCTGGAGGTAGATCTGGCAACTTCCAATTTACTATCCAACATGAAACTGGCCTATAATCAAACAATAACATAACAGCTAGATTAGCTATCCATCTCTCACTCACTAGGCTATGTACATGTACATAATGCATTTAACATTTGACTGCAAAAGCTACTACTACCACTCATTTTGGTTCAGCGCTTCTCAGCTACAAGTGTAAAAAGTGGAATGTTCTTGACAAAACTCCACCCTGGGCCTTGTACCCTGAAACATGCTTTAATAATTATGTTATTTGTCTGTTTAAGTCTTAAGTGAGGAAATACATGTAGGACTTCATGGCTCTACTGTTTCTAGGGTTGATTTTGATGTCGAACACCAAGCTGTAAATTCTGCATAAGAAGAACAGAACATAAATAACAGGAAAACTCTAACAGACTTTTTAAAAATGGTGTACAAAAATGCAACATCAGCATAAGCATGAAGCTATAATAAGGATGCAAAGTTTTAGAAAATTTCTGGGAATTTCAGAAACTTTCAATGGAATTTTCAATAGGCTGAATTTTTAGGAATTTGGGGAATTTTCATTTTTATTATTTTAAATGGAAACTTTCATCAGCACTCTGCAGTTCAGTTGTTTATTACTTTCTCTATGTATAAAATAGCTTTATCTCAGGTTTGGCTTACCTCAACCTGGACCTTTCATGAGGATCAATCTGTGCTTCTCCTTGATCCTTTTCCTCCACCTCCATTTCAACATCTCTGCGACCAGTATCAGAGTGATCTTCAGTGCTAGTATCTTCAGGTTTCTCAGACACGACTGGCTGTGCAGCAGCAGTGGGTTGCACCATGTCTATGTGAACTGGTATGATCTGCACTATGGACTGAACTTTAATCTTGATTCCACCAGATATAGGTTCATCAGCAGGCTCGATGTCGACAAAACATCCAAAATCAGAGTCCCATTTTTGGAGCAAGATAGTTGTCTGATCACCACTGAACAAGTTGCTTGCCTTTTCCATGAGCTCTTCCATGCTAACTCCATTTGGGTTGTCATTTTCTAGCTCAACCTTTTTGCAGCGTTCGTTATAAAGGAACACGAATTTGTGCCTGAAACATTATTTAAAAAAACAACAAATTGGCTCGTCTTGCAAGATAATCAAAAATTAAGTTACGGTAACTGTCTAAAAGGTTAATACATGCACCTGCACTGGGGTATAAATAGCCACTTCGAATATGTGAAGTACATGAAGTACTGCATAATTATGTAGTATGCTGATAAAATAACAAAATTCCAGATGTCCAAGCCTACAAGTACACCAAAAAACTAACCATGAATGTTTATGAGTGGAACAGCAAGAATATTTTCATGAGGTGAAAGATTGAATGGAACATTTAATTTTTCACCAAAATAAGATATCCTTTCCATTGCACAGATGAAAAACATGCATTTTTGTTTTATACATCAAGGTAGATCCTTGTCATTTGATATATAAAAGTTGACAAATGTACTATCAATGGGTGATTTTGTGTTGGTGGACTAAAAAATTTGAAACCAGCCGTTCAGCTAAACACCGCGCCTCACAATTCAGTGAAATGTCTCGGCGATGGATTAAAAATCTGTATTACGAAAAAATTGAGCAAACTCATGAAATTTACTGTAAATTTCCAGGTTATATTACAAATTTTGACTGTAAAATAATGTGTTCCAATCATATGAACATGGTTTCCACTATAAATCTTTCGAGACTGCGCCACACTACGCGCATTACGTTCCTACTTCAGCAGTGCGCCGCAGACTCAGAGTCTGTGGCACATCAAACAACGTTCGGCTGGTGTGTGCATTAAATGTGTGAGTTTGCCCATGGTTTATGCGTTATTGATTACACATAAAATGTTGAGGCATGGAATGGAACAAAAATACACAATAAAAACTGAAATGGAACAAATATTTAATAACACATGACCTATTTTCCTCCAATCAAATGAAAATCTAATATTTGCCACCTAAGAAAGTTTTGGTGGATGGGGGTGAATGAGATTCAAATTCAAGCTAGCTGTAAAGGCCAAGACTAATACCTCAGCAATTAACATCAAGACCAAGACCAACCTGCTTTTAAATGCTCGAATTGGCAGATTCAAATTACTATTCCTGAAAACATACAGAGCTCTACAGCTCGATGTGATATTTCAGTGGTATGAAATCTAAATGATCACTTTGGTATACACCCAGTGGATGGTGGTCAACAAGATTGGAGGGTTGACACAAAATGTATCCAAAGTTATTTTCCTCTTCAGCTACAGTGTAAGCATGGAAGTGACGGGTGTATTGTACTTTTACATGTCTGCATAACAGATATGGCTCTCCTCCTACTATGTAGCAAGAGTCAATGATGGCAAATTGATCCCTGAGAGTCTGCTTTTCAACCAGTACAGCTGAACCACAAAAATATCTGATGCCATTGAAAGCAACCATTTTTGCTTTGTACACCTTCTCATTATCTCCTACAATTTCACCTAGCTGTTGTCTTTCCTCTCTTGACAATAATATGAGTGGGTACATGACACCACCAGAATGCTCCACTCCTTCCTGTGACAAAAAGTTAGTCTTGGTCCTTCTTGAAGCCTGCATATACTCATGTCTTTCAGCTAAGCTTTTGCATATATTCTTCCTGTTTCTTGTAGAATGATACACCTCCTTAAAATAATTATGCTTACCCTCAAAACGCATTGTCCAACAATGAATCAGCGGACCAAAAGCCAACATTTTCTCAGGGTAGTGAATCAGAAAATGAAACTTTGGCTTCATTGTTGTCTCCTCAGGAGCTACATCATAATACTTGGTCAAGAACTCCTCAATAACATCGGCCAGTAAACCTGTCAATTCTGGGGATACCTTGGGACTTGTAGAAATCTCCACAACATCTAACAGCAGTAACACAACCTCCCAAAAGGGGTCATGTTGTGGAACCTTTGTCCCTACCATTAGAGGAAGCAGCCTCAATAAACACCAAGTTTGTAGAGCAGTTTGCTTTATTTTGAACAAATTCAGAGTAGGTGCCAGAACTGATGGTTTGTTGGTTTTATCTGAGGCATCATATGGAAATTCTTTTATCTGATTATTCAGGTATTCCAAGGTGAAATAGCCTTCCAAAACAAAGTGAGATATTGCATTGCCTAGTACCTCCGGCACAATGCCCTCAAAAAGATCATGGCCTAGGTCAGGGGCAAGACCACTCGTAACATGGAAGTGCTCAAGTTTGTTCAAACAGCTGTCACTCTTTACCCCATAGACTGAACATAGTTTCCTATCTCTGTCTACCATGTGTACTTGCTGGGAATGAGAATCTTTGGATCTGTTTTTAAGTTGTTCTGACATCCTAAAATGATCCTTCAAACATGCATTGCGAATGTTGCAAAAGCGACACAGTCGATCTACAGTTGCAAAGCTTTCCATAAATCCCCCTATGGAATGGGCGCCTAGGTTATCTGCTGCAAGAAATGATAGTGTGCCATGCATGACATGTTCCACACCATCTTTATGAACAACTATGCCATCTGTTTCTAAAATCTTTAAATCTTCTAATAATGGTTCCAAGATTCTTTCAAAGCCATATTTCTTAACAAGAGAAGACTTGCAAAGTATGGCAAGCTGAATGACATACAGTTTTGATCTGAATTGGGGATGAAGATTCCCCAAAACAAAATAAAACCCTGCAATTTTCAACCCTTTTGCCTTGTTGCTTAACGGATTGCCTAGGGTGAAATCATCGTAGTATAACTGAATCTGCAAGCTCATTGGGTCCTCTGCAAACAATGCATTTTGTCTGAAATTATCTCCATCACAAAAGTCACCTAAAACATTGTCTTGTGCTGCATGTCCTTCATAAACTTCAGAAAACACATCATCATGCTCCAGTAAATTTTTAATAGTTTTCAGTATAGGTACATACTGAAATGTCTCTTTTCCACCTTCTCCTAGAACATATTCAACAGGAGATACATGGTGGAAGTTCTCAGTAACATGCTTATTCAAATTACGCTGATCACTGAAGTGTGTAAATGCTTTTTCATATTCAGTTTTCTCAAGAGCTTCAGTCAGACCATTTTGTTGTAATTGATCCAAATCTACTCCATTTTCTCGAAGGCATTCGTTGACTTTAGCTGTTATATCTTGTCTACATTGTTCCATCAAATCAGCAATTTCATCAGACACAAAGGTACATGTCTTTCCAGTTGCCAAATATTTTTCCCTTAGGTATAGTAGAAAAGAGCTAGCTTCCCTGGATGGGTCAGGCCTAGGGTCTACTTGCGGGTCATCTTGGCCCTGTTCCAGTTCATCTTCCACTGGTTCAACAGCTGGATGATCTAGGCCTACATCTTTCTGAACTTCCTTATGTTTGGATCGAACATGAACACGGTATGATCTAACATTAGCATAGGTCTTATGGCATCCATCAATTCCACAGGTAATGTAGAAATTAGGCCCAGTGTGAATGTAGCGGTAGTGTTTCAATAATAAAAAGAACTGTGGACTCGAAAAGTCACAGTCACAGCAGGTAAACAACATGTTCATCAAACAATTTCCAACATACATGTAATACAAATATTATAGCCTATTTGCAGACACATGAGAACCCTTCAGACAGTAAACAGTAAAATAAATCATATCAATTGCAAGATTCATTGCATTGTAGGGAGCGCATATTTATAGCGACTGAACAAATGCACTAAGCAACGGAATGAGCCACATGATGAGCTGAATGATTGTAGTGCTGCATGAGAGGAGTTCTGTAAAAATAAAAATACACAGAAATTAAACACTAAAAATATGACTTCACAACCTACTCAGTATGAGTTTGAATCTAGTTGCGGAGGTTTTTGAAACAATAGGAATTCCCTTTAAACGGTAAGAAAAAATGATGATTTATTCAATTTGTTCAGTTAAAAATGTTCTTTATAATCTGTGGCCTAGGCCAAGTAAATAGTTTGATATTTACTGAAGAAATATATATAAACAAACGACATTTTTACTGTTCAAAACTGGACCAGTGAAGTTTGCACAGGAATGTCTATGGAAGTCTTCTGTCTCTAAGGGAGAGGAGCTGACCTTACCCAAATAAGAGGCTCACGACGATATTAGAGACAGAATTTTCGGACTAGAAAGAGTTATGACTATCAATTTTCCAAGAAATGATATCTAAAAAATGTTAATAAATAAAAATTTTGAGGTCCTCCAGGAGCTTTAAGGTATAGATGGCTGGATCATCCATACATGTAAGACCATATCCCTTTCTTTTTTTTTTTTTTTTTTTTTTTTTACAATTAATAAATATTTTTTAATGACATACCATCATCTGCCGCTTTGAAGTGTTTTTCTTTCTTTTTTATTTTAGAATCAATTACAAAGATCATTTTCTACTTTGGCATGAAGGTGCATTGAAGATGCATATAATTTTTTCGTGTGGGGGGAGTCATTGCCATGGTAACCATGTTTTAAAAAAGAAAGTAAAGATTTCTTGTGAGCGCTGTAGTAGCTGTGGTTCTTGTACGATCATTTTCTACTTTGGCATGAAGGTGCATTATGGTCAGACTCTGCTTTTTGGTGTGGGCGGTGTCCTCGTTGCCATGGTAACCATATCATTTAAAGGAAGAGTGAAGATTTTACACAAAATTTCATTAAATTTTTTATCCAAATGGGGGATGGGTCACGGGTTTGTGGTATACATGTACTTGGACAGGTTCCCTTTCCGAGTGCCCTTTTTATAGTTTTAATAATCCTTTGTAAATTTTGTAATTGATTCTAAAATAAAAAAGAAAGAAGATTTCTTGTGAGCGCTGTAGTGGCTGTACAGCCACTACAGCGCTCACAAGAAATCTTTACTATTTCTTATAAAAACATGGTTACCATGGCAACGATAAACTCCGCCCACAAAAAAAAACGATAGGCTTCTTCCTTTTACCATACTACACCTTCATGCCAAATTAGGAGATGATCGGACAAGAACTAAAGCCGGAAGAGCGCTCACAAGAAATCTTTACTATTTCTTATAAAAACATGGTTACCATGGCAACGATAACTACGCCACACACTAAAAAAAATGATAAGCTTCTTCCTTTACCATACTACACCTTCATGCCAAATCAGATGATCGGACAAGAACGAAAGCGGGTAGAGCGCTCACAATAAATCTTTACTATTTCTTATAAAAACATGGTTACCATGACAACGATAACTCCGCCCACACTCAAAAACGATAGGCTTTTTCTTTTTACCATCCTACACCATCATGCGAAAGTAGAGGATCATCAGACAAGAACTACGGCCGGCAGAGTGATCACAAGAAAATCTCTGCGGCGGCGGCGCCACGAGGCCAAATCCATAGTAGTCAAGGCCGTACGCAGAAATTTGTTCCTCGGGGGGCAAGACGCGTTACAATTTTCGAAAAACCTTGAAAGCGAGGGAGCGAAGCGACTGAGCAACTCACATGATTTTTTAAAGGCAGTGTATACAACCACACGCGTGTGTCTTTACCATCCAGCCACACGCGTGTGGTTGCATCCAATCCAAGAAGGGCCCGATACAGCCACACGCCGCACTTAGAAAAAAACGCAGTATGTCATCACACGTACCGTACAATATCTATGACTATGAAATTATGGCCGGAGCCGAATCGCGATCAAAATTGGACTTATTCAGGCTTAATTGTGTCTCTAAATCGTTTCGCTTTCATTCTCGGTCGTCTTCTTTCCTTCCCTTTTTATTCTTGTTCCAAATGCTTGCCTGTTTCGCAGCAAATTACGCCAGAACTTCTTCGACTTCAGCTTTAGTTTTCGTGTCTCACTTCCCTCGCTTCGACTCGTGTATGCACGAACATGTGCCGTACACACAAATCCCGGAAGTAGATTGTGTGTAATGTATATGCATATCGCGGTACGAGTCGTCGCGATCGAAGACAGACACGAAAACTAAAAGCTGCAGCCGAAGTTCTGGCGTAATTTGCGGCGAAACAGGCAAGCATTTGGAACAAGAATAAAAAGGGAAGGAGAGAAGACAACCGAGAATGAAAGCAAAAGGATTTAGAGAAACAATTAAGCCTGAATGAGTCCAATTTTGATCGCGATTCGGCTCCGGCCATAATTTCATAGTCATAGATATTGTACGGTACGTGTGCTGACAGGTACTGCGTTTTTTCCTAAGTGCGGCGTGTGGCTGTATCGGGCCCACATGGGATTGGATGCAACCACACGCGTGTGGCTGGATGGTAAAGACACACGCGTGTGGTTGTATACACTGCCTTTTTTTAAAAGTAAAAATGAAGGATTTGGTGCACACTTTTTGTGGATTTTGTGCAAAATTTCTGGGGGGGGGGGGGGGGGGGGCAACTGCCCCCCCCTCCCCCTGCATACGGCCATGATAGTAGTCGGCGCTTTTCACCGACTAATTTGGTCTCAGCCAATTAAATGCATGGATTTTCAGTAGGTTATGACATAGCTGGTGGATACAATATCGATCTGGCCACATTAACCTATCCAGGGATGCATGGTGCTGACCAACAGAAGGCAGAGTAGATCTACAAAAGGATCTGCTTCATGTGCGTAGACGAAACGGGAATATATAGCCGGACTGGCAATTAGCCTTAGTGGTAATTACATAAAGTGGTGTTTAGACAAAGTGATATTTAGACCAACTGACAATTCGTCTAAATAAATGTTTGACCAATTGCATGATTAGACACATGTTAGACCAAATTAATGCCATGTTTAGACCAAGTGAATATTAGCCCAAGTGGATTTTAGACCAAGTGTCTGTTGACCAACTGAGTTTCACTTAGAATTAATCTTAGACTTAGACTGACTGGGTATTGAACTGGTGGTAGTAGTTCTAGACCAAGTGACAAAAAATACAGTAGACGAAATGGTATTGTAATTAGACCAAATGGTAATTAGACCAAGTGATACATACAATTCACCCAAGACAAGTGGCGATTATGTTTACTTAGACGTACTGGCTATAGACCAAGTGCAAATTAGACCAAATGAAGATTGGACCAAAAGGGTTTAGCCCATACGAAGTTAGCCCATATTTAGACCAAGTGGGCATAAACCATCTTACATGTAAATTCTTAGGGGACCCCAACAATCCCAACTTCAAAATGGCAGATCGGCGAAAATCGTCAACTGCCTGGAATGACGTTAAAAAGTCACCAATTTACCGAAAATCGGCCACCAATCCGCGAAATAATGCTAACAGCAAAAAAAACTAAGAATCTATTGATTTCAAAAATGTTTTTGAAAATTGATTTTGTTTTTGGATTGCTTTGATTTTCATGGATTTTAAAAGCATCGTTCGTACGGTGACAAATCATACAGAGTTCACTTAGCGTCCCTATACAGCGTACGATATTGTGACTGATCTAGTCTGAAGACGTGTTGTTTTTTCGCGAGAAGAATGTGTTCTTGTTTCTGAGAGAAATTGGACCAACTGATATAAAGTTACATGCATCATAGTGACAGACCTACTATTAGACCATAGTTTTAGACTAACATAGTGTTGTAAAGTTTGCCTAACATTAGATCCATCCAAGTTAACTCAAGGACAAGGAGCTCCCTGAGTTATATCCAAGTTAGATTCCGGCACTAGCGCACACAAGAGCACCCGCCAGTCATGAATACGACCACCAACGACACGTACAACACAGCATACAAATACATGAACAGAAGCTCAATACTCAATAGTAATAGGCCTACAATCATTACAATATCTAGTGTTCATTTTGAAAGAAATAACTAATTGAAATATTACCTGTTAGCCATTTTTTCAACGACAACGTCAAGTCTCCTTGACCTTGCAACCCAGCTGCTCGATATTCGTCGTCGTCTGCGATGAAATTTTGCTCGCACGATATCCCGATCGAGCTGAAAAAGTGTGGTCACGTGATCTCAACAGCGGGAATATATACATCGTAAAGCTACCACAAAAATTGTAAAACCAATTGCTCCAACAAATTCGTAACAGCGTTTACGAGTTATCGATGCTTTACTAACTATTGCATTGTCGTAGAACTTCCAAATTCGATTGGTAAAACCCGCTCTACAACTATATCCATTATATGTACGAGTCTTGCATACGCCCGGTTTTATTTAAAACTCGTAAAGCATCGTAAAAACTGGCAGCATATGCTAAACCAGTTCACTTTACTAATTTAAATTAGTAGAACACTACGAAAAACAAGCTTTTGTTTTCAGGGTATGTAGACGCGGGTTGGTAGCATACGGGGATATGGATAGCGACAGTTGGCAAAATAAAGAGCAGGAGGATGAGATAAACACAACTTCTTACGTGAACACAGAGAGAGGAGGGGGAAGGGGAGTGGGTGCTGATGTAGAATTCTAATTCAATCTTGAGTTGGGATAGATAGTGAAATATTGAGCCATCTATTTGGTCCCCGATAATTTGTATTCTATTCACACCTAAACAAATTGTGTAGGCCTATTATTCTGTAATTGGGGAAGGGGTACATAGAAGGAATGTAAAACAAATTTCAAAACAATAAGTTCGCAAGAATACAAACAACGGAGAGAGAAAAAATATTGGACTCTCCTTATGTTACTGACACCTTCATGTTAAAAAAAAAATGACAATTTGCGCCATATAAATACCACAATATTTTGAAGGGTTTCCAATAAAAAAAGAATTACAAATTATATGGAAAAGTTGATATTTTTTAAGGTGTCCATAACAAATATTGAGAAATTTCTTTCTTCGTTGTTGACTACTTAAAATGTATTTTGCTTGTTTGATTTAATATTTCGTACATTACTGGAAATGTGTATATATACATGTCCGTCCAGTAAAACATATTGTTAAGAATTATGACTGAGTTGATATCATGCAAGTATATATAGGCCTGTGAAAGATATTATTCCTTAGTTATTCTAAAATTCATTATAATTCTTATAAATCGTCAATTAAGGGGATATTTGTTGCATACTAATTTGCAGACGACATGGTGATACCACTAGAATTGGTATCTCAGTGATTACAGTCGGTATCGCATAGATCAGATGCATAATATAGGGTACTCGCCGTTTTCTCTCCATAACTAGTCAAGTGTTGTTGACAAAACCCCTTTACTTTATTTCACTCCTTCTTTCATGCAAGCTATCCGAGTTCTTGACGAGTCCCATTGTATGGCACATAGCATAGAAATGAGTCAACTAAGATCCTAAAGTCGTCTAGAGTGTTAAAAAGAATCTGCCTTAGGTGCGTAAGGGCATAAGTGCTGTGTGTGAAAAGTTCTCATGTTATTTGGCAGATAATCATTTGACAATGTGTATGGTCGATCTACAGAATTAGATTGTGGAAATGCATGTATTAATGAACTAATTTCTTCATATGTTACAATTCATTGTACGATTTTCAGCATGAAGGAACCCACTTTTTCTGAAGGTGCAATCAATGTCATTAGGCATAGCTTGGTAAATCTATTATGTAAATGAAATGGACAGTGTTAAGTCAATCAATAATTTACCCCCACAAAGAGAATCATGTGAGACAAAAGATTAGGCCAAATATAAATTAACCCTTTGGAGACAATTGACCACATTTTGTGGTTTGGCTCAATAACTTTTGATTCAGCGCTCTAAAAAATATACCAGATGCATGAGTAGAAAGAGCAAAATTTTCTACACACATTGTTTCCATTTTTGTTGCATGACCATATTGCGTTTGATGCCAGGAATTTTAAAAAGGAGAATAAGCTTGAAAATCCTTAAATTGGCAACACATTGAGAGGTTCAAAATCACTGTTTTTATCAAAATTGGCAATTTTTTTCAACTTTCGACTAAGTTTCTAATGATGCATATTGTTTTCAAAGACATTTCATTTTGTTAGAACCGTGTAGCACTAAAAGAAAAATATTATTGTTGCCAATTTGAAGAACAAAATGTGATCAATTTACCCCTTAAATAATTCCTGTCATGAAAGGGTTAAACTAGATAAACGTCTAACAATTTCTTTTACCATGTATACGAGGCTTTTACTTGCATATTCACTTAGATATGATCATGATGATGTATAGATGCAAGCAGGCTGTCAAGAACAATTGTCGGGTTTATATATTTTGTTAGATAAATATCCACGTAAGACAATATAGTAATATCTCAGAATTATATTAGATACATGATTTCTATTGATGTTGAACAATTTTTAGTATTTCGGAAGTGATATTATTAAGGTATGAAATATTTCGTACCTAATATTTGACCGTCTCCGTATATAACCTTATATTTGAGAGTTTCAATAACTTTACTGTGGATCAATCTCCATCCATCACCCCACAACCTTTTTCATATAAACGATATACATATTTAAACATTCCGGAATAATGAAATATAAATTGAATTGATATTTCCAATTGACATCGGTTTGTTAATCCTTAAACACATCAAGGTTAAACAGTAGTCATTTCGCTGGTGCCTGTAGTAAGATTTAAATTGGCAAATAACGTAATTGCATAATTAAACACTGAATTCTGTTGTATACTTGGTCGTTGTGTGATAGTCTTGTTCGGGGGCTTGTCGGTGTGAAATTATATTTTAATCCCGGGGATTTAGAGGAATGCCAAGGATACTCTGTTGTCATTGAACCTAATTAAAAAAAAGGGAAAGGCTTCCACGTACTGCGTCTAATTAATTAGTCGATTTGGTATTGAAAGGCAATGCTTGTATTTCTAAACCGAACTTGATTAGAAAGGGGATCATATTTCAAGGTGTTGGTGAGAAATTTTTTTAATAATGTACACACCATTCAATATCTAGCTTTTTGACTGTGAACCGCAATTGTTCAATTTATAACATGTGACAGGCAAGTCATGTCCTGGTGGTTTTATTGTTGTTGCTCATGTTGATTATTAGGCCTAGGTGTTTAATTGTGTAGGCCTGTATATGGTCAGAGTGTTCGATTCGTCAAATGGCTGACTTTAATCAAAATTGTCTTTGTAATGTTTGATCCGGGCATGGATCTTTAGCTCAAGTAGAACTGTGCAAGAATAAAAAGAGGAAGTAAAAAAAATATGCCCAATCTTCGGATAATTTTACTTGCAATAAATATGCCTATAATTTCAACCCCTCCTTATTGCATGGTCGGTACTACACATAAAACTGAAATGCAGCTTTTATTTTCATTGAGCACCATTGGATCTCAACAGGAAAAGTTCATTATTTTTACTTCCTTTAACTGCTTCGCCCCAATGTGTTGCACTTCTTCAACTTTTACTCTGTGACCTTTCGCCTCTGATGGCAAGGGTGTCAGTCTTTCATTCTCCCTGTCTCCGGATTTCAGTTGGAGATGAGAAAAAAAAAGCAGCTCGTAAATGGCGGTGCATAAATGTAACAATCTAATCAGAGCAACGTCGATAAAACCCACAAACTATTCAAAAGAAAGACGGGCTTGTGGGACGAAGCTCTGACCTAAAAAATCGAGCTACAATAATGGCAAGCGTTTTGTGCATAAATAGCTCGAGTATTTGTTTAGCCGAATTGTCGAGAAAGGCGAGCGGGCCAGAGTCCCGGGAGCGAGGGCGCTGAACCTCGCTCAATCCATTGATACACGGGGTTTCCTCTCCTGTATGTGAGGGGATTCCTCAATGGGATGATTTCGTGACGTGAGCAAGGGCTGGTCGCATTTATTCTCCAAGACCGCGATAAGTCACGGAGATTTTGAGCTCCAGTGAAAAGACCTACGTGATTTTCATAGAACAAAAATGAAGGCAAATGTTGACCGGGTTTTCCACCGACTTTTAACTGGCAGTAGCAGCAGGGGGAAGGCGTGAAAGCAATTCATTTGATTTTCTTTCCCCTCTGTCTCCCTCACTTTCCTTTCCGTCATCTTTCCTCTCATTTCCAGTAATCTAGCCGAGATGGATTGATTAGCCCATGTGGAACACCGAGGGAGCGAGGCAAAGTCTTCCTCAAGCAGACCACATCTTTCTTCTTTATTTTCCTTCAGCTAAATACACACGAAGACATCGTCGCCTGCGCAAACCGCTGCTACCAAGCGTCAAGCAGACGACAGAAAATTAAACCTCGCGCGCAAAATCGCCTGTACAAGCCTTGGGTGATGCACCGGGATGTAATAAGCGCGTGAATTCCACACAAAGCCGATCAATGCCTTATCCGTGTCTTCTTCTTGCTCTCCCTTTCCTTTCTCCTCTCCTTCTTCTTGTTCTCTTTCATCCTTCATCTCAAGGGAGGCCTTTACTTGGACGAGAACATGGCTTACCTTCTCATTACCAAGGTGATAAGTGGATATTCGCCGCTTGATTTCAATTCGCGGCAATCTAATTGCGTCCGATTGCAGGCGATCGGCGTGGCAACCCAATCTCGCACCTATCTGACAATGCCAAGACCTTGCTAATTAACTCACCTGTATGCCTGCATGCATCTCATCTAGTCTCGAGATTCCAGACCTTTCATGAAAACTCAAAATTAAGATTATCCATCATTTTCCGCTCTCTTTTTTATTATGAAGATAAAAATCAGACATACCGGTATATATTTACACATTATTTGTCTCATTGTCCTAGGTTCTGGTGTTCAG
Organism: Heliocidaris tuberculata; assembly: GCA_025618425.1. Taxonomy (NCBI): domain Eukaryota; kingdom Metazoa; phylum Echinodermata; class Echinoidea; order Camarodonta; family Echinometridae; genus Heliocidaris; species Heliocidaris tuberculata. The sequence goes on from CM046839.1 coordinate 9,059,092, forward strand.
ATAATAATGTACCAAACTGGTAAATTTATGTAGTTTGGTATTCGAGAATTTACTATCAAAATGATTCCCAGAAGATCATTCATTGACGAAGTATAAGAATTTTCAAGCAGAAGAGGCATTTTGATACAAGTTACGGATATCCCTGCATAGTTATAGTGAAACATAATTATACATAGTTATACTGGTTCCTTTGTCAATGAACGAACAATAAATTTACTAAACTAAAATGAATCGCCAAATGGGGGAACAAATGCCTATACATTTTACAATATACTGCTGCTTACTATACATTAGCTTGGCCAAGGGGGTCAGACGGATATTTAAAAAGAATTTGTTGGCCCATTTAGCACTCGGCATATACCTTTCCAATTTATCGGCACATTAGCGGGAATTGCCTCCCCCCCCCCCTCCAACAAAAAACACAAAAACAAACAAACAAAACAAAACAAAACAAACAAACAAACAAAACAAAAAAAGTGAAAAAGCTCGCTACTCTAATTTTGCTGAAGTACCATTAACATGCATGGTCACCTGCCAGAAAGGTAAACTCTCTCTATTCGCCGAACTCGTTCCATACAAAGTCCAACACTCACAGACAAAAATAATGATCTCGTTGAAAAGGTTCTATGGTTCTAATTACACTCATCACGCCCAGCTTGTAATTAAGCTCTATTGTCTGCTACCTCCATTCATGACCACTTGAATGTAGCTGGAGTGCTCGTTTGAAAGTGAGAAAACGAGAGATGAGTAAATTTTGTCAAGGACAGCGTCATTAACCAAATGTTTAATGTACGACTGCTTCTTTATCAATTATCATAACGCTACGAACAATCGATCGCATGTTATTTTCGTCACGCAATGTCGTCATATTGATATATTGCAGGGACATTATGAATTGTGTCAAGTACCATTATATGTTGGAAATAATCATCAGAAATGCATAGGCACACTATTCGTGATTTGCAAATTATTATAATTGATAATGAACTATAAGGGGGAAATTGCCTCCTTGCCACTTTGGCTACGCTAATGCACAGTATGATGAAATAGAGAGGAGTGTAAGCCGGCAGTTTATAAATTTGAGAAATGTGAAGCTACTTTTATTTGACGACAGCTTGTCTCAAGTGAAAAGAAGAAGATATATCGCAGCTCAGTATATAACAACCATATGTCTTTAGTAATGATAAAAATAATGTAACAGTCCTGCTTTTATAAAGTGAAGTATAGTTTTCAAGTTTGTTAACACAAGTTAAAACATTTTTGGTACAGTTTGCTATCTTAACATTTAAGATGGTATATAATTTTTTTTATATTTAAAATATCTTTAGCTTTGTGGTATTTTCTTACTTTTAGACAAATCTCAAATTGGGACTGGCTTAATTCTTATTCGTTAAATCTTTATCATAATTCATCGATTCTTGCTATTAATGACTGGGGTACATTACATTATCTCGTGCATGTGGTGTAATAGTTCATAATTAGATTGGTATAGTTGATAAGACACTGACCCCACACTCTATGGAATATTAACCGTTCAATTTTATATTTTCTATTCCATTTTGTTTCTTTGTTTTAGGTTATTTGGAACGAAGTGTGCAAAGTGTGCGCAGGGCTTCACCAAGAACGACTTTGTAATGCGAGCGCGGAATAAGATCTACCACATAGACTGTTTTCGTTGCGTGGCCTGCAGCAGACAACTCATTCCTGGGGACGAGTTTGCGCTCAGGGAAGATGGTCTATTCTGCAAGGCGGACCACGAGGTTATGGAAAGACCATCAGATAGGGACCAGGCTCCGAATGTCAACCATCGGAATTATATTAATGGTGAGTACAGGCCTGTATTGGGACTAACTCAAACGTATCTAAATGTTGGACCGAGTTTTCAGGAATAAATATAGGATATATTTTGTAGATCAGTGGTTTAACATCCATGACATAAACCTGTATAGGGTTGCAAAGTTGGACCTTAAACTTGAAGTTGACCTTTGAACTTTTAGGGGTAACCCTTGTAAGTGGTGATGCTACATCTTGTGAAGGAGCTTATGAATGGGTTGAGTCCAATACATGTATACTAAAAACAATTTTCACATTATACATTGACAAAATATCATACATTATTGAAATTAGAATATTTCCACAAGTATTGCAAAAGAGCCACGGACAAAATTGTAGCTTTCTGTAAATTTATACGGAATGATATGTGCTTAAAAAATTTTCCCTCTAATTTGACTGCAAAAAAATCTGGAAATACAATAATTAATACTGATAGACATCATTACCAACGAATTTAAAGCATCAGTGTAATTATGTATGACTAGTAAAATTCTCACTCTGTCTTTCGTCTTCCTCTATGCTTCAGATTTATTGATTAACTTCTTTCAGTCTTTGGTTTCGTAGTGGCTTTTACAAAATTTTGTATTCTCATATTTTTGTTGCTGATTTTTCTATTTTCGATGCAGAAAGTTGAGTATAATTATTTCAATTATTGCAGATGATCAATGTGACATTTCGTTGAAACATTATGGGGCTAATTCTGATATCGTCTATTAATTAATTGTGCGTGTAATATGTCCTCCCTAGAATGATTTAAGATCCCAAAATGGATGATTGATTCAACCCGTCTTAGCAATCAATCTTTGAATAAATAACCTTGAACTTCAATCCTAATTATAGGGAGTCAAGAACCCCTATGTTTACCAGGAAGTTCTTGCAAATTCTTATATCTAAATATCTTGTTAAAGACGAATTTCACATATCTTCATATGGAAGGGAGGCTCCCGAATCGAAATGGAAATAGAACCAATGATGATGTTAGTCAAGTGTGATTTTGAAACACAATCGAGTACCCGCATTTGAAATTAACACCAATAAACATGATAAAGATACCCTGCGCGCAGGAATCCTTAATTTTCTGGTCAATTTAGACTCCAAAGGATGAAACCTAATAATAGCCAGTACAAACAGAACCTGGTAATACTCCCAAAGATGCGTCATCCAGCTATCTTCTCCACTCTGCATTTTCATATTCATGGCGGGATGTTCTCGTTACAGTGTTTTCTTTATCACGAAACTGAGAACGGGGGAGCAAATTTTAGATTTCAACCATTTTGCTCGAAAATCTGCCAAAGTGGCGATGAGTCGAGTAGTGCTATTTGTAACATCATTAAATCAGGCATTATGTCATGAATTTGTGACAACCACTTGAACATAATTGTGTAATTTATGAATGGTCAAATAATTATGTTCAACATAATAATAAGGTGGCAAACCCCCAAAAGGCATTGTGTAATATGATTCTCATGTTCACTTTTTCACTCCAAATGAAGATAGTGATTCATTCAAATACATTAAACACAAAACTATTGGTACACCCGATCCTCCCATCCTCTCTCCGTCTTCATGTCTCTTCTTCTTTTGATTTACCACTCTCTATTTCTGCTTCGGTGACACGACATTTGCTCCTGCGACATTTGCTCCTCCGTCCATATCTCGAAAGGTCAAAGGTTAAGGTCAAGGTCATGATTTTGTTTTTTGTTAAGGACAATGTGAAGATTAGGATTAGGGTTAGGGTTAGGGTTAGGGTTAGGTTTAGGTTTAGGATTAACATGGCAAAGTTAGACCGGAGCAATTGTCGCAGGAGCAAATGTCATGGAACCTTCTGCTTCACATGGCCCAAAAGAAAACGAACGTTTACGACTGGAAGGCAGATACACGACTTGGTACATTAATTTACAAAGCCAAGTGAAGTCGTGATGTGCATATTTCTGCCATCTCGTATTTACATTGCCATTAAACGGCAAATTATACTCCAAATAGCGATGTAACTCAAACCTATAGGTCATGTACCCAAAGGATGGTAATACATGACATGTGTACAGTGATTGAGTAAAGATGGGAATAATTTATTCATTTATTTTATTTATTCAAATATATTTATGCAGGACATACAAGATCAGTAATGTGACTGTTTTGCATCCTGGTCTTGGTATTTGTATACGTTTATATAATATAAACCATGTAAACCATATAAACCACTTTCAACAGAGGGATGACTTGCATGCTGGGTATTCAACTTCCAATTCGATGTCGAATTTTCACCGCACTAATCGGTCGATTAGGGCCTTTAAAATCGTCATTGAGTACCTCCCTGGCTACTCCTCCACGCCGTGAATAGTGGATAGAAATAGTAGAGAGATGTTATTACAAAATCGAGTTGGGCGCCCTGTGGGTATGCATGCTTCACTCGAATGAATCGAGAGATTCGTCGAGTAGTGACGTTTCCCAAGTCCTCCTGAATCAGTGACAACAACCAAATTAGGGCTCCCCTATTTTTTCCCCCTCTTCCTCCCTCCGTTCTCCGTATACCCTTATTCCAGTTTAGTCATACTTTTACCATAGGGTCTATGCTCTCATCTTCTTCCTTGCTTGCGTGGACGACATCGGGTGCGTGCTCCTTGACGATTTGGCTTGGGGCAGGGCTGTGGTCGACCGATTGTGGAGTAGCCTACAACCTCGGTCGTCATTGAGCATGATTCTGATTGAGGGAGGAAGTGTAGAGAGGAAGTGTGCTTTAGTTGGAGATGGATAATAATGTCGTTTTCTTCCCACGTCCCTCCTCTTATTCATCTGTAATATTCTGTCCGTCTTTGCCCGCATCTCTGTAGGTATATCACTAAAGGAAAGAAAGAAAAAGAAGATATCGTGACTGACAGCTGAAGTTCTCTAGCTAGGGGAAATATTTTTGAATTAGTCCAAGGTTTTCTCCCTAACGCTGGTCCGATTTCTCATCTCATGGATAGGTTTACATATTACACACTGATTTCCAAGGAAATAATCATGTAGTATTAAAATAAAAGGGTATACACACACGTTGTCGACTAGGTACAAAAACGCACCGAACTTGCAATGGAAGGCATTGAATCCAAAGGATCTCTCCAATTCCCCCTCCCCCAACCCCTTTTTCTCTCTCTCCTCTTTCCCGTTCTCTCATACTCCCTCTTTTAAAGAACGATTTTATTCTATGATTGACATGAGAGTGGGTCGTTTGGAAAGTATGACTCGACACCCAGACAACACAACAAATCGAGACATAATAATCGTCGGTTTCATTCAAGCGACATTTCATAGTCCCGCTGCCACCTGGGGGCTCTTATACTCAGACCTTGCGGCCGGCATTTTCGGCGTAGTGTTACCTCGTCGAGCCGCTGTGTTCATGAACGGGCGAGCGACTGCATCTTGCTGCATACAACATGCACAGATTGATTTCATCGAACGCGAGTTGAACGGCTGCCGCGCATTGTTACCATTCAAACGGCTTACAAAAAACTAGACTGAAATTGGAAGGAAAAAAGTCCAGCTTAAACGAGCAGACTGCTTCACTTTCAGTCCAAATACGCGAGCTCATAAGTGAAATCATTCCCACTGCGTTAATATCTTTTCAAAATTATATCGTACACCTCGTAGATATCTGCCTTCGGGGGATGAGACCGTCTTCACTATCACAGCTTTCATTGATTTCTCTTTCTTTCCTTTTGCATCTTCGCGGATACCATATCACTTTCCTTCCGCGGAAACTCGAGGATGATTACAGAATCGGTGATTTTTGTCCAAATGAATGAACGCATTTATCCTACATTTCTTTCCGCGTATCAATGGCGCGAATGGGCTCTAATATTACGATTGCATACCTCGACATTCAATGCACTTACTTGCTTTTCAGACGATCTTCATCAATTGTGAATTTGTCATACTTCGGAAGAGTCAATGTCCTTGTGTTGCAGAATGCCCCCCCCCCCTCCCCTCCTTTCTACTCATAGCTGACAACGCTTCGCGTCGTGGCGTATTCGACGTTAAAAAGTAGGCCTTTTACGTATAACCCTGGTCCCTGGAAATAAAATGTCCACAGGTTTTTTTCCCGATTTAAGTACATTATTAAGCAAACCATAACATGCAGTATTTTTGGACGGCCCTCTGAAATGACTGAATTCCCATACCGGTACAGACTTAATGAATAATTTTGAATGTTACTCTAATGTTAGTACTAGAGGCATCAATCGATCCTGTGCGCATACAGGCACGGCTAACAAAACATGCACCATAATTGGGTGGACAGGTGAACTAAGTATATACACGTTGGAGATTTTTACATTAAAGAACGGGAAATGTCTGTCTGCAAATCACATGATAATGGTGGTGTACTCGACAAGTATTGATTATCTGACAAGGTGAAGAAGAATTAAAAAAAAAAAACACATTAAGAAAAAAATTCCACAGCCAGGAATTTCTTAAGCATTCCCCCCCCCCCCCCCCAATCATCACATGTTGGTTCCGCAATGAAGCATTTGTATGTGTGTATAAAATTCCCATCAATTTATGTAAATAGACGATGAATTACGGCTGAAGTGTCCACCAATCGCCCAACCAAATTGCTGAAACAAAATCAAGACGACAATTTTCACGCGGTATTTCTCGCATCCATTTGTAACTGTCACTACGGATCTGTGCGTTATTTCAGTTTCAAGTGACGCGAGAAAAGAAGACTCATCTTGTCTTTCCTCAAATTTAGAATGAAAAAAAAAAAGCCCGCTACACAATGTGCAGAAATCGTTATGAAATTTTATATGTACCTTGTCAAAAAGAGCATTGAACCTAATGATTAATCAATTCGGAATCGAAATGAGCATTGTTGTTCAAAACATCTAAAATCGATGCATTATCTCTACAGTCTATAACATGCATTGCGTACTATAACATAACCTCTAACATTTCTATCAACACAATACTACATTAAGCACGTACATGGTGATGCTATAGCATTAAACAGCAATACCTTCAATAGAAAGCCTTTGTTTAAAAGAGAGTCAGCATGTCTCAGCAAACCAGTATAACAAACCCCACACCCTCCATTTCTTTATAATCTTGATGTTTGTATCTTAATTCTGTACCTATATTGCCCTGTTGTTTAAACAAGCATTTTAATAAATTGTCCCTATGATGCAATAATATTATTTTTACTAGTTCCTTTGCTGCCTTCGCATTCTTCCATTTTCATTTATTTACTTTCGTTACCCATTTTTAAAAACAATTTTCAACCGACATCACCGATAGCACTCTGTCGTCATCTTCATTAGATAGTATGATTATCGCTTTCCCTTTTTCGGCGCCATCAACATTCTCTCCCCCCCCCCCCTTGTCTCTCTCCCTCACCCTTTCTATCTAACTATATCACTCTCTTTATCTCCCAGTATCTCTTTTAAAAAATTGTTGCTGTATCTTTCACTGTATTCCTCTTTATCTCTTTATCACATCTATTTCTGCCTCTTCCCCTGTTTATCTGCCTCTGTTTCTTTCTCTCTCTCTCTCTCTGTAAATACATGGTTTTCTATTTTCTACCCCCTCCTCTCTCTCTCTCTCCCTCCTCCTCCTCCCTCTCGATCGCTCTATGGTGTCTGTCTCTCTCTCTCTTTCTTGCTCTCTTTCACCATCGTCACCACCAACCATCATCCATCCATCTATGAAGCTCACCGCGATTAGCTCCCATCACATGCTTCACATCTGCCCGTAAACGAAGGGGCGGTTTTCCTCGCTACCTTAATGCATATACAACAAACCAAATTAAATCTAACGTAAACATTGCAAAGTGAGCTTTTATCCACCAATGTCCCACTGGGAGCATCACGGTTTACGTGAGCACAGCTCAATCATAAATTTTCCCGCCATTTCCACATCTCATGTATCTTTCTCAAACACACACGAGTGTTCAAACCTATAATTTATCTCCCTTTTTCAGAAACCACTTTCCTATTTTTTTCGTTATCCTTCTCATCCGCTCCCCATCAGATGTCCACCCTACTATCTGACTCTATATGATATAATCGTGTCATCTTTTTCCCCTCTTACTTAGTTCCTATCATTTTCAAGTTTCTTACATTTTGCATTTTGACGCTTGTACACAAGATGGATATTGCAGTATACTTTGATTTCCATAATGTTTACAGTAGATCTATCACACGTTCTCTTTTCATCTATTGCATAAGAAACACCGACTCACAAAAGTTTGAAATATTTATTTGCATATTGGATGTTCTACGCCGAGAACCCTTTAGTATCTAGTCACACATCTCTTATCACCACGTTCCATCTCTCAATAGTCATTATTGTTGCCAGTGTTTCATCTTGTTCCTCGTCTATCCATCCATCCATCTCCCCTCTCCCATCAGCCCTCCCGTAAGGAGAGATGAGCACGCGCGCAGGAAGGCGTGAAATCATTTTTCAGCTTGAAATTTTCCAATTAATTCTACCAGCGCGATCCGTGAAATCTAGTGCTTATGGGGTCATTAAAGATTCATGTACTCATTTCAGACCGGGGCATCTTGTCTACCCGCTTACGGGCCGGGAGGCGCGACGCGTCATGCCAAAGCTACAGGCAATACACAACCATGAAGTTAATTTTTTTTTTCTAATCGTGTTTTGTTTGCGTAAATAAGACTTAGAAAAACACCGTTTCTAGTTTCTTGGCTGGTCCAGCAAATGATGTTATATTCAGGTTGCACAAGAAACAGAACGAGTATCTTATCCTTTTATCATAAGGTTCAAACTCGAATCACATTTCATATCTACAATTCCTCTCGAAAGGAGTGTTGAATCTCCAATAAAAGCATTGCACGTAGCTTACTACATGAGTTACAAATTCAAATAGTCATTAGAGGCGAAAACACGATTTTTTTTTTTAAATAATGAAAATTAATTATTATCTCTTTCAAATCCTTACTGAAAATTATGATTTTGCTCGAGAAGCAATAAATGGTAAATTAAGTTTAACGTGAATCTTGATCTCAGTTTTTTCACCCAAGCAAACACCATTGTCATAATTGTTGATCCAACATACCATTGTTCATCGATCATGCAGCGATCGGCAACTCTATATTGCGCTTCGTGGATATCTTTCTGCTAGCTTCAGATATGATTATGATCTCATCTTCCGCCTCTTTTTTTTATGTCCAGGTCTCAGGCGTGTACACCACTTGTTTACGATGTGTGTATGAATTATGATATACCGTGTGCAATGATGCACAACTGCGCTTTGCAAAGATGAGACTGGCGATAATAAGTAGCTTCACTTCGCGCTCTACTTGCCAACCGCGAAAGAGCCAGGGTTCGGGCTATGTAGCACGTAACTGTTTGGGGAATAGTCCGGGGAAAATTGTCGCTTCGTTTTCGTGTGAAAGTACTTTGCGCAGCCTGTTGTAAAATTGATGGCTTTATTGTGAAAACCTGTTGCTTATTTCCCGCTTTCTAATCACCCCCACTGTTGTGTCAAGCCTATACAGCAGACTGATCAAAGGAAAATGGTATCAACTACGGAATTTTTTTTCCATATGAAAGAAATACATTTTAAGATTTTTCTTCAATAATTATGTAATATAGTCCAAATATCACTGCAGAGTATAAAAGATATTACTACTAATAAAAGATTATTAAAAATTATTCTCCCTATATAATTATTATGACCAATATACTGTTCTACCTTCTTCTTCTTCTTCTACTACTACTACTACTACTACTACTACTACTACTACTACTACTACTACTACTACTACTACTACTACTACTACTACTACTACTACTACTACTACTACTACTACTACTACTACTACTACTACTACTACTACTACTACTACTACTACTACTACTACTACTACTACTACTTCTACTACTACTACTACTATTACTACTACTACTACTACTACTACTTCTACTACTACTACTACTACTACTACTACTACTACTACTACTACTACTTCTACTACTACTACTACTACTACTTCTACTACTACTACTACTACTACTACTACTACTACTTCTACTACTACTACTACTACTACTACTACTACTACTACTACTACTACTACTACTACTACTACTACTACTACTACTTCTACTACTACTACTACTACTACTACTACTACTACTACTACTACTACTACTTCTACTACTACTACTACTACTACTACTACTACTACTACTACTTCTACTACTACTACTACTACTACTACTACTACTACTACTTCTACTACTACTACTACTACTACTACTACTACTACTACTACTTCTACTTCTACTACTACTACTACTACTACTACTACTACTACTACTACTACTTCTACTACTACTACTACTACTACTACTACTACTACTACCACCACCACCACCTCAACCACCACCACCACCTCAACCACCATCACCACAACCGTCGCTAATAATTTAACATATTAATACTACCATTAAATTAGAGTCCTCGTCTCAGCGTCTCAAATAATATATCTTTCGTGCAACAGCAGAAATTCCAAATATTGCAATACATATTTTGGCTTCCCCTAAACAGCTTGGAGAAAAATTTTTCAAGCATCAATTGAATATATCCACAATCGCTTTACATTTGTATAGCCATTCACGATACAGTCACCATTTCCCCCCGTTGCGTTCCTGGCAACCAAAATTCAATAGCATATTGATATGTTTCCGGCCTGAATGATGTGAACTTACTTTCATGTATGATAATTCTGTGGACTCTGTCTATAGCTGACCTGATAATACACACACACACGCATATATATATATATATATATATATATATATATATATATATATAAACACACATATAAAAATCAATTTCACTTCTTGATATACAGGTAAAAGGAAACTAGATGACGAGGCCGTTAAAAGAAAAATAACATGGTGGAGAATGGAGATTTAAAAAAAAAAAAAAAAAAGTAGGAGAATTTTTTCAAGTTTTGAAGGAGAGAGGGAGGTTATAGTACTTGAAATAGAAATTAACAAAATGAATGTCAAGTTAAGGAAAATGTGGAACGTATCACAACGAGGATATTGATATTTCATTTGAAGGTCAAGAAGAGGAGTGAAATACTATACATGAATAAAATAGAAAAAAAAGTACAGTGCAGTGGTTTCTCTTCTGCGGATTTCCAGTGCCATGTATTTTCGTTATTGAAAATCTTGCATACCGGTACATTAAATACAATCTGATTCACAATTTCTAAGAATAAGAAAATGTAGAGTAAATGTATGTTGAACATACCCATTCGGCAAATCGTACAGGTTTGAAAATCCTGGATGTTTTACTATAAGTAAAATCGAAAGATATTGAAAGTCTAAGTTATTGTCCACAGTCGGTAAGTCAAGAATGAACGTGTATTGAATTCTAAACGAAATAAACGGAAAACAATTTAACCATTGATCCATCAAGCCTCAAGGCTCCATTGAAAAACTCTTATCATGAGAAAGGGTTTCATTGAGAGGTCACGTGATTGGTAATTCTATCTAGGTCAGGTGACTATGTTGGTGAGGTCGAAAGAACTCTCAATCAATAAACATACAATCATGGTCTAAATCAGGTACAATATGTGATACATAGATTTATGAAAATACTGAATGAATTTCATAAGTGGACGATTACCGAGGTATTCCATATGCACTCTCCATTCCAAGATTTTTTTCATGAATTCGAAATTTATTTAGAAGTAGGGCAGTCTTGCTCCATCTCCCCTCTCTATTTCGTCTCCACTCGTTCTCTCTCTTCTCTTCATCTCTCTCTTTCTTTTGCTATTTTTTTTCTCTCAAATACCCTATCGATGACGTATCGTTTGTGAGAATGAAGGCAGACCGTATTTGAAGTTCCTAATCATCAGGATGTAATGTTGTTTTCATTGAAGACAAAGTCGGATCCAATTTTGAGTTGATTTAGTGGAGAAATTAGATTATGCCGAATAGAGTTGGCGGAATTAGTCCTGAGATATATCAGGGGTGGATGCTCGTTGGCTTTCAAACAGGAGACCAGCGATCATTCTGCAGGTTTTGCTTTCATACTGCCAATCAACGGAAGAGCAGAAAACCATGACATATACCATAAACTTTATAAACAAGTATGAAACGAAATGATTTCAAATCGTTCAGCGCATCCTACCCAAAAGGGTAAAGGAGAAAACGAAACTATTTACCAAGTGAAATTGTGAACGGAATTCAGTCCCCAGGATAAAATGCACTATTGTAATGCCCAATAAGTCAATTGCTTCAGGAGACCTATGATCGAACATCATCCTTCAATTCGATACTCCTGTAGAGCCATGTTCGTTCTTGAATGATCACCATTGCGTCATACTTCTAGTTTGAAAAAAAATGTTTTCATGTGAAACAGTCTCTAAGATACGTCATCAACATGTTTGGTTTGCTTACTCTCTAAAAACAATTCATTTCGGTTACTTCTAAAAGATAGGATTCTGGACTTTCTAGATCGAGTATTTCACACGTATCAAAGGACCCCTTTTGAATAACGGTAACAACAGATTAGGAGATGTACTTACGGGTTAACATATTCCACAACAGTCTGTAAAGATGTGTAAGATGCAAATGCAAACTGTACTTGTTATTCAACAGAAACCCCAAACGACTCGTTCATAGGTTGTTGACCCGTTACGCTGTCTTTGAAGAGTTACAAGACGGAGCATGTCAATGTGTTTCACATACTCGTATATACGTTGTTCCTGCAGGCGTAAGAAGGCGCCATTGAGTTGGTACGGCGCGAAGAAGAAGTCCAGTAAGACATGTAATCAGAAAGAAGAAAACTGAAGGTGCAGGACTGACTGAATACAGCAGTCAATAAACATTTCATTACAAGTTGATTGACGAGTAGAGCAAAAGTGACAGGCCAAAATGGCATCACCAGGGAGATCCTGTTATTAGTTACACGTCAAATACTTGTTGAGGAAGTGATAAGAATCTATACCGGCTCGTTATGGTCAATAAATGGTTGATGAAGGTATGAGATGTAATGAATATACGGACGGACATCATTCGCGGCCATCTTGGACGAGACGCTGATCCCTTATTGAAAGAAATGAACTTGATGAAACCGCAGAAAAGCGGTTTCTCGTTGGATTGAATACAGACCTGAATCGTGTCAAGTATTGCATAGTATCGTCCACTGCGTTAGTTCCTGTATCTTTCCGAAACCTACAAGTTTTATATAGACTCTGGCCCTAATCCGTGAAGCATTCTGTTGAATTTCAAAAAAGAATGACTGAAGTTCTGTAACTACCACAATACACCCTAAAACATCAACATTACTGATAATGACAAACACAAAACGAAGAATTTCCAGACCTTGATGGTATAGGAGTACATTTTATTTTCATTTGTCTTCTTTCCCCCCTCATTTTCTCTTCTTTCCACATTAGCAACTCGTGCTGAGCCTATGCCCAACCGGACCTCTTCTGTTCGGTCCCACGTCCACAAGCAAGAGAAGCCAACGCGCGTCCGCACAGTGCTAAACGAGAAACAACTCCACACGCTACGGACGTGCTACGCGGCCAATCCGCGTCCTGACGCGCTCATGAAAGAACAACTGGTAGAGATGACGCAACTGAGTCCTCGTGTGATCCGTGTCTGGTTCCAGAACAAACGGTGTAAGGACAAGAAGAAGAGTGTGCTGATGAAGCAGATTGCCGAACAGCAGGCCTCGAAGGTAATATATCTAAACATGTCTTCATTAAGAAAAGACCCCCCCCCAAAAAAAAAAAAATAAATAAATAAATAAAAAAAAAAATAAAAAAAAAAAAAAAATATATATATATATATATATATATATATTCGTTGTCCTAGAGGTTGTTGATATTCCATCTCCGTTTTTATTTGGGTAACTTTGCACTGATGGTACTTTCACAGGTCATTTGGAATGAAATCAGAATCTTTGGTAAAAGATTTGCTTGGGTGGAACAAGGGAAGAAGAAGAAATATTTCGTGAGAAGACAGAAATGGTACCAAGCAAATGAGAAAACATGAAAAGCTATAAAATGGAAAGGAATATAAAAGTTATATACTAGTACATTATATAGTTCTACATTTAGAGTAGTAGTAGTAATGGTATTAGTTGTAGCAGTAGTAGTAGTAGTAGTAGTAGTAGTAGTAGTAGTAGTAGTAGTAGTAGTAGTAGTAGTAGTTGTAGGTGTAGTAGTAGTAGCAGCAGCAGTAGTAGTAGTAGTAGTAGTAGTAGTAGTAGTAGTAGTAGTTGTTGTTGTAGGTGTAGTATAGTAATAACAGTATTATTAGCAGGATTAGTTTAATTATTGATGTTACAAATGGTTGTGTTTTGATGGGGATGCATGGTGATTCTGATACTGATGTTGATACTGATGTTGAAAATGAGTGGAAAAAATGTTTCAATGGTTAAGCTCATTGATGTTGAATAATGGTGATTGACATATTAGAACATTCGTCGGCTCTCTTTTTCATGACCAGCATTTATTAAAGATATCTCTTACAGAATAGATGACCTAAATTTATTCGTATTTATTATGTGAAAATGCACCCTTTCCGATGAAGGGTTAGAGGAATTCTAAATCGTTCTGGACAGATGGATGAATATAATATAGCTTTTTAATTCAAGTCAAACGTAAAGGATTTGAAATATTGGTCATTTTCTAGCAATACATCGTTTAATCGTCAGCCTATGTCTCGCGTTGCGTATCTCCATCATCATGCCTTTCGCACTTTATAATAACTGGAATATTTACCCCACATCCTGGCCTGGCAATTTCCACGGCCTAGTTATTTGATGATGTTGAAACGCGAACAAACATTTGCGTTTCGCCAAAAGAGAGAATAAAGATAGAGGGAGAGAGTGTGTGTGAGTCGTCATCGTACAGTATCCCCCTCCAATTTGACCTGCCTAATGAGAAAGCGATAAGACCGCTTAATATCACATTCAACCCGTGTTATATGACACATTGACAGCTACGCAGACAGTCAAGCGCATGCACGCAACCGAACAAATTGCTCGCAATTTCGCGCCAATAAAAGTGGTAATATTTGGGGGAATCTTCAGTAAGCTAATACACATCACTACCAATCAGTCATTTTAAGTGATGCGGTGATGCGTCTTATATATAAAAAGAAAGAAAGATAGAGATCTAGTGAACGAAGGAAATTGAAACGCAGGATTAATTTAGGTGACATTTCCGACCCAAAATACATGTTTGTCTAGGGAGATGAATCGGGTAAATCTTTGCAGCTTATCAGCGTCGACGTTTTGCCTGATGACATGACACTTTTTCCACGATATAGCGATTATTCTTTGATCAAAAATATTGGTTAATCTCAACAAACCCGTTTTTCGTTGTACATTAAGATGAAACGAAATATCTATTGAGTATTTTTTTCTCGAAAAGAAGAAAATTACGTCTATATTTAGGCCATCCATAATTTACTTCATGATGAATTCATTTCTGTAAGCTACCAATTTTGAAAGCTCCCTTTGAACCACCTCCGCATTCGCTCCATTGCTCATATTTTTCTTTACGTATTTTCAGTTCGTTTATGTTTTGATACAACTTTCCAATCATTAAGCTAAACAGAGCCTAAATTATGTCGAGGTACCCCACGCATAGCATCATTGTACTGCATAACGTCATTTTGCCGATGTTAACTAAGCCTTGTGCAGGCATGCATACATTGAGCAGGTCTAATCAGGGTGAAAAATCAAAGCATATTTTCATCGATATTTGGACGGGGTCCGTAAAACACGTCATCTTTGAGTCTTGCGCTAATTCCATCGATCTCTCCCTCTGCATACGCAATCGAGGATGGTCTCTGTCGATCGCGGTACGAACAAAAGCCATTGGTAGATTTCATAAGAACCATTAAACCCATTCAGTGCCGACCAAATGAACACGCAGTACAAACCCTAGAGATGAATTGGGGTTTAAGAGAAGGGAGGTTAAATTGACGGTAAATGACTTGTCTCGATACATACTTGATTGTTGCCTTTATTACTACACAAAAGCACAAACGGATGCGAACAATGAACTTCACTGTATGCCCATATAATTTCGCTTCGTTGAACCTAACAATATCACCAATGCTGAAATTACATGGATATCATGTATATTTAGGATTATTCTTACCACTGTTCAATGTTACATTGTTATATGATATAGTACACGGTTATTGCAGCAATCGCGTTATATTTTGTGACTCGAGGTGAACAGGCCTCGCATTCGTAGCGTTATGGAAAAGCTGAACCAATCAATATTAATGATATCCCATGTTTTGTATCAAAATGTGAAAGAGGTCTTTTGATTCTTGACAATATGTTCTCACAGAAAAAACAGGGAAAAAAAATGTTTGGTTCATGCGTCCCTTATCTAAAAGCGAGAAGGCACTTGGGTATCTTTGTTAGATGTAAACATAGCGGAACAGCTGAGCCACACTAATAGACATTGCCCAATTCGTTTAAAGGACATGTAGGTATAGCTTTAAATCCTTCCCCAACCCCATTCTGTTTTACCAGTCTGGATCCCCCTCTCGTATGGAATGGTTCACGAAAATAGCAAGTGACCATACGCGTTGCTTGGATGGCGGAATAAAATTATAACCATGTCCAGAATATTTATCAATAAATACAAATCATTTAGCATTGACTACCATCGACCCAAGCCTCAGTCGGTAAGGTAACATTGATTTCTCCGAACCCACTTTGTCGGCAGATCTTTTGTTTCAAGAGCACTACCTGATTCATTTAGAACAGTATTGAACGGGTTGATTAAGGGGCTAGTCAGTAATTATGCTCTTCTTTTCTCTCTACCGTCTGTTTCCACCCTCGGGAGTAATTAATAAAGGCAGGGCCAAAGAGATAGTCGGTCACTCAAACAGAATTCTCCAGAGCTCGTTAAATATAGCAAATGAGGTGGTAGGAAAATATATAATCACATGAATAGAAGACAACACGTGTTATAATACTGCAGCACAAGCCATCGTAAAGCTGAAGACCAACAGCTAAATAATTTCCGTATGGCATCTTTGAAAATGTTGAACAAGGACGAAATAATGTAGAGCCACATTTTATTCGACTATATTGTTTTGAGAATATTTAGTTGGAAAAGTTGCGCGGACGTATGAAAACAATGAATAACAACGGAAAATCTATAGCGGCCTAGGAATTAATATTCTTCATAGAATAATCATTATTACAATTACCTTTTTTTATATAAACAGGATTAATCATTCTTATTCTTTGAATCTAATGAACTTAATTTAATAAATTACATACAATCACATCCATGATAAACAAATAGATTGTTTTAAATGCTCTACGGTATAATGTCTTCATTCTTGGGTATAGTTGGGTTGATTTATGTGAAGGGAAGTTGGTCCTTCCCCTTTCTAAATTACACGTGATGTCAGGAGTGGGATAAATCTATACATGTACAAGTAATTTGCTTGTATGTATTCTAATGGAACGACAACTGTTTTATAGGTTGGAGCAGTTGTCAAATGGAATTAAACCTCGTGTCACCTCCTCTCGAATATATAATAACCGCCTCTCAGAAGACAGAAGGCAGATCGAGGTAAACTTGACCGGGAAACAAGGACCCCGAGGAAACGTTTAGTGACATTACGCGCTTCACTTGTAATTCCCTCTGCTCCACCAGCCTAGAAGGCGCAAAAACACGGATGCAGTCCCGATCTCATCATGCGATCCCTTACGGTGATATCATCGTCATATCCTTCCAAAGCAGCCGTGCATCTACAAAGATTTAACCCACCACCCCCCCCCCCCCCAATCTCAACTTCATCCTTCCTCAGTTTCTGTCCCTCCTCGCTTCCGTGTCGGCTAGAACAAAGTGATTTCGTCTTGAGTGAATCATAGGAACGGTTTGGCAAAAGTCCTGTAGGTATGTAGACTCGACGAAGCTAACCAAACTCTTGGGAATGTTCTCTCAAGAGTAGTCTAGGTATTGATTGTCTCTACACCTCTCTAGATGACACGTACGCGGGGATGGTTCTACAGTTGTCACGCAATGAAAGCGATTGATTAAGGTACATCCATAATGTAACATGCCTAGTTGTTTGTAGAGCAAGAAATACACTCGTAAAGATGTATTATGAATAGTTAACAACCTTCAGTCGGCGTAAAGATATCTTTATCTTTTGCTTTGGCTCTTGGAAAAAGGTTTTAAAGATTATTTTTGTTTGGCCCTTTGCTACAGAAATGACATGCATGGTGCATGTCTTCCAAATGTAAAAAAAAAAGGTCATTCCATATTTATTGTTCTCTTACCTGGGGAAGGGGTGGGTCTCATCTCTCGCATTTTGCATGGCGGTTGATCAGATTTCTTCTCTCCCCTAATCGTGGTGTCTTTTTCAACTTGAGTGGATGAGGAAAGTGTTGTTGTGCAGTCATTCGTGTCTTGGTCCGTACGCGTCACTGGAGTAAAAGCACTGACAATCTAGTTTCGATTCGGGCATCATCCCGATGACATCCTTACACTCCGTCTGCCAGACAACCTCCGCACCCCAGTCATACGTGTACCAGACCGATATCAGACCGACAATGGACCCGATCAAAAACTTACATACCCCCAATGACTAAGATTTTGTCGATTGACGCGTGGTGTGGAGCCGGCTTAGTGGTGTGACATGGGCTATGACTTATAAACAATGTAATACTTAAGCAAACCAAGGGTTTCCAATTGTGATTTATAGTGGTGGAGGATCTAACTTTCCCAACTGAATAAGAGTTTAAGACAGTGGCGTATCCAGGATTCATGTTTGAAGGAGGCGGAATCTTTCCCGGATGGGTGGGATTATATTTAGGAAAGTTGCAGTGCAGTAGAAAAACTAAAAGTTATTTTTATTGTTTTTCCTGGCCCTTTAAAAAAGGGGGCTACGACCGCTCCACCCTATGGTGGATACGTCAGTGAAATATTCGCAATGTTCGATGGTAGTGCATTGTTTGCTGCATACGCTAAAGGATTGCCGATAGCGATAGGTTAGTATCAAATCTACCCATGATTGAGTATCTTTTATCCTGTATAATGTAACTGATCCATGAATATAAAAATATGAAAATTGATTTCACCGATCATAACCAAAATGAGCAGGAGTCTGATGGTTAGAGAGATCACTGGTCGAAATTGTTTAAATTTTGTAATTATGCTCTAGAAAAAGCTACATACTATGGCAATGATTTCTTCTTTTTTTAAAGAATTTTATATCTGCATTAATTATATATAAATATAAATTATACAGATGGAAAGATTGATTTTCTAATTTTTCATATATACAGCTGACATCAGAATTAATGAAGGCGGGAAAGATCAAAGCGATTATCCAGAATTATACTCGATACTCATCAATGGAAAATTAATGAAGGAAAGAGAACATGCCGAAATGATTTCAGTATACAGAAAAGGATCTTAAAGAAATACTGATTTATTCACTGAAGTAATTATGTAGAATTCAATGAATACATATGAAGATCGAATGGATAACTATATATAAGGAATAAGATGAGGAAAATGCTGCATTAATTTATTATTTGGCAATGTCGTCTGCTTCTTTGCAATCGATATCCACATTCTTCTTTACAATCGTTCGTCGACGCTCAGGTTTTCATCACTACGTAATAGAATTTCGAGAGAATCATTTTAGATCCAAACATGATCGCCAATCGTCTATAGTAAAGAGAGCCTAGGAACGAAATCTTTTCTGGTAGCCTACATGTGCAGACCTCTTTACATCTCCGCAAACTTTTATCAGGCATAATTATATCTATGTTAAATTTCAAAATTTATGCTAAAAAAGGAATGGTTTGAAATTGACGAAGAACACGAAGTCATGATGACCGAAATAACAATTATTATTTGTTTTGCTCGGTAGGGCCATCTGCTTTCATTACATTTCTTAGCAAACGGCACCATGAGATTTTGATGTAATATTGTACGAATTGATTCAATAAAAAAAGACTATTCACCCCATATATATTATGCATATAATATAATTATGTAATAAACTATAATTTAAACATTATATGCAGATATTTATTTTTATTTTGTTTTAATGCTGCGGTTCTATAAGGTTCCTATGCTACACGTATTATACAGTACCAGACCCATTTGCATTATTTATGGTTTTTATAAATCATATCTTCAAACTTCTTATATCTTGTGATTTTCGTGAGATGTGATAGTATAGATATGATAATAATAAGAGAAACCTTAGGTATCTCTCGGGTATCATTTTGGAGACTAAGGACATCTCGGTTCATCATCCAGAACAAGATGAAATCCGGTTTTGGATTACACCAAGATCGAGAATTAAGCAAGGGTCTATTTACAATCGAATAGGATAAGCGGTCGAAAATTAGAAATTATAATTACCACAATTACCGCGGCACTGACATCTGTGTCTGACCGCGCATACGGGTAATTCAACTTCACTTCCCCCAAGGCTAGAGTTTTGATTTAATCATTGGAATAAATAAGAGAAATCAACAGATATTTGACGGAATTATGGGAACAGTTGGATATTTTCTTTTTAAAAAATCTAGCAATTTTATCGCTGACTTTCTTCCCGTAGTAACGTTGTGTGAAGGGGTTATTTAAACTAAAATTTCAAATGAATCGATTCAGATTATTGGGGAAATGTGATGTTATTTATTTCATAGCGATTCCCTCACATGCCTATGTGCAAAATGCCACATTCACCATGTTTCTCTTATAGCAACTGTTGGGTTCAAATGGAAGTTCACAGTATTCTGGCAGTCACGTATCAGAGATGATAACACACCCCTCTCCTCAGAGACGTACCATGGGTCCATTCATGGAGGGGGCACTGGTATCACGGGGGGGGGGGGGCACTTTCATAGGTAGATGAAATCCAAGGCCACCAAGTCAGGGCAGAGGATTGGAAAGGGGGTCGTGTGGTCTTATTTTCTTGTTTCCTTCCCCATCTCCCTTTCTTGTCCACTCTTTCTTTATTTCTTCTTGTTTTTGTTCTCCCAATTCCATTGGGGTCATCTCGTCCCCAAGCCCCCCCCCCCCCCCCCACCCTAGTTACACCAGGGAAGTTGGAGAGAGACACCTACCTAGTTACACTACTGCCTCTTCTCCCAATCCCTACAACATAATTTTACAATGTCGGCTAGCAGGTGTGTTTTGCACGTACACTGGGGAGAAATAGACTCGAAATGTTCTTATTCATCTGACCTAAATCGCGGACAACCTCTTGAATTGCTCCCAAGCGCATGAGGGTTCGCCATTGTATTTTTAACATGAACTACAAACAGTGTTAGGCTCTTGAGGCTGCGCTAACAACACTCGACACGCCGAACACACAGCGTGTACCTCCCCTCAGGACACGGGTGTGATGTAGAGGAGATGGGCGAAGAGATGGGAGAAGGAAGCTGGCAGAGGGGCTTCGCACCCCTGTCCCCTTTTCTCGCTATTCATTTCACTAAGGGATGACCTTCATTCAGGTCGCTTTTACCAAGCCCTCGTTCCTTTAATTATTGTATATCGTATACGCTTGTGATTCTAGATTATAATAGAGATATAACACAGTGCAATAACATCTGAGGTAATATATTCGATGCAGGCTATGCATTCGTTTCGGGAAAGAGGCTCCCCCATTAAAGCTGAGCAGAGCAATTCGAAATTGTCAAGAAACAATCATGATTTACATTCATGATTTACATTCTTGAATAAATCAGTGAATCCAGAAAAAGATATTCTGGTGAACCCTTTGCTATAAATTTTCTACCTTTTTGATTTATTATTTTTAGTCCTTTGCCAGTACGACATTGACCTTCAGAATTCAATTTCTTCTCTCCGCCTCGAAGCTTGGAAAAGGCAGGTCAAACATCTCTTGAATGCCCTCTTGACTCTGCTCTCTTTTTTTCGACCAAGTTTTCAATAGGATCAAGACTATCAAAGAACAGGACACCCTCTGCTCCGACTCCCTCCACCCGGCTTTCCGGGAACCTTATCCAACAATACCGGTTTCTTGAGGAGACAATTACACGACAACGGGGCTGAAATCTCGTTAACGGTCTCCAACATGCACCGTCCCAAACACCTCCTCCACTTTCGTCATCATCTCCTTTCGCACCTCAATTACCATCCCAAATGTTCCATTCACAAAAAACACAGAACCAGATTGAATCCTCGACTCTTATACGCTCTTGTCCTCTTTTCTCCATCTCCCCTCGTTCTTCATCCCCGTCTCACCATCTTATGTTACGCCACGCGAGCCCGATGAACAGCATTTTGGCGGGAAATAAAACTCCGCTCTCGGACAGATTTTCTCTCTCCGCCTTCGTCGTCTGGCTCGTAATTACGACATTTTATAGCCTGGTGTATACATACAACAATCAAGCAGGATAGTGCTTGTATAGAAGACGAGCACGTGGTCATATTGCGTGGCGCTCAAATCCTCGTTTACCCAACTGGACTTTTCCTATAAATACGATCAGTCCCTAA
Organism: Heliocidaris tuberculata; assembly: GCA_025618425.1. Taxonomy (NCBI): domain Eukaryota; kingdom Metazoa; phylum Echinodermata; class Echinoidea; order Camarodonta; family Echinometridae; genus Heliocidaris; species Heliocidaris tuberculata. Next base: position 9,081,426 of record CM046839.1, read on the forward strand.
GTTGAATTACCATCTCCGTGGTGAAATTCAAGGCTTAGTGTTCGAGAAAACACGAGAAATCCCGAGAAAAACTTCCTGAGTGGAGGAAAGTGAGGCACTAAAGTGCACCATAAGTCGTTAAACTAAAGGTACAAAATGGAATTGGTTTAAAACTATCCTGAAGATAAACAATTATTGTAGCCAATATGTTTTCGAGGAAATATAACTGCAGTTAAATGGTCTATCTTTAAATAGTACAAAAATTGATTATGCCATTCCTCGAACTTAAATATTACGTTTTATCAAAAAAGGGTCTCCTGAACTTATAACATTACATATGAAGAAAATTTGTAGATCATTACCGGTCAGAATATTGTACAAGGGGCTTCTTTTTACTCAACCCCTCAAGCGTGCATACTGCTTTATGTCAAAGCAATAGCACCGTCTTCTTATTTGTAAAACATTGAAGCCCATCTTGCAAAGGAAAATTCAGATAAGAACGACAGTGCAAATAAATACAAATATATGCGCAACGCTACTATCAGAATTGCATGCCGAAAGGCAGATACAGGATGTCAAACGTCAGAGAGTATTACTGGGACAAACTCACACCGTAATCAACTTGTTTGAGGTAATGAAACAGTAATGCCATTGTCGACAGATCAAATTATCATCAAATATGCCACGGAATGAATTATCACATTTCCAATTTAAATTACCTATCTTGTACCTCGTCCCTCTTCAAATTGCCAGAAATGGATAAATACACATTGTAAATTATTTTCCCCCGGAATTCATATTGCGTGTTCATATCGATCTATTCATAATGTGTATGCGCGTTTGTTGGGTGGGGTGTGTTTGTAATGAGCATTTATTGTAATCTAGGGATTATGTCTGATTGACCTTCTATTTGTTAGGCGCGGAAACGCGTCATATTCTGTTGATTCGGTAATGACATTTAGAACCGGTTGATCAAAACATAGAAATGTCAAAATTTTAAAAAATGTATATCGAAAATTCGAGGAATTGAGTTCAATAAATCAGATGTAGGCTTATATTGTGATGATTCAGAAAAACGACAACAACCAAAAATTAAAAATGGAATTCTAGAGTACGTAACTTACTTTGATTAATGTAATTTTGTTTTCTCGGATAAGCTCATGATCCCAACGAAGATAAAAATGTTTCTTTTAAACGGATGTTGCATGATTTTGCATGATCTTTTTTTCATAAGTGAAGTATGCTTTTGTTTAATAACCAAATATTTTCATCATTAATGTAAACGTTAGGAGATTAGCTTGGTAAATGCATAACGTAAAGCTTATGTCACGTGACAGCATATAGTTGCGGTTCTTTGTCGAACTGTTTATATCATTAAAAAATCCAGTAAAAACCCATAGCGCATCCCTTCCTTATTTATCACCCCGCTTCCTACATAATCTTTATGTTATCATTGTTATTCCTTCCGTCTCCATCTTCAGTCTCTCTATCCTTCTCTATCTCTCGTGATTCTCTCTCTATCTCCTCTCTTTCCGTTTATATCTATTCATCTTTCTTTTTTTAATCTTTCTTTCCATATAATGCATTGTTAGCATATACCCTTTCCTTTCCCTCTTTCTATGCTTCTGCATAGGACACAAAGAGCTGTACCATTATAGTACAGTGTGTCCCTGAAAATGGGGAAACACAAATGGACATTCTTTTGATGTATTACATTTTAATTGAAAAGTCATGAATTATTGTAATGCATAAGCCTATATTCTATATCATTATTGGTTCATGAATATTATTCAGTTTTACGTCACACGCAACGTGTGTTGAATTCATGCAGAATATTGAGAAAGGAAAATAAATTATGCCAGTTGCATTTTGAGAATCAATACGCCAAGTTTCATTACGATGGGTTTACATTTATCTGTATGTTGCCCTATTTTTTTTCTTTCTCGAAATTAGCGAATGGGGTTGATATATCGTCTTAGAGGGACTATAGGTGTCAATTTCATGTATGACAAGGTAGTGTATAGTGAGCTAAACCATATAAACCTCGTGAAATACTTTTCGGTAAAAACATAAAAGAATGAATGATTTTCGTTGGGTTGTATCTATGGTAGATCACCACTGTATCTCCGCTTTTACACGCCATTTGAGCCTGGCGGACGCCGCCGAATTGGCTTGCCTTGGTCAGTTGAGTTTTGTTTATGTTGCAGCCGCCCGTATGACCGTATACAGCAATCGTAAATCATTACGAAGCTCCAGACGAAATACATCTTCCTTACGTTTCCCATTTGCAAGAGAAACATGCTTGAAATTGTTAACAATTTTATTTGTTTATTAGGCGACGACGAATGCATTAGTTATAAAAAGATGGAAAAAGGTGGATTCATCAGAAATGTAGATTGTGAGTCAAACTGTTTTAGGTGCGTAAGGCTTTATTCCAATTAAAAAATATGATGAGTGGCCCCCTCTTTTCATTATGTTTTTTTAATGGTTTTAATGAATGTAAATCATGTTGCTTAAATGTTATATGTATTAAATATAATATTAAAGGCCTCGTCATATTTACACTTCATTTAAAGTGAATTTATTTTTCTTTCATATCGACACATTCGTAACCTCTGACCTTTGCACATACGACATTTTTAATACATCAATAGAAATACATTGGCAAATTGAAAGTACCCAAGTGAAGACGAAATAGTGCAACTGTGTCACAGTCTTGTAAATGGTGTCAACACGAAGGCACAAAGAATAAATGAAAATGCACCCTCCGTCTGAATACGTGAGGAGGGAAAGTTTAAGACAATTTAGTCACTAATTTTCTCCGGTTCTTAATTGAGGAAACCCAAGTAACTGATATGAATCTGTTGAAGACAGCAGACACTGGGTAAGGAAGAAAAAAAAAGAAATCATGAACGGAATTGGGCCACTGTATTCTACATTGCTTGCAGCGCCGATCGATACACGTGCAATGACCAGCGATTGAAAGAGAAATGATTTTCTGCGTTCACGAGAGAGAGAGGGCGATTAATATTTCAAGATGACTGAGAGAACTTCTTTCCCGTGTATTTATGAGGACATGATCTTCTTTTTATTGTATCTATATTCACTTCCTGTCTTGGCGTCTTGGCTGCTTATATGTGTTCTCATTCTCTTTCTTTCTCTGTTTCACTCTTCCTTTTGCTCCTTACATAATTATTTTTTCTCTATCTTTATATCCCTCTCTTAGATATCCATTTATCTATCTATCTACCCTTGTTTTATTCCTTCCTAAATCATGATAACATAATATACATGTACGTACTCACCTTCTTAATATTAAGGCATGTAAAATACAAGCGAAATCTATACAAATAATGCATATAACATGAAGCCATATCCTGTACATTCACTATGTCAAAACCGTCCTTAGGAGCACTGTTCGTGTCCAGTCTGGCCTCACAAAGACCTTTGCATATGATTATAGATGGTGCAATTTGTAACATACAAGAGAAGGCCCATCATTCCAATTTCGTTTACCTCTGCGTCTACGCTGTCAAAACAATGCCAGATTACACATCATACCTAAGCTCGTGGACTAGCGGCGTATGCATCGGGAAAAGAAGACAAGAGCCAACAATAAAGAAGTAAAAATGGCACGGACGACCATTTGTCAAGCCGATGACAGTGGGGCTTTGCATAGTATCATCCGCCATTTCATCGAACCTATTTTATCTGCCCAGGGATAGGTAGGTGTATTCGACGTGCCTTAACGAACTATATCTTCCCTACTGTTGGAGAGAATGAGGCTTAGAGCTCTCTTTAGGGAGCACTACCTTGCACTATGAATATTAGTTCAAAGATTCAGTTTATTCTTCTAAAGATATATGTTAATAACAGTAGAACATTACTGACAAAATATTACCAATATTTTTATCAGCTGCAACTGTACAGAACGTTATATTATGTTAAATGGCGTAATTAAGGGCTGGTCACATTTGTCCGATAACGATAACGATAACGATAACAAGTTTTTCATTAAATCATTCATTCACTGGGCGTTGTGGCGTGCGCCTGTAATCCAGCTAGCAGTGGAAGTTATAAACTGATTCAGCGGACCCAGGTTCGAGACTGAGTCACGTCTTTCGGATGGTGACGTTAAAGGTCGGTTCCAGACGTAAATAATCATATCTGATTGATACACGTCTGTAAAAACCCAATTACACACACACGCACACAGAGTAATATCCCACTGAAGGGGGCATTACAGTTATAGAACTCCACATATTAATAGACCCTTTTCTTTTAAAAGGATCAGGAGTATTTTACGCGTATGTGTATTATAAGTCTGTAACCTATGACAGGCATATCATAATTATGGAAAATAAGTCTTTTCCATGTTTCAGGCTTGTCTTGAAAACGTTTTGGTTTGTTGAGTAGTTAAAAAAAAAAAAAAATCATTCACTTCATTCATTTATGAAATGTTTCAAATTATGTACAATTTTCTTTATAAGAGAAAGTAATTAAAGGTACGCCCTATATAGCTGTACTACTATCACTAGTAACGAGCTTACTCACACGTATACACATTATGGTAGGGTGTTCCTTTAATTGAAAATCTCGTTATCTTTATCTTTAACCATGTTAACGGACAAAATGTGACCAACCCTTTAATGTTTTTTTTTAAATATGTTTATATTTCTATAATATTTATGGCATGTCATTGTAATAATCGCCAAATGTCAAGGTATAATATATATATATATATATATATATATATATATATATATAAAATGTATTCACAAGCAATAAAATGTTTTGGGAAGACAAAGGGATATTGTGTATACCTCCATCGTATAGAAAAGACACCAATACCTTTAGTTCTTTTTAATGTGCACAAATTCGATACACTTCCATTTTGCCAGTAGAATAGCATTAATACCCTTCTCTCTGGTAACCGTAAAAGGTGGGGGGAAAGGCGCTACTTTCTTTTTTCTTTTTTCTTTTTTCCTCCTTGCGCTTCGCAACGGAAATATAAATGGCTTTCTAATAGCGAACGAGCACTCCAAGCAGGATAGACAGGCGAGATAGAGAATAGAAGAAAAAAAAGGGTAAGTAAGAAAAGAGAAAGAGACCGTGTGTTTTTAGGCGCTCTGTATAATCAGCCTCAACAAACATTTACTTAAGTCGAAGAAGCCAAGATTAGCAGTGTGTGTACATGCAAGCAGGGAGCGTCTTCGGGTATAAGTACACAGTGCCTCATTAAAATGACAGATACCTGATGGCAGTATGCATGCATAGAGCTCTCAGAGTAGGGAGCTGATATTCAAAGGCCTTAAATTCGTTCAAATTTTATTCTCTTCGTCTTCTCCTTTTTCTTTTTCTTAATCTTGAATCTGAAGAGGCATTGCTAATATTTATTTGCCATTACCAAGTATTTTTAAGGAATTAAAATAAGTTGGAGAATTCATCTCGACCATTAGAATTGTGAATAAACATTGATCTAGCATTCTAGACATTTTCCAATATTTGCAGCGTTCGCCGTTGCAACGTCTAATTTTTCCTCTTACAACTAATAAATTGATGAAAACAAAATAAAAATAAAAACAGGCAATACAATTTGATTGATAAATTGACTAATTTGAAGTTTCTTTCAAAACTGCCAGATCGATTTTAATCGCATTTATAGATTTGATTTTACCATTTTTTTTTTCGATATCGTGTAGAAATTTTGCTCATCATCTCTACACACGCAACTGAATCAAGCCAAGAGTTTACTCAGGTTGTCTGTAGCCAAACCGCGTGCGCGCGATTGAGGAGAATGAGCAGACGATCTCATTTGGTTGCTAAATTCAGCCTCTATTTTTCCCGCGTTGTCGATTATTGAGCGGATTGAATCTCACATTACGCTTCTCAAGATGAATGGGAAGATGAAAAGAATGAGATGAAAGAATAATAAGAGGAGTAGAAGAAGGAAGTTTGAAAGAGATAGGGAGAAGAAAGAAGAGAGGTGAAGGGAGATACAGAGGAGGGGTGAAAAGTGAGAGAGAAAGAGAGAGAGAGAGAAAGGGGTGCAGAAGAAATAATGGTGAAATGGAAATGGATTGGCGTTAGAAATAGCATCTCATGTAGGTTACGCGAAAATTGGCCAGTGTATCTCATGTAGATGTCAGGTTGATCATATCTCAGCTGATTAAAAAAAACGAGTGGTGTGTCTGTTGGTTTACTTGGCTGATTCCAATTAACAATCCACAAGTTTAACCCATTCTCAAATCATTTTACTTTACATTGTCGGTCTCGTGGACTGTCACCTATGCTAACATTCAAGCACCATCTGAAGTAGTAACTGAAAACCGGGATTCAGCAATTTTATTAGCGTACAAGTACAAGTTTTTAAGAACAAAAAACTATTGAACTTTATTTTTTGGATTGTTATGACACAATGTTCTCATTTGGACATCAGTTCAGTTATTGTTATTTTACACTTAAGGATTAGAGAAAGTCAGGGTAATGGTTGAAGTGAATAAGGGAAATACAAGAAAAGAGGGATATACAACGAGGGAGGAAGAGAGATGACGGGGAGGACGAAGGGATAAAGAGAGTGGATCTGAAAGCATTTAAAACCTGTTAATGCATCCATTTGCATGCCTCTCTCGCACGCTTTTAGCATTTCTTGCCCCAGTACGTTTATCGATTAATAAGATACTCCCACTGTCATTCCTGTGTTATGGGTCATTACCAAACCCAATGAGATGGGCTGTCCATAAAGGATTGTTCCCACTCCCGCTATATCCTTTATGTATACCACATGAGAAAGGCCTTTGCTGAGGAATGCCACACTCTTCTTGGGATAAAACCATCTACATGCATTTTTTAATGCAATGCAGCTTGAGGGAAGTAAATCAAGCCTTCGCATTCTCAGAAGCAGATAGATATCAGTTTGTCTAACATGGTGGATTGTCTTGTGGATTGATAGGGTACCTACTACTGCAGTTACAAAGTCAAACACAAATTACAAAAATCGAAAGTAAAGGCAGTGTGAACGCCCATTATTGACCCCTTTTTGCTCTTCTTGTGTCACATTATCCATCAAGCGGTAACAAGGATGCGTGTAGGGGGAGGGAGTATCCAATGTCTTGGCGTGCCTGTAATGGCCAGTCAAGGATCTTCAGTGTCCTGGGGTGGGCAAGACTGGGTCATCCGAGGTAACAGTTAAAAGAGAAAAGCTTGGGGATGCCTAGGTAGATGGAGGGGTGTGTCCTTGAGAATGGAGGTTTTATATGGAATTAAAGAAGGAAGGGAGATATGGAAATGACTTGTCATGGTCAAAATAGGGATGATGAGCCACAACGTATAGGCAGACACGTGTGATGAGAAGAAGAAAAAAATGACTGCTGGAATGCTAAAAATTTGAATAATTTGAATAATTTGAAAATCGATTAATTAGAATATATGCCCCACAAACTGCATTACATATTCGTCATTTTATATCTATTTCGCAGTTTGGTTTAAAAGACAGGTTTATCCTGATCATTTGAAGCGGACAAGCTCTTCTACGACCCATCTCTATTGCAGAGCTAGAGCAATTGCCTCACCGCCTCTTAGCAGCCCAATACCACAGTGCTGTGAGGCACTTGAAAACACACACCGTAGAATGCCCCAGAGCCTACATGTGTACTCCGCTTTGTCTTTCCCTCAGAAAACATCAATACGAATCTCCTCTGGACGACGTAGCCCGTACAAACCGAGCCCTGATCGGATTACACACCATTTCTTACCTACCCCTACACTCTTTCCCCTTCTTCTGTCGAGAGAAGCTGCCCCGAGTTTAGGAAAATATTTGAGCAAGATGAGCCGCGAAAGCAATCCTAAAAGTTTTTAATATCCCCGGTTGGGTGTGAGTTGTCTGTCAGGAAACTCGAGTGGAAACGAGAAAGCCTATTCGATACTGCATCGCCTTTGGAGTGAGAATTTGGAGTAGGGCAGAGAAAAAGAGAGAGAGATGGGGTGGATATGAGCAGACGACATTCCGGTCGCTTTTCCGCATTGCCGCGCTCGGAAATATACGCCGTGAGATCATGACATCACAAGTACGTCTCCGAGCTAAAAATGACACATACATGCAGATTTTCTGTCGACAAACATAAGAAACTCGATGAATACTAAAGGAATCAAAGAAAGTGATTGGAGCTGGTTAGGAAAAATTTCTCAAGAGTTTAGACGTCGAATCGATTTTCATTCAGAAGGAAGCCAAAAGAAGAAAATATTTGCTAGCATTCTATTTCATTCCGTGACACGCGATGCCCCCTCTCACCGGCTATATATCAAAATGATGAAAACGCACGCACCCATCCGCGTACAAAAGGTATGGAAATTGGCAACCAACCTAATTTGTGTAATTGGATCTGCATTTAAGCGGAGACAAACCCAATCAGGAGGCCGAGCCATGCAACCAAAGAACCGTGCGTTTAATCTGCAACCAACGGCAAGCTTGACCGAAAACACACGCCAAATTTGAATGCATTGTGACATGCCAAATTAAGACAGTGTAGAGAGACAAACTGACAAAAAACAAAATTACACTGCCGCCTTTTCTTCTCCAATTCTTCATTTTGCATTTATATTTGCATGTAAAGAAAAGAAACTGCTTGTTCCTTTAGGCGAAGGAAATCCCCTGGTACGTCCTTTTGTCATGTTTCTTTCGCGATTATACCCATGATGAAGGCGATACTGAATAGTAGTTGATGAAGTAAAGAGAAGAATGAACTTCCGCTTATAAACACACCAGCATCTTTTCAAAAGGAGACGCCGGGTGTATTGTATTGGGGAAAAGAACCTCCGCATTTCTTTTCTCGTCTTGTTCCCATGTAGGGACAGTTACAAATCTGGAGGCGAAAACTGGGGCATACTTCTACGAGAAGAATCATTGGAAATACCTTTCAAAAGATTTAACTGTACTGTTATTTCCACATTACCCCCCCCCCCCCCTCTCTCTCTCTCTCTATCTTTCTCAGTCTCTCTATTTCCCGGCCCCCTCTCTCAATCTCTCTAAAATATTTAGTCCTCGTTCTTCACTGACATTCATATTAATGCAGAGGAAACAAAAGTACACTATTCTTTGTAATCTTATGCTGATGTGGAACTACCGGATGAAACAAAGTTCAGTGTAATTAACAATACCAGAATGATTAAACAAATAATATCCCGATGTGTGGCTCTGAAAGTAGGCTAGTATCATGTAAGATCTTGGGAAATTGATTTTCAGCAGAATTTTACATAATGACAAACGTCCTTACACGTGAGTTAAGAATAATGTCCTGGAGCTCTGGGTTGTTTTGTTTTGTTTCGTTTCGTTTTGTTGTTGTTGTTGTTGTTGTTGTTGTTGTTTTTTTTTTGGGGGGGGTCAGTTATTAAATTCCGCTTGGAATTACAGGGTGCGGAACATGAAATAGTATAACTTGTTAAAGACCATCAAATGTTCTTGCTAATATCAGCAACAAGTATAGATTAATGCAGCTTGGTAAGGCAATCGCAGGCGTGCTTCCACCTCTTCCGTTCTGCGATTTGAAGTAACCTGCCACGCCTCCTCAACCACTAACCATCTTCCCGTTTATACCGAGGTTTTCATAAATTACTCCGTTGTAGTGACAGTCGTGGCAATAGTTTCATCGTCGATTGACATTATCTCTTTCGTTATCATTGCTTTTCAAATGTACCGGTATAACGATAAATAACATTATAACTGCCATTGTCACTTGCTGCGACCTTTGGTAAACCTTTAGATTGAACAAAGTGCCATAAAATGCCAATCCATCTCACCGTTACACTGTCATATTCTCTTGACATCACAGTGTCCATAAAATATCATTATAACAATCAGCGATATTACGTTATGGCGTCTAGCAGATAGGACCGTGACTTACTCATACGAAACACAATTAGCCCGTGATTAGTAAAACGTAAACTTCTTGGAAGAACCAAAACAGGGTAAAGGAAGAAATGGAAGAACAGAAAGTCAAGGGAGACAGAAACGGAAAGAAGGGGACCAGCACACGACCCATCCATCTCAATTCATGATCATTCAGCTCCGATTTTCATCAAGATCTGTCTGTCTCCATCTTCCATTAGACTCTTGTCTCATTGCCATCATCTTAATTCCCCATCCCCTTTCCACTCTCTCTCCCCGATCTCCATCTTCATTCATACCCTTAATGCAGTGTTGAATCCGAGTTCTAATCAGCCTTGGCCCCTGTTACGCTCTAACGCCAAGCCCCCCAATTCTTCCTTTTATACAACTGTCTATCTTAACCTTAACCCCTCTCTGTATACACCGCCGATGCGGAAGAAAGGGAGAAGAACGATAGACAAGAGGGAGACGGGTCACAAGAAAGACCGTCACTGTCACTCAAATTTGCGATTGTGTATGTTTGATCGATCCGCAGAAATCTTGCACAGGCCAATTTTCGGAATAATTACATGTAGCACGATCAATCAAGAGAGCGGTCCCTTGAAACACGGTGCAAGGCATGTACCACTCGCCTTTTCATTCACAATCTTCTTCTTATCTTTCCCCGCCCTTCCCTTTGTAGCATCGCTTTTTCACAAGAATAATGTTGACTGCATACCGCATTTTGTCTTTCCACTGCTTAGCGAATTTGTATCGATACGAGAAATGACATTGTTAGTTGCCCATTTTCAACCTTTTGAATTCTTCGACCAACTTTCGATTATACCAAAGGCCTGTGAAAAAGAAATGTTCGTGATACCCCCCACCCCAAATACACACGCACACATAAACACACATTCACACACACTCGCGCGCACAAAATCTGTGTATTTGCTTTAGTATTAAATTATTGTTCGTTGCTTCATATCATCGTTTCATTCACATTTTCTGTGTTTAATGCCTTTACACCCATCCAAATTCTTTTATTTGTTGAAGATATCGCCGCATGACACCCTGAGGTTTCATTATTTCCTCTATATTGAGTGAGTGTGGGTGTTGGTTGTGGGTGTCTGTGTGTTTTGAAGATGAGAGGCCGCTTTCTTTCTCAAATCTCAACGTATAACTTTTCCATATTGTGCTATCCCTTTACAGTTATTTTTCCCTACCGCAATTTTTCTTGTAACCTCAGACATCTTTACCCAGACTCAAATCAAAGGGTCTACCATACATTTTGGCCTTTACACCATCACCCTTTCTGGAAAGAACGTATATTGTGACATGATACGAAATCTTTGTCTTAGAAATCAGCATAATACAGTACATGTACATGAATTATAATCGATGAAAAGGTTCATTAAGTTAGATATACACTCTTCATTTTTTCTATATTACACCAAACACAACATTAAAAATTTCTTTGTTGGGACCAATACTCTTCTCTGGAATCAAGTGAAGATCTTTCGTGGGGGGACTGGGGACACTTCCTTCAAAGCGTCCAGGATATTGGACGACACCTCGCTTTTTTTTTCTTTTGTCGATGTGGTTAGAGGTGCTGGGAGGAGGTCACGTTGGAGAATAGATCTCAGCTTGCCCCAGGGTCTGCTTGCACTAGCCCCTCAGGCTTTGCTTACCTGCCCATAGTGACAACCCACCTGAGAGATATATGTTCAAGACAACCTGACGACATCTATTTCACCCATTTTACCTTAACTACCCCCCTCCCTTCTCTCTCTTTCCTCTCTCTCTCTCTTTCCTCTCTCTCTCTCTTTCTCATTCTCTTCATCTCCCTTTCTCTCATTCCTTTTCCTCTTACTGCATGGGCTTTTTTTTCATCGCTCCAAAGCTCAATGTTTGATGGTTAATGACCTGTTTGCGTAGGAAAAATAATTCGCGAAATTACAAGCGCGGTCGGGGATAACAAATTTATGTTTAGGATGGACTGAGGGCTTTTTGCCGCGTAGGTATGAAGGACCTAATTCCGAAGCAGACTCTTTGGGCAGAGTGTGTGTGATCAACACCACTCATGACAGGTTGTGATATTGAAGAAGGAGAGTTTGTAAAAAAATATATATAAAATTTGACTGGTTCCACCATGATATAATTATAGCGGGCGAAACTGGCAAAAAAGGTAACGTCCAGCAAATTAGCGCCATCTATAGATTTTGGAAAACCTTATATTCATCACTTTGATAATTATTTGCCTGTTGCAAAGGCACCGGAATGAGTTAACAGTTCACGATAAAAACTACTTTCGAAAAATAAACTCAAGACAATTTCAATAGCCCTGCCTAACACCTTTAGAAATGTGCGAACATTACAATGGCGTATTACGTAATCCGAACAAGATTTCTATGGGCAGTACAATAGGCCTTTGAAATTGCCCTTGAGTTTATTTTTCGAAAGTAGTTTTTTATCGTGGAAGATTTTAGGTCATTATGAACCTGGTTTCTCTTTTAAAAGTATGTGTTTGCATTACAGTTATTTCATTTGTTCTGCAGCTCATACAAATTATGAATTTAGTTGAGATCATAATCCTTATGTCCTTATGTCACTGTGTGACCTATATATACCAGCATAACACCATACCTAGTAACCTATCCAACAAGAGCGCAGTATTAGATGTGTCAAAGGTGTTGAGCGTTTACCGTACTGCACTGTACAATGCTGGGCAGCGATCACAGTGATGAGAGCGAAACCGACAGTAGGTCAACAGCCGAATCCTCGCCGCTACGTCACCAGGAGCTCGACGCGCTAATCTCCGCCACAGAAATCGTGTTACCCTTTCGTCACAAAGGAAAACATGCCTACAAATTTGCCTTTGGCTGATCGGGCATAAGAAGAAAAAAAAAGAGAAGGAAAAAAAGTCCTTATTTTTCTCGACTCTTGCACGACAAAAGAAAAAAAATGGGGCCCCGTGACAACATTAATCATCGCGCTTAGATAAATATTTCCAAACCCGCTGGCAAAAGCTTAACGGATTATTGTTGAAAAACAACGGGGAAAATGTCCCATGTTTTCTCAAATCACCTACCCATTTCAGAGGGCCTTATTCTATAAGTCCGCCGTGGTTCGAGGGATACTTGGTAGAAGAGTGGTACAGTGAGTCTGAAGACTCTAATAGAATTTAGTAGGTGAAAACACACCGGGGGGATTGGCAACGGAAACTGACACGAATCCATGGTTACCAATATGACTTATCCAACATGTAGCTTTCACTAGTTGAAAAAAGCTGCAGTCCTCTGTATTGAAAAAAAATGTATGTAAGTAAGGAGAAATAAGGAAAACAAGCTGTATCCTGGCTTTATCAATATCGTTGTTTTGCAGATGTCAATAAAACCTGCAGATTTTAATGTTGGAATGGCGTTTGAATTGAGGATTTTATCTTGATCGACATTGCGATCCGTTACTTGATTGTTTCATGGTTGATGTTTGGTTCATTCTTTGATTGCTATATCGTTCATATTACTCGATGGTGTTAGTCACCCATTTCTTCATTCAATAAAAATAGAAGGAAAAAATAAAGGAACATTTAAATCGTCTATTGTCAGAAAAATCCTAAAATACGCCAAGGATATAAAAAAAGAACACGCTATTTCCCAGTATGTTTATGTATATCAACGGCCTTTACATAGGTTTATAGTACATGCTGCGCATAACTTGAAATAAATAACAACACAAATTATAAAGCTTCTAATAAATAACAGTTGATCGTGTACGTAGGTGGAATTCCATGTTGCGAGACATTCTCTCTTGCACTATAATTCAGTCTGTCTGTCTGTCGGTTTAAAAACATCCGTCATGTGTCTGTTTGAATGTGTGTTTGTCAGTTCCATGTCTGTTTTACAGTCGAAGACCAAGAATGCCCTCCAGACATTGAACCAAGACAAGACACAATATGAATACTATATTTCTCTACAGCCCTTGTTTCAACAAAATACAGAGCCATGAATTTAGTAGTTGGATAATATATTTCTATATAAATATTGCCCAGGCATGAATAGAAATAGCATTATTAGGACAAAAATTTGATCGTTGGATCCTGTTCAGAAGTTCTTCTGTATTTTGTAACGCAATGTCTTCATAATGACGCATCACTATTACAAAATCCACCAAAATTGGAAACATGAAAGAACACAATAATTATATTCAAGGTTGTCAGGATGTGTTTTGTCCTCCTGTAAAATTTTGTGATACGTCTTATTCTATTTTCTTGATATATAATGTTCGCTGAATTATTGTCTTCATAAAAGAATTAGTAGAGGAACTCACTCGTGTGCAGTGACAAGTCGTGCTAGTGCATGTGGTTCATGGTGGCACATCGTCCATACAATCAACCTATCGAAGTAACCTTTCCGCAACCTTTCGCTCATTGTGAAAGGACGAATCATTTTGATCTAGTCGAAAATATGGCTTCACAACGAATAATTGCAAAATGAAATTGCTCTTTAGGGGGACCATTTTGCTGGTTACGTCACGTCACGGGTATATACTGCCTTGGTAATAGATCATGGATAGCAGAATAATTAATTAGAAATCTCCATTCAATCTTTGACTTGTATTTCACATTCGTTTAAACACACTCACACATTGTGTAATGCTACTCTCATGTGACCGTGAAATTACTCGTAAGATCATGCTATTATTTCGATATGCCTTGGTGAGACCAGCCTATGACGTCATTATCGCATAATTATGTAACGAATGCCAAATAAACTTCTTAAAATTCAAGCATTTAATAAGATAGTGGCGTTAAACATGTTAAAGGATTGAATGAAAGCTGGTTGTGTTTCAGCCACTTTTATTGCTTTATTCACGTGTTTGTTTTGTAGTCGTTACTTGGTCATCAAAATGCTTTATATGCATGACAGTGGTTCTTCCTTCATGCCTGAGTAGTGTGGCGGCATGAATTAAGAAATCAGTCAGTGACAGAGTTAGTTGAATGATTGTCACGGTTATACCACGCCGTGCAATAGATATGGAGGTATGGGTTGAACGGGGAAGCGATCAATCGGGAACTGAGCATGCATTGAGCCAGGTCGAATACGCCATTGTTGTAGAATCTGAAGGTGGTTGGAAACGTTTGGAAAGAGCCTTGGAGAAACGTCGACGTGGTCGATAGAAGGCGGAAAGTCCAGTGCATAAATCAGCGTTTTTGTTGGAATTCAGCGTTCTTTTCATAGTGAAGAATTCATAAATTTAATAAGCATAATTGTCCTAAGGCTGACCGCCTTCCGTCAAGCCTATTATTTCTTTGTGACTTAAAATCTGCATACAGTATATTATACATCAATACATATATTACTTGATTTGTGTCTTTTAAGAAGTCTGTTCAGAAGTAGAAATGATCGAAAATCTCTTATCATTTGTGATAAGTTATGTCTGTAGTCAAGATAGCATGTCTTGAAAGAAAAAAAATCTTGATGAAAAGCAGAAATAAAATTCCTCCTCCCGTTTTTGTCATTGTTAATGCCTTTGTACCTTCCGTGTATGATTTCTTCATTACATCATCAAAGATGGGCCTTTAAACCAATATGACGAGATAAAAGAAAGCACTGCTCCTCTTTTCTTTTCTTCTCCATCTTCCAAAGCATCTTCTCCTAGCTAGCGTGCACCAATCCTCGTATCATCCATTATCGTAGGAGCGGTAGTGGGGAAGCCTCCTTGTAATCTGCGCGTTGGGTACAAAACAGGATTAAATTATGGGCCGACATCGAACGCATGTCCCGATTAGGGGTTCGCCCGCGTCGCCTGATAGCATTTATTCGACTTCAGTAATTTGATTGCCGTATCAAACTAATTTGAGCTGGGTATCTCTATGTGCATGTCGCTTAAAGGTACAATTCAATTTAGAGCTTATAAAAGAGATAGAGGGGTGGAGACGCATACAGGATCATAAAGGAGGGAACGTTTTCGTAGAAGGCAAATCGAAATAGAGCGGGATTTTGTGTGTGTCTTGAGAACACAAATGCTCATTGACCCTGAAAAAAACATGACATCTTTCAAGGAAAATTAGTAGTATTAAAGGAAGGTAAAACGTTCTGGTTGACAGATTTTCACCAATGTGCCATTAATCAAAAAAATGTCCCGGATTCAAGGGAGAGGGGCATTTATTGTTCAGTCATCGGTTTGAATATACATTTATTTTTGACAATGTCCTTTTGATTTGGCGACTGACTAATTGAGTGATTGTTTGAATGATGGGTTGATAGACTGACTGATTGATTGATTGATGTATTTTTTGCTGATTGATTGATAACTGATCAAACATGAATGATTTTTCTTAACATGAGGCATATGTCTCATCCTTCAGCCTTCAGTGAAGAAGAATGTGAGGACAAATATGCATTTCATTATTCAAATTTTAATGAGATCATTTCAGTGACCTACCGTTTATCAATATCAAACGCCACCCCTTCCCATTCATGTCAGGGTGTCATGGTGAAGTGGTGTGTTTACTTGACTTTCAGTCCACAGGTTGAAGGTTCGAATCCTAACCAGCCTGTAATGACTTTTTGCAAGATACTATTATTGACTCTTTTGGGTGTTGTGGCGTGCGCCTGTAATCCAGCCAACAGTGGAAGTTATACTGATTCCGCGGACCCAGGTTCGAGACTGAGTCACGTCTTTCGGATGGTGACCTTAAAGGTCGGCCCCCAGACGTAAATAATCATATCTGATTGATACACTCTGTAAAAACCCAATTACACACACACACACACACACGCACACACACGCACACGCACACGCACACTTGTAGTAAATAGGTACCTAGAAGAAAAGCAATTACTTGAATGCTTGTGCGCCTTATGGCCGCTCGCGTAACGGAAACTTTGAACATCGCGTAGAAACTCTGAATTAAAGTGTTCTATAAATATAATTATCTTTATTATTCACGTTCTTTCATTCCCTTTTCATCAATGTATCCAGGACCCAAACCGCCGAGTCCAAAGCTTCAACGGTGTCCCGATGGTAGCCTCAAGTCCTGTTCGCCACGATTCACAAATGCCACAGGGTAGTCAGGTAGAAGTCCAGAGCTATCAACAGCCACCCTGGAAAGCACTCAGTGACTTCGCATTGCAGAGTGACATCGAACAACCACCATTCCAACAACTGGTAAGGGCGAATATTTTACCAACAATTTTGTTGCTTATGGTAGTATGGTTTCTGTGTTTATAAATACCTGCTACTATCCTACTAAATCTACCTTATTTGGGGCGCCACTTCACCGTTTGCAATGGAGGATGTTATTGCTAAATTGCTTATGGAACATGAAAATGTTCCATAAGATCCTAATGTACGTCTAATGTACTCGTATTGCTTATCAAACATCCTGCACATTTCCCGTTAGACATGGAAAACTAGGGAAGGGGTAAAAGGGACATTTTCAGACAACAATGCAAGTAAAGAGAGGGCGTTACTATATGCAATCAGGAGTTTGCAGATTCTACACACCTACTTTTCCAGACACTTCCTTTCTCTGCATCTCTTTTCCTTCCCTCTGTGCATCTCTTTTCCTTCCCTCTGCCCTTCTCTCTCTCTCTCTCGTTCTTCTAATATGCTCCTCTATCTCCTTTTCTCTTTGTATTCTTTACTCTGTATTTCGTTTCCTCTCTTCTTAATTTCCTCTCTTCTTAATATATCTGTTTGTACAGTTGCCTCTCTTTCTCTCTCTCTCCCTTACCCATTTCCGCTCTTTCTCTCGCTGCGCATGTTTGTATCTGTGTCATATCGATGGTTGTTTTAATTTGTATGCATGGTCCATTCCATCTTGTTTCCTCCCTCCCTCTGTATGGTATTTTGACCATTATAATTGAGATGCAATAGCCACTCAATTGTCGTGGAAGTCACCAAAGCTCATCATTCATAATTTCAGACCGCTTGACAAGTGTTAAATTAGAGATTATTACTGTTAAACGCGATTTGAATATCATCTGACGTTCCGATCAGACTGGTAATAATTGCAATCTTTGTATTTTCTATATAGGACATCATCGGAGAGATTCGCCTATGCAGTATTCTGTCCAGTAATTTATTTAAATGGTTTTATGAAAAGACATCTCTAAAACGGAAATGAACTCGAAAACTTATGAAATAGTCATTTTCACCGATTTTCTCTGTTGTATGACTCTCCTGCTTTTGCCAATCTTTATTTTACTATATCGCCTTCTGCCTATAATCTAAGCTGAATTGAAACATATTTATGAATGTGTGAACATGGAAGGTGGAAACTACATCTGACAGTATAGAAGGATAATAAATGAAATGTTTTAGGGAGAATGGAATATGAAAGAGAGAAGATATTAATGTATTACTAAGGAGCATGATTTAAAAATTGAAGCCTGTAAATTCGGAGAGAAAAGAAGGAAGGATACATAGGAGGATGAGAGGAGGTGATATTCATTCTTGGGAAGGGAAAAATATTCACAGCTCTGAGTAACAGAACGAAAGGTGAAAATATCGGTGGAAAATGCTTTTTTTTTTCCAGCTCGCAAACTGCGGTGACTTTGACGAGTCCATTTGTCGTCATGGTAACCGAGTCTGAATACTCACACCGATGAACACAAAAACACACCGTTACTCACCCACACCCACATCCAGGCATTCATTTTAACGCACACACTCACTCTTGGCGCTAGCGTATACTTGGACCTTTTACTGAACCAGTGATATGTGTTATACCCAATTCATGCATCATTTTTAAAAAATGCAGGACACATTGAATTTCATACACATGTACGTGTACATACTGTTTCTTGTTTTGTGTCCTTTGTCCTCCGGAGCTGGCAGAAATGTCATCACTGAAATATAATGAGATTAATAATTCAGTAAGCCTCGGTCGACCTCCCAAGGGTATTTTGAAATCGAATTTACATTGTAAAACGTGGACGTATATATATGGTTTAGAAGGATGACAGGCAGTACCATTTAATGATAATGCAGAAGTCTAAAAGGGGGAGGGGGGCTTTATGCAAGAGTTTGTATGGCTAGTTCTTCGTCATCAACAGCCATTTTAAAGTTAAAATAAGCGATCAGGCGAAGAGAGTAGTATGCTTCTATGATATTATCAGCAAAGCTGTCATAATGAAAACAACGCATTGATATTCTGTCTGTATATCCATAAAAGTCTATATTTAATCCTTTACTAACAGTACAAACTTTATACAATGATGACGTCATACCTGACCACTGAGAAGTATGATACAAGATATGACCTCGAATGCTCTTAAGTACCCCCTCTCCTCTTAAAAACTCAATCTTCAATTCACATCGAATCTACCACGAATCTGTGGTATAAAGTGGTCACATATGATAACAGGAAAGATTTTAAGTGAAAGGATTTATACAAATAAAAAAGACAAGCAATTTGGAATGGATAGATCACCCGCGATGCGTAAGCCGTTAGGTCGGACTCGGGTCTCGCGTCTCCCTCCAATATTTTAAGTTCATTCTTCACTTTTCTTCTGATTTTCTTGAGGTAGGAGAGAAATTGAGGACGTCCATGGAGGATTTTGCCGGCGATCAGTCAAGCGAATATGGGGTCTTTCATCTCCTTCCTGTGTATGACTGAGCTAATATTTAGATGGATTCATCTTCTGGCGTGGCTTGCATACTGATGCCATCCAGAGGCCTTTCGCTCCCGATCCTCGTTCTTTTTGGACTTTTCCCTCTTTCTCTCTCCAATCTTCGTTCAAGATTGATTTTTATTGGTTTCCTTCTGTTCTCGTCGACCTCATTTCCCTCTTTTCCCTTTTTTCACAGCATAAAGGTAAAGAAATGAAAATGACATTCAAATGGCTGAAGTTTATCTCAGGTACTTTTCACTGCCATCCATCTGGCATGTCTGGTAGCCAGAAAATCGAGACCATAATTTCAAAGAATGGTTCGCCGAACTAATTCGTGTGCCATGTTTCTTTTACCTAAAATGAAACGTACGTTTAATTTCAAATTACGTGCAAAGACATAAGGCGTATTTGGCAGTCACACGATATATATATATATATATATATATATATATATATATATATACAAAAAAAAAATTATTATCCACCATTTTCACTCTTTTTTTTGGGGGGGGGGTTGGGTGGTTGGCAAAGTGTAAATATTAATTTAATTCTTACAAAATAGTTATTCCTATAGAAATATCCTCACACGTTGTTTATGTCCTTGCCAACTTAGTACTACCAAAGTTGTGTAAAAGGAGAGGTGGACAAACCTCACAGCCCAAAGAATTCAAGGTTCAAAGTTTAAAGTTCTTAATTTTCCACATATGTCTTTACAGTCAGTTTTTTTTTTAACAAGTGCAAAATATACATTATAATTAAAAAACAAGAATCTAACCATTTAATTATATACATAAGCACAGATATAACAGAACTTAATTCAATAATACTTTGGTGTGATTTACATTAATGAAGCAATTGATATTATCTGAACAAAGTAAAGGAAAGCATAAGTGGAGGGGTCTATTAGGAAAGCATGGCTTGTATTTCATAGACCCCTGTTTGAGAATAAATATACTTACAGATATATTAAAGCAACGTGTTCAGTTTAGCACTATTACCCTTATATGTTTTTTAAAAATTTAAACGGCGTAAGAGAGGGGGAAAAGGGGGAGGAAAGGGGGAAATGACACGCGTAAAAACAGTACTGGACAAAAACAAGACTAATACAGAACAAGCGATGGGGGGGGGGGGAGGAGAAAAGATAAAATTTCAGACAGAACATTCATTTTATGTTTAATTTTTGCTACAATTTTTTACATCTCCCGTAAGGATAGGTTTGTTGATATCTTTTCTCGGGTTGGTAATGACCATAAAATAAAGCCGAGCGGGGGAGCGAATATCATATCAACTATTTTCTCTGTCGCGATAGATAGCGCTCTGCCGGTGGCCCAACCACGTCCGTACTGATACAGACAATAATTCATCGGCGCTGCCAGAAAAAATTCATCGTCCTTTTGAAACAACCAACTACCCCAATATCAAGGATCGCGAAGGAATGCACAGGGGCTAAACAACCTCCTCCTCTGTCCCCCCCCCCCCCCTCTCTATCTGCACAATTTGCCATTCGTTATTATCACACACAGAAACATGCACATACCGCATGTAGGTCTAGATTTCTTTTCACTTTCATAACAAGCACTCGTGCTTAGATTCAGTTTCTTCTACGCAATCACAGGGTAGAAAAAAATGGTCCGTTCGTAGCCCCCTTCCTACTTCAAAATTTATGATTTGTCTCGGCACGCCCCTGCTGCAATGAAACCGATATAGATATACGAGAAAAGCGACGAGGAAAAATTATGGTTTGGCTTCGTGATATTTGACGGTGGCCGTGTTTCGGGCGTGTATTACCCCAGTCTCCGCTTTGCTCCTGTCCTCTCTGTTTTATGCGCTATTTGTTTTGTTCAGGCAAGGGAGGGAAAAGGATAAACGGTTGATGTAATTTATATGTTTACTCTGCCTCAAATCGGGGGTGAGTCAAAGCTGAATGTTTATCCTCAAAAATGTTAATTTGGAGCTCTCAGATTGATGTTGTAATATAATTGCCGGTGACGCTGTGGACTAGCGAGTTTTTCTCTTTTTTAGATTAAGGAAGAAGAAGAAAAAATAAATGTAAAGACATATTACGCTAAGCAGTAAGGAAGCATCATTTTTTTTTTTTTTTTTTTGTATTTGAAAAAGGAATCAAATGCCATCGTTATGATTACTCATGATATAACGGTCGATGTCACGGGCTATGCCAGCTCAAGATAGAAATTTATTATTGTTATCACAATTAAATCCACTTTCTTCCTGTTTAATTTACCTCCTAGAAAATTTTGTCAAGTTTTATTCCCCCAAATCTTAGCGAACTGTCGACCTGTCGATTCCATTTTAGGCCTTTGAATTCAAACGTTACATGAGACTACATCACTTGCAGACGTGTGGACAAATTATTTTGCCAGGGCATTGCACTCACGTTCTATACATAGGACCCAACACGTGGGACTGATGATGAGGTGTTCAATCGCACAAACGTCACCCTTACTTCCATTTCCTTTCTCCTTTCCTTGCGACGATGGATGTTATCAATGAGGCAAAACTTGGAAGTCTATCTTTTGCCTGCATCCCCTCTCGTCATGCCCCGTGGAAAGTGGCTCTGGGCTTTTAGCTATGATAAATCTCCTCCACTGGTTCCTTAACCGTTTCGTCCCAAGCGGCCATTTTGGATACAGGCGGAAACTCGAATCGTCCTTGGTCACGCTGTATGCCGCTAAGGTGTCAAGAAGGTGTCGCCATTATCACAACACACAAGCGATTCACCAATTGGTTATTTCCACCCATACGAAACTCAACCCCCAGTCTCTCCACACGAACGGCGGATATGAATTTATTACTCGGTACAAAACAGTCATGTGGGAACGCCGAAAGATCCTTCTAGCCACACCAAGGATTTATAAAGAATAATTGGCAAATAAAAAATGTAACGTGTTGTAGAAGCCAGTATTGAAGAGTCAATTATGTCCTCGATTGAAAATTAAAAAATTGACATTTATCCCTATGATATTTCATGAATGTGATTTAATAAATTCTATCAAAGAAGGACATACAATGACAGATAAAATACTCGCAATGTCGGTATTGGTCTATATTTAAAAATGTGAAATTGAAATAAGGCTTAAAAGCATTTTGGTAAAAAAGGAATTCATTTCTTAATTTCGGGAATCACGTTACTCATATACAATTAATGTTACACCTCCGCACATAAAAAACGTTTTAATTTCAGACCCTAAAACCAATCATGTTCAAGGTTGCAAAGCTATTCAAAATCTAATAGTAGCTTATTTTTATGCAACGCGTGGAGGTGTCATCGCATGCTGAAAATACATTGATAAAAGGAAAATAACAAACAAAAAAATGATTTCCCTTAATTTCCTTTGAACCAGTTGAAGCTTTTTTAAAAGAAAATCTTGAAACCGGGTCCAACTTTCCGTTTGTCATGTTAGGTGTGAATAATATTGAGTCCCGTAAGGCCTATACCTTTTTTTGCGAAAAAAATCACATATAAGATTCCCTCTTCCTATCAGCCTTCCCTCTCTCTAGCTTTCTCTCTCTCTCTCTCTCTCTCTCTCTCTCTCTCTCTCTCTCTTTCTACCTCCATCTCTTCATCTTCCTCTCTACATCCCTCCCTCCATCATTTCTTATACTCTCTTCCTTTTGGGGGAAAATCCTTAATGCTTCTTTGACCTTGTGCATACACCTCACCGTATTTTATTAAATTATAAATATGTTTTCTTTTTCATATGATGCTGTTTTGTGCCAAGGAGAAAGAGAGCGAGAGAAAGAAGCGGGAACGAGAGTTAAAAAGAAGGAGGAGAGAAAGAGAAAGAGAGCGGGGAAAAACATATTTCGTTCTCCCCTTTTGGCCAAATCGATAATTATTTTCCATCTCGAGTCGACATGGTAGGTTAGTCTTATAATGAATTCAATTACTTTACCATTTAGGAATTTAATCGAAATTTGCTCCGTATGGAAATGAAACATTTTTCTCGGCAGTTCCATCTTAAGTTGCTCGTCTTCCGAGCTAGTAATTATGAACAAGAAATATTTTCGGAGTCTCTAAAATGTACTAGAAATTAATTCCAATCCCTTGGATTAGACTTCACCTAGTGAGCGCAGAGATTACTAAAAAGAGGAGGAAAGTGGGAGAAATCTTACAACTAAGCTGCGGAGTTCAAACTTGTGTCTTCTTTGATATGAACCCATGAAGAGCATTTTTTTTGCAAAAAAAGTTGACTAGATCCGAATTGAAATTCAATTTTTAAAGGTAACATGGGATTAAAAGAATATCATAAAAGCAATAATCGATCTATGATAAAGAAAAAAATCTGATAATATTGATATAGATAATGCAAACATTATTGTACAGTATTATTCGAAATGTCGTGAAGGAATTAAGCTTATAAAATAAGACTCATCTCCGGAAATGTCAATTGAAATGTAACCCATTAGTTTCTCTCTTTCTCTCTCTTACTATGTCTTATCGGCAAATAATAACTGGTGTCGTTACAAGATTCAGTGATGAACGATTACTTCATGTAATTGATACTTTCTTACAATTCAAAGTGTTTTTGAGAGAAAATTAATAAGGAATTGATGTATCGACACACCCCGATCTTAGGGTGATTAATAATAAAATACTACTAGTAATTTTTTTTTTAATACTAGTGAAAATAACATAATTTTTCATTCTTAGTAACCCAAAAAATGTTATTAATATCAACATTAAAATTATGACTCTTGAGTGACCTTTGAAGGAATCGCATCTGACATGGGTCATGTGGACAGAAAAAAAAAATGGTTTAAAATGATTAGTTACAGTCCAGAATGTGATCGTCTCCAGTGATTCACTGTATGTTTAATATGAAGCGCGGCTTGGGTTATAAATCACATTCCAAAATAGATACCAACGGTTTTTTTTACTCTCTCTCTATTTTATTCCTGTAAGCGGTGGGTTCGTTGTACGAACATCAATTTTGTGGTGGATGGACGATTCTCTGTGAGAAAGGTGAAAGGAAAAATGAAAAACAGGAGCTGGCGTAAAGCAAAGAAAAAAAAAGTGGAGAGAAAGTCTATGTTTGCTTAGGCTATCGATGCAAATATTTATTGTACTTTACGATCAGGTTTTGAGCTATAAATCATCAAGATCTAGACCTCGACGTAGTATAAACAGAGTGGCTAAGTAACCCTTGGCCATGCCTAGTGTATTCAGCACTCATTCCATCTATTCTATCTCTTTCGTCTTCTTCTTCTTCTTCTTCTTTTTTTATTTTTTTTATTTTTTACTTTGCTTGGCTTGAATGGCTAATATGACTAATGTGTTTGGAAAAACATGTTGGATAAATGTTTTGCACGCGTTGGGCTGAAAGGGTAGATGAACTATTATGAAGTCGTGGTGTATACCTGCCACCTTCTGTTTGCACAATTTACGATGGATGCATTCTTGCATGGATACTTGTACTTATGACTTTAATATAATTTCTCTAGGGCGACACTCCTAAGTCGTTTAACTCCATGATTTGTCTGCTTTGACAGACCGTTTCGACATGTTAGAAAGTTGAAGAAATCTATCAGAAGGTAAATGGAGAGATATTACAAATAATCCATTCTCACACCATCCTATGAAGGCTCTGATAATGTCACTCGAAAAAAAAGAAGAGTATCTGCATCTCCTGATGAGGAACAAGCCTTTTAGTGCCATAAGTTATGCTACCCACATAGGCTAAATGATTCAGCAATGTAAAAAAAAAAAAAAAAAAAAAAAAAAAAAGGCACTGTGATTGTTTATGAATATTATAAGTCTAGAACAGTACATTATTCATTCAAAGAATAAGATGAATATCATCACGATTTTAGTTTTTTATGAATAGCACAGCATTTACAACGGTTGCTTAGAAGTTGATGCTATCCGAAGTAGAGACCGTTGAATGTGGGAAATATCACCTTTCATCAGTTTCATGTTATCCCGCGCAAAAACAATGTTTAGAGACAATAGATTCGAGTCCAAATTCCTGAATAAACGAGAGCTGCTTCAACAAGATCATTTGACAAATGTACAAACACTCATCAACAACGACTTATCCAGAGTAATTGAGCAAGATCGTCGTTTCGTCCGAGAAATCAGCCCCGTCTTTCGAACAATTTGAAAGCGTTATCGAATGAGAACGAATGGCTCTTTCCTCTCGTCATTGTCCTCTGTGTAGTGTACTATTACTAAAATGGCACAGTGTTATCTTGTGTGAATCTCTCTTGAGAGAAAGGGCGGGAAGTGTTCGTATATAAAGACTTCTTTAAAAACAGAGATGCGCTGCGCTATCTGTCGTCGGCCCATCCTTCTCTTCGCACTACATCGGGCGAAGCGACGCGCGGTTCGTTGAGGAGGGTGTATTAATGTCCCAGAGTTTTCCTTTGCCCAAAGGCGTATTCTAAGAGAGTACGAATGACACCAAAGACTGGGTAAGAAACGCACCAGA
Source organism: Heliocidaris tuberculata (assembly GCA_025618425.1). NCBI lineage: Eukaryota > Metazoa > Echinodermata > Echinoidea > Camarodonta > Echinometridae > Heliocidaris > Heliocidaris tuberculata. Next base: position 9,107,339 of record CM046839.1, read on the forward strand.
ATGAGTAAGTGACGATGACATATCGTCTGCTATTGCACTTTCAATCTTGATTTTAAAATGTGCATAAACCCCATTTTCTCTTAAACAGAATCGTCTACTGAACTCTAGCTTTGATAATAGGAACAGTCAGATCTTTCATACGCCATATAAGAGGCTATGTAAAGTTGTCTGCAGGTTTGCTAGGAAAAGACTATATCGAGCACTTCCTTTGCTAGCTTTCATTTAAAGTTTCCTCTTTTTTAAGCATTCGGTGTTGGCATGGATTTTGCCGGTATCACCGATATCACAGTTTACCTTACAGGTGTTTATCCCTGGGGATTTCCCGTAATCTTACCTCATCCTTCATGTTCCCTGACACACGCTTTACCCACTCCAGAGCCAGCAAGAAGGCGCGAATGGCATTGGCACAAAATCAATTTATAATGCACATCAGGATTAAGTGCGGGGATCGCCCGTTCGCGCGTTCGTCTTTCACCAGTAATCCATCACGCAAAACGACCTGCGCGGGTGTGATACCCCGTATAGGTGCTTTCCATGTGACGCGTTCCGTACGCGTACGCGCATCGTCGTCTACGAGCAAGCTATCAAATCATGGAACGTTCTAAGTAGGGTGATCAATCAGGATTTTGTCTTGCGTAAGCCGGGCAATCAATTTGCGAAAAAGCAAAACAATGGGTTGGGAAAAAACAAAGTTGGCACATACATACCCAGGGGCGGATCCAGGATTTCGTATAAGGGGGGGGCACACAAATGCAGGATTGTCAACTTTGGGAAACTGCTTGGAGGGAGACCCATATTTTTTTGGTCTCTCGCCAGCCCTCCAAAAGTCGCTCAGTGGGGGGGGGGGGGGGGGTTATGGGGTCCACTTCCCCTCCATAATTCTCTGACAAGCCAAAAAAAAACCAAAAAAAAAGTTTTCTGCTCGAAAAGGGGGGGGGGGCACAATCGCAAATAGGGGGGCACATTGCATTGTTTTCCCTCAAAAGGGGGGGGGCACGGGCCGGGATTGCCCCCCCCCCCCTGGATCCGCCACTGTACATACCGTATGGTATCCTTCATTGCAAGGACAAGGATATAGTGAGGACGCGTTTCACAATAACCTTTATCTCTCTCTTTTTTTTCTTTTCTTTCCTTTTTTTTTTGTTGTTGCGTATTTTGAAATCAGTCTACCTATAGTCAATGTCCTTGAGCAGCTTGTTATTACTCTCTACAAAATTCTTTATTTTTCTGTATATCAAGTTGAGACTTCAAAGGCTTCACAGATCCTAGGCAGTGAATGTATACTTAAGTGGTTGATCTCTAAGAAACAAAAACCAAACAAACAATAAGGATGAAAAAAAAAACACATATAATTCCTACAACCATCTGTTATATACCTATGTGTGCAATGATGTTAAGAATCTGATCTTAAAGGAGATATCATTTCCTCTATTCAAAGCATATTTTAGTAGTCAACCCTTTCCCAAACTAAGGGGAAAAAACATGGTCTACGCGCCTTGGAAAAAAACAAAAGGGTTGAAATGGTATATAGATTATTGGTGTGGAAACTGATATTTTAATGCATCTGAAAGGCATGACCATGTCGAGAAAGTCATTTTTAAGGCGACACCACGACGTGTCCCATGCAAACATCTTGCGGACTATCACTTGCAATAATTCATGGCTTTCCATGTGATCAAATATCAAAAAGAAAATCAATCTTTTTCCTCTCTAATGGAAGTATGTCTTGATTTCCCTCCTAAACTTCCCGGGTTTCTCTCTGACTCTCTCTCTCTTTCTCTCTCTTTCTTTCTCCTTCTTTTCTGTCTCTTTCCCTGTCTCTTGCACACTAGGATCTATTTCTCTCTATTTTACAAGCTCGATCCCTTACATGCTTTTAATATTTTCTCTCTCTCACTCTCTCAATCTCCTCCTCTCTCTCTCTATCTTTCTCTCCTCAGCCTTAACCTTTCTCATTCTCTCTCCCTCTCTCTCTCTCTCTCTCTCTCTCTCTTCTTATATTTCTTTATACAAAAAGGTCTAATATGTCGTATTTTTACCCGACTCGCTGACGTCCAGCGACCATCCATGTTCCAAACATCCAATCACATTTGCCTGCGTGTCGATAGCCAGTCCAAATATTTTTGTATAAATCTGGAACCTGGAGGCTGGAAATTGAAATTCTAGGAGTATCCTCCAAGAAAACACTTTTTTCTTTTTTGTCATTTTTCCCCGTCTTTGCATAACTTCCTGCTTCTTTGCAGGGATTATACTTCTAAAAGTAGAGTAAAATACCAAAGACAGGACAGCATGATGGAAATGTATACTTATCGTCCATCATGGCAACATTGCAATTTATTTTTCTAAAAGTAGGCCTGCAAGGAAGCCGGACATTCACACAACTTGCTTTTGTATAAAATAGTTTTTTAGAGAAAGTTCATGTTTTGGATATTTATTTCATGTAATATTAAATATTCTCGTGTTTCATTTGATGACTGCAGAATTCCATTTGTATTGCAGTCAACGAAGTTCACCGATATTGTTTCGACAATTTCAAAATATACAATTTAAAGCCCTCCTTTACTTGATATTCTTCAAGTTATATTGTGTGTTGTTGGCATTCCCTTTAATTAGTTCAGCTTTCTACAAACCTATATACACAACTGAATTTGAAGTTACGTTTTTCATTTCCTCTACTTTCTGAAACGTTATCTAACTTTTAAAGCTAACATGAACACATCTAAATGGTAAATTTAATAACGTCTCGATCGGGTGCTTGCTAAGATTTATAACATGGGCCCATATGACTTCGATGTAATTTTTTTCTTTCTTTCTTGTTATCATCTAACATCTATTTATCGTGTTTCATCGTGTATTTACATCGTTGATGTGAAATCTGCTATTAATTGATTTTTGTAACTCACCATTAGTCCTGCATATGAATGTATTTAATCTTTTGATAGAAATGTACTCATGATTGCGATTCCGATATGTATACGCACATAGTAGGCAATGTATTACAAAGCAATCTTAAATGTACTTTCATTGAATATATTTTCTGACCTTTCTGATATTTTCATTATCTGAACTGAACTAATGATTTCAAACCTCCTTTTCCCCCCATTTTCTCCTTCTGCAGGTCAACTTCTCTGAGCAAAGCCTCGGCCAGACGACACTCGTCAAGGACATTCCGCCACGAGATGACGCTGCTCCGGGATCGGGGATGAGTCTACCCCCAACGCCAGATTCCTCCGATCGGATGCACTCCTCACATCTCGACTTAGAACCTCTTAGTGCCAGCGACTAAGTCCATGAAACATACTTCAAGGAAGATCTACGACAAAGAGAAACATCTGCTAAAAAACATTGATTGATCTTAGCACTTGACAACTGGTTTCTTTCTTTCCGAGGGTCGAATTTTTGCCAACCGTGTTTTGCTCTGCATGTGACAGGAGTAACGCGAAAGCTAGACGTTATCGATATCATCGCTATTCTACAAGGAGTTATACATACTTTCTCGCCTCACTTTTGTACGATTTGGAATCTTCATTTGGTGTCTCTTATTGTGCACTCTTTCGTGAAATTGTGGACGTAAATGTGGTATATTTATTATATAAATGTGGACAGTTTGCTTGTGTATGATAGATGAAGGACTCACGCAATTACGGGAGCTGTAATAAATAAAAGAAACAAACTGACAACAAAAGTTGTCACGCGTTGATGAACTATCAGCTGAACTCTGTATTCAAAATGGCGGGAATCGAACACGAAGGTTCTGTGTGTGTCGGCAATTTTGTTGTAGCTTTGTGACACTGCCTGGAAAAACACCAATATGAAATAGAAGAGAAGAAAAGGAAGAGACATTGCTTCAACAACTTTGGACCTCGAGAAATTCAATGAGGGTATAGTTCAAAGTAACAGTAATTCATCGTGTTAATATATCACTAATATATCACTACGAGCTCTCACTACTTAAAGAACATAGAAAACGAAATCCATTGTATAATGACTTTTACTATGGAACAAAGGAGTTCTTTGAAAAATTAATAATCTCCTTTGACAAATATGATGTGCGATTTGAAGGGAAATTATTGCTTAACCTTTAGGTTTGCCTTCTGACAATTGCATTCAAGGAATTGAAGAAATGGAGGCATAATTGTGATTACATAAACTGACTGTGAATTCAACATCAATTTGTTCTACCTAAACAATAAATACCAATCAGATCACTTTCAAAGTAATGCAACTCTGATCTTGAAATTTAAAAGTTATATTCGTATTTTGCTGTAAAAACTCATCAGGTATTTTTTCGGTGTTGTAGATTGTAACCGCACGCTATGCATCCTGATTGCAAATTGTATTCACGGGTCCATTAGAAAATATTAAGCTATGACAACCCTTTAAAGTAGATTATTTACCATTGCTAAAGAGTTCGGGGATGAAATTAATATATCTCATACAAATATTCTTATGGTAAATGGTTTAGAAAAGGTTAGATATTTTGAAGTGGTCAATTGTAACGTGTCCATTGTTTCAAACGTATTACAGCATCATGGTTTGCTTGCAAAAAGTAGTTAAAATGGAAATATAAAACTATGGCATGAATTCCATGTTCACCATGTTTTCCATTTAAAGTGGAAAACAGTGTTGCAATATCTTTCAAGCTTTCCGTTGTAATATTAAGTATTTACTTTAGAAGTGGAAAAGGAGCTAAATCTTTAATCTTGAATCTTGAAGGACAATGAGCCAAAGTCTTCACAAACTGACAAGTTCGTTGTAATGTGTGATAACTCATGGTGAAGAATTGAATACACTCTCCACTAACATAGTTGGCTTTTTCGACAGTCACTTTGTTTGTGATCATTATGACTTGGAACGAGCCCCCATATTGCTATTCGTTATTTAAATAACCACTAAAAACACACTTCCAGATGAGTGTTTCAGTCAGTACGACCACACCGATTCGGCGAAAGATATGATTATGAAGACCAAATGGAAATTGAAAAACAGTTGTTTTTCTTAGCCCTCATCGACCGCATGATTTGCAAAGTATTGATAATGCACTCAGTTTCTATCCGAATTCCCCACACTTAATAGCTGCATTAAACCTCGTTCGTTGCACTTAAAATATTGCTAAATGGGGCATTCCCGTCTGTTAGTTAGTTAGTTTTTTTTTGTTTTGTTTTTTCCGCGCTCTCTAAACATAATTCCGGCAACATGCCCCCCGTCTTATTTTCCAGTGACTAAAAGCCATCATTACATGTGTAAATTATACACGGGATTGTGATTCTTTGTGTATTTTGCCCATCTAAGAGGAATCTAAAAATACATCTAGAGTGTACTTATTCTCATCATCCTTCCTGTGTATACGATGGATATCATCACGATTGCGGAATAAGCCGGGTTTGTTTGAAGTTTCTCTGAGACGTGCGATCTCGCCACTCCCCGGGGAGACTCATTTGAATTTTGTGGGGAAGAAACTAGCAGTGTATTTTGTCTCCAAAATATTCCACTTCATGAAAATTCATGATGGAAAAAGCCCCCTTTTCTGCTAACAGTTGCAGTTTTCCCCCGAGCCCCTTCCTCGATTTATACATACACGTTGTATGGATTTACAATGGCGAGTAAAGGAAGGAGGAGAAAGGGGCTAGGAAAAAAAAAAAACACGATAGAGCGGGGAGATGAGAGGGGTCGAAGCTCCTAAGAGGGTAGCGGTTAGGTAGCCGTAGGCTCACAAAAAGTTATGAATGGTTAATGCTGATCATACAGATGCTACATTATAAAGATTTTCTGATATAAGGTGCAGGGAGGAGGGGGGCATGATGACATCATCATAGGTTAAAGCCATTCTTTCCCTATACCAATGCCAGCCTGAGTAATTGGTAGAATTCTAATCCTTCAAACACCATTACCATATTTCTGTCCTGTGGTGTGTTATATGAGAAAGGATGTTTAGGAAGGAGAGTACATAATTTCTTTTGCCATGGGGGTATTAAATTTGTGTTTCTTAGCTCTTGAAATGACGAAAGAATGCATAATATGATTCTCCATAACTGTTAAATGTTGACAAGTTTTTTTTCATAGCCAATTGTCTTTCTGGTTGGAAACGTACTTCTGCATGTTCTGTAATTGACTCAATAATATCACTGCATTAAATAATTATACAATAACAATGTCCTTTTCATGGCTGTGCTAATGATTTGTAATTGTATGACTTTGTAATAACTTAATCAGGTTTTTCAAAATATTTCCGTCGCTGCAAATTGTTCATATCATGTTTACATCTATGGTGAAACAAATTTCCTTTTCTCCCAAGCCATGGATAATGTGACATTATGATAAAGAGATAGTGTTACCAACGAATTTGGTTATCAATGTGGTCCTTACTGGAAGAGGAGAATTGACGTGAAATAAAAGAAAACAACTAAGTCGTACGATCATTGGTGATAATGATGAGATACTACTAAAATTAAAGAAAGATGTACATAGTTTCTGTAGTATTCACTTTGTAGATGACTACTATCATATCGTACATTTATGAGCATTTATTCTCTTTGAAGCTCATGTAACAGTTTTAAACTGCGTTCCGAACGAAGAAAAAAAATAAGCAACATTATAAGAAGGGAACGGAACGTGCAGGGAGGACTTAAGTACCTTCCTTAAATCAAAATCCATTTATGTTATTTATTATTTTGCGAATATGAGAGTGCTCCCACTGCCGCAAAGTTTCTTCGACTAGATACATGTGATCACAATGGTGATAACTAGAAAGGTACAGCAGTTGCGGCAGTGGGAACATCTCTTACGATGTAATAGTATTGTTATGGCCGGGCATCATGTGCATTATTAGTGTTGTCTATATTATGTCTGTTTTAACCACGTGGTTTGACTATATGATATATTATATATATAAAACGAGGAAATAAAGTCGAATTCTTTTCGTTGAAGAGATGCTGAAAATTGGAATACCATTGTACATTAATATTGTATACTTCGTGGTGTTTTGCGTATACGAAAGTGCTACTAATGATATTTTAGCGTGGGACGGTGTGAGAGATTACAGTCACCTACTTTTGAATTGAGGTGAGGAAGGGACATTGAATAATTTGAAATAAGATGGAGAATCACGATAACTGGTGATAATGCTCGTGATTGGGATTGGCATTGGTGATAATAATGGGGTTAGCGTTAGTAATGACGGTTGTGATGATGATATGGTAATTAGATATGGCCAGTGTGTGTAAATGGTTATTGAAAAGTTGGCGATTGTGATGTTTAATGGTAATGGTGAATTGGTGATAATTATTGTTATCATGGTGATGATGATGGTGGTGGTGGTGGTGATGGTGGCGGTGGTGATGGTGGTGGTGGTGATGGTGGTTGTGATGGTGATGGTGATGGTGGTGATGGTGGTGGTGGTGATGGTGATGGTGATGGTGGTTGTGATGGTGGTGATGGTGATGGTGGTGGTGGTGGTGGCGGTGGTGATGGTGATGGTGATGGTGGTGATGGTGGTGGTGGTGGTGGTGGTGATGGTGGTGGTGGTGATGGTGGTGATGATGATGGTGGTGGTGGTGGTGGTGGTGGTGGTGATGGTAGTCTTGATGGAGGTAATGATAAAGATGATAGTGACGATCATGATGATGGAGGCAGTGATAGTGTTCGTGACTATCATGATGAAGGGAGTGGGGATGATTAAGACGATGATGATGACGACAGTAATAATAACTGTGATGATGATGATGAGGATGAATATGAAGAAGGAAGTGATGATGACGATACTGATGGCGACTGTGAAAGATGATGATTATGATGATGATGATGATGATGATGATGATGATGATGATGATTATGATGATGATGAAAGTGATGATGAATATGATGAAGGAAGTGATGATGACGAAAATGATGATGTCTTTGATGACGATTATGCGCTTATGATGATGCTGATGATGATGATGATGATGATGATGATGATGATGATGAAGATGATAATAATGATGATTATGATAATAATGATGGTAAGGGGAAAAGGAGGATGACAATGATGATGATAATGTTGATACATTGGGGAAGTTATCATCATACTTTGATTCCACTGTGATGACACAATTATTAAAGATGTGGACAAATTCCAACTCATTATTCCTTTCATCGGCACAACTAGATCACGCAATATTATGCCAGTGAGGATGTATATGTTTAGTGCAGATTCATCCACATCAAGGTTTTTTTTATCATTGCTTGGTTTTATTTCTTTTTGTTTTCTTATTTTCATCATAAGCTCAATAACATCCATGTTGTCAAACGCAAATCTATTAAAATCTATCAAAATATTAAAATGTCCATACGGAATCCATACAAAAATATACATTTGGTTTTCTTAAGCCATTCAACTACTTTCTTCTCATTCTTACCTTTCTCTCTCTCGTTCTCGCTCCCTCTTTCTCGATTTATTTTCCCACCTCTCTCCCTCTGTCTCTCTCTCTCTCTCTCTCCCTCTCTCACTCTCGCTCTTCCTCTCTTCTTCTCTCTTCCTCCCTTCTCTTTCTTTCTTTCTTTCATTTCTCTTATTTTTGTTAGTGCGATATCCATAAATCTTTCTCGCGAAATGAAAGGAAATATGAAATATTGTGTTCCGTATTATGATACATAATTCCATTCCTTTTACACATGGATAGGAAGCTCTTGATATTCCTTATCGTATGCTTTGACCATGTTCTCTAGGCTGTGAGAAAATAAATTTTAAACTAAAACTGAAAACCGTGATAAGCTTCCTACTGGTAAAATCATTTTTTATTCATGAATCGCAAAATACGCCCCTAAGATATGGATCTAAACAAAGAAATCTGTGAATTTCCCTCTCTATCTGTCTCTGTCTCTCTTTCTCCTTCTCTCTCTCTCTCTCTCTTTGTCTCTATCTGTGTCTCTCTGTATCTGTCTGCTGTCTTTTCACTCTTTCATCTTTTTCTCCTTATATATATATATATATATATATATATATATATATATATATATATATATATATATATATCTCTCTCTCTCTCAAAGCATTCGCTTGGATCCAGCTGAGGCATGCGGCTTGTCTTTGTTCAAAACTCACCTGCCCCCGACAAAGGAATTAATTAATAAGGTTGAAGATTTGTCAATCTGTCGGTCAATTGAATCTGGTGTCGCCGAAATCACTGGCCCGTCTCCGTGGTCTAGTGGTTAAGGCATTGGCGTTCTAAGCCAACGACCCGGGTTCGATTCCCGGCGGAGACATTTTTTCAACCTTTGCAAAAAATTCAAAAAGGGAGGACAGCTCTGGGGAACTTTGATTTAAGCTACGCAACCATTATTCTCTCATTTTCATTTCTCACAATTATAATTATTTCCACGAGAGTTGCCAAAGCTGTTGTATATGTTATTTCCTTACAATTATATATATATATATATATATATATATATATATATATATATATATATATGTATATATATATATATATATATATATATATATATATATATATATATATATATATATATATATATATATATACATATTTATATATTGCTTCTGCTCGTTCTCTCTACCTTTTCCTTGTGAATATACTCTATAGATTTTTTTTTCAATCTCGCTTCCATCTTTTCTCTGTTTCTATATCCCATTGTAGCCCTTGATTCAGCGTTCTCTTCCAAGCCCTCTTCCTCTCTCTCTCTCTCTCTCTCTCTCTTCCACACACTCCCACACACACTCTACGCACACCCATGCACACCTTCTCCCCTTTTCTCATCGTCCTTTTCTCCGTGTATACCGACCCATAATTTGCACTCTCATTTCCCTTATATTCTCTCTCACCATTCCATTACAGCGCACTATTTTGCCCCGAGGGTGCATTTTCGGAAAGAGGATGAGTATTTTGCAGCATTAACAACTTTAGGATCGCACCTTCTTAGTATTCATCCTGATTGAATAAAACGATATACTCTTCTCCAGCGATAGATGAAAGATTTAACAATTTCAGAATATAAAAAGTACAAACAAATAATAAATTCCATTTTTGCGGATGCAATTATAAAGCAAGTTCATTCGAACTAAGGAATTATTTCAGATTTAGAAAAGAGGGTACGGATATCTGGTTGAAGATAAACTGGAGAAAAGGAGACACGGACAAAAAAATAGACAACTTGTTGATACACCTGGAGGGGTGCATGCATATGGACGATGGAAGGCTTTTAGAGCTGAGACCAAGTCTCGAACATTGACTTCAAACAGAAGATAGGATGAGATAGAGAGGGTGAGGGATGGAGAGGGGAGATTTCGCCTCTAGTCCGTGACTCTGGGCGACATTTTGCCCACCAATCTAGAGGATCACGTAGAATGGGTTTTTGGCTAGGAGATAAATCGAAATGCTTTTAGTTGCCAACCTTCGCGTTAGGGAAGAGCGAGTGAGGCTGAGCCACATCTAGATGCGAGAGGCTATACCTAGCCTCCTTCACAAGCTTATACTGTCTCTTTCTTTCATCCAATGCATGTAACCACCTTAAATATTTCAAGAAATACAAAGGCTAGTTTTTCATATCGAATCGAAAAGGTGAAATAATATCAAGGTGGTTTTTTTTATCATGATATGTGAAAGAGTTACAGAATGAAATAGATATAACTTTAAAAATGTACAATTTGTAATAAGAGTACATTAATATTTATACGCATTCTTATTTTCATGACTCAATAATGATATCAATTTTCAAGCAGAACTAAAGGAAAAAAAATTATGGCATTTCTTTTTTAAAAATATTTTGAAGGCTCGAAGGAAGAAGAGAAACCCGGAGAGATTGCTAGCATTGCGTGTGAGAGATAGTGGGAGAGCGAAATATAATTAACATTGACTTGAGCACAAGGGAACAAAATAATTTGGATCATTTTCATGATGCATAAATTAGACATGGAGAGAATTATCCATTTCTGAAGTTATAATATTCACATGTGTTTTCAATGAGGGAAAGTGATCAAGAAATTCTAACAATCAAATAAAATTGAACTCTATTGAGCTCATGATAAGTAATAGGAATCACAAAGACTGTTAAGTATAAGTATATAGATTCTGCAAAAATGGGAAAAGAACGATTTTAAAATGAGAGCTTGGAATCAGACTAGAAGCGGGAGACGGGTAAGACAGTTATCTTGAAGAATTCTCCTAGAGGAGTCTACATTAGAAGATATAGGAAGAGGGGAAAAGAAAGAAAGAGAGATATAGGTGTAAGCATTTGCGAAGAGTGCAAAATGGGTTTAAAGGCACAAACTTGCCTAAGCACAGGCATAACCCAGCACGTCCCTCCATGCGAATGCATAATGACACATCAAGTATAGTTTAATGGTTCATACAAATTTGTTCCAAAGCGCCGCATCTTTCTCAGAAATCTTAATAAACCCTTTTATATGTTTCTTTACGGAGGAGAAATTTGAAGTAAAAATAACCTTTTTTTGTAGCATACGAATGAAGAAAATATGCAGAACAGCTGAATGTGAATGCAATGTCAATAAGATTAATTGTTTTATTTTTACATTCATAACATACTTTCATCAACATTATCATCATTTTTTATTCAAGTCTCACTCTTTTTCAAAAAGAAGAACCACCTGCATCCTTGGTCATTCCATTAATAGATTTCGACACCATTCAGAATTTAAATTTTTATAACACCTGCGAAGTTCCGTAATACATGTTGTTGTTTTTTTTTGTGTGTTTTTTTTTTTTTACTATTACACTTTTTAGCTCTTTCCGTTTCAACTCTTTGCCAGGAAAATAGATAGATAAAGAAATAAAGAAAGAAAAACAGTCACAAAATGTTAGATTTTAATGCAACAAGAAAAAAAAAAGGGGGGAAAAAACCAGCAATGCATCTTTAAGAAGCTCAAGGGATTTACCGCGTAAGAGCAAAATAGAGTCGTATTCCAGCCAAACAACGAGTGGAATAAGAATTGAAAAAAAAATAAGAGGATGAAGAAGAAAAAAAAGACTCTCAGGAATAAAAGCTAAATGGATTGGTAGACGTAATAGAAGGAAACGAGTCGAGTATGGCGATGGGCCATATTCGCATTATACTTGATTTATATTTTAGTACCAGCCAGTTTATTCTACTCCGTATATTTTCTCTGCAGTCGTTACAGTATAAGGAGAATTCGATGCAGCATTTTGAGTATGGATTTTGATGGTTTAAGTGAATACAGTTTAGCTTTGCTTCTTAGGATGACACAAAGTGCTCTTATCGTTACTGATCATTTTCTCTTTTGGAAATGGGAAGTTTATACGTTCTAAATGGGTTACGTCGTTTTTACATCATTGTCTCCGCCAATTACTCTCACATCGTAAAGGATGCAACGTCTCTCTCTCTCTCCCTCTCTTTCTTTCTCGTTATATTTTCCTTCCTCACTCCTTGTCTTTGTTTATCTTCTTCAAATGCATTCCTATACACATCCTTATTTTTTGTATATCTGATGCCTTTATGATACTTTCTTCTCATACACTCTCGTGATAGCCTATTCATATTTTGAATAGAACAGCTATTCAATAATTTTGAATCTGAAACTCATCAGTTTGACTAGAATTCAAGTCACCTTATACAGATTCAAACTATAGCAATATCCGAATGACTTTGATGCTTTATCAGTTCATTGTGAATAGATTCTTATAAGTGTCTCTCGTTCGAGTATTTCTATTTAAATTTGAATGTATCCTATTCATATTTGAACAGATATTTTTAAGAACGAGAATGAATAAAGATCATCAACCCTATGATAAGACCTACACTGTATGATCTTATTAAGATGATTTTATTTTTGTTTGCAATTCGTTTATTTTTTGGTCGTCATTTCATTACAACTCTTCCCCATTTCTAATCATATTCAAAGTCTTTACAGCAACTATCCCTCCTTTATTTGCTCCATATCTACTTTTTTCCCACATTATTTCTTTCTCTCTCATCTCTCTCTTTCATCCCACGACATATCTTGCCTCTTCTCTGTCTGTCTGTCTGTCTCTCTCTCTCTCTCTTTTCTCTCTTCTCTCCTTCTCTTCGTGTCTTTATTTTTTTCTCTCTCCCAAACCTTCTTTCACTCTCCCTCTCTCCCACCTTCTCTCCACCCCCTCTCTCTCTGTCTCTATTTTCTCTCTTCACCCATTCTCTTCTATTTTCGCTCCCTCTCTCTCTGTCTCTCCCTCTGTAGTTTTTTTTTCTATTGAATTTTGTACCATTTAACTTTTATCTCCAGTTGTATTTTTTATCAGTCCAGGTTAGAATGCGCTCTTTTTTTATTTTTGATAAAATCTTTTTTTCCCCGTTCATCATAATTCTTGTAAACTTGCTGTTATGCTTTAATGGTGGGGAGCTTTGTAGAAAATTGAAGTTTGATTGAATAAAAAAAAAAAACACCCTAAAATGTAATTCCGCATATTAATTGCATTGGTATCAAAACAACAAGACTTATTTTCAAACATTTCGTATCCCAATGTTTTAGATCAGATTAGATTTTCTTCTCCACAGAATTCCGAATGCAATAACGGAATAATCAGTTTTAATCTAAAATTATGTTTACATCTTATGACGATCATAACGTCAGCTAAAATGAATTTAACATACATCAAGCAATATGAAGTAAGGTGTTCAAAAACTCATCTCAAAAACACACCTCCACAAAACTTTCACTCTTGGTGCAGAGCTCCCAGACTCTTTGAAGTACCGCCTTAACCACAAAAGCCATCCTTAGACCCAGTCGTTCTGAAATGATTAGGCTTGTGTGTAATAAGCTGTAATAGCTCTCTTTCTAGCTCCTAATCAACGGCGTATTGTCTCATAATGTCTATATACGCATGTGGAAGTTAGGAAAGAAAGAACTTTGTTGTCGTTCCAGTGTTCTCGTCGGCGGAGTCTTTGGATCTCGTGGGCTAAGAGGGGGTTCGCTTTAAGCACATCAGTCCTTGAGCTTGTTACACCTGAATAGCTGCCCCACTGTGACGGTAATTGATGAACTATTATCAGCCCAGCGTGGTCTCTCGACTCAAACCCCCTTCCCAAAAGATGTCAACGCTAACTTGTCAAGCCCAATCAGCGACTATTGTTCGAAGCCGTCAAAATGAAGCGACCGACTCCACCCAGGTTAGCCCAAACAATCCGCCACAGCGGACGGTATGTGGATTTTGTTGTTCACGCCGCATGTGAGTCGATCTCAATAGTGTTTAAATATCGATATCACATTTGGTACCGTGCTTCCAAATCGATACGTTTGATCGATATTTTAACACCATTTTCCCCTCAGACTTGAACTATAACACTAACGGTAAATTGCTGAACGCATTTCCTGAATTATCTGTTGACAACACTTTAGGCTATCCACAATTGACGAGAAAGAATAAACAATGACAAGAGTTTAATTACAAACATCAATATATCGAGACAGACACAGTTTGCCATCAAATGTTTGGTGAAAATATTCTTAACAGAGTTAGCATATTTTCATTATAAATTAAGCAAAATGAGATTGAAAAATCCATTTGAAAATTTGTAAAATGATATCGCATACAGACACAATACGCATCTACACAAACACATACATAATATATATCTATGTATATTTTCCATTTATGATATATTATATACAGGTATATTTCAATTATAATGATTACGTACTTCATGTAATGGCAATTGATTCGGATGGAATATATAGAAATCTTTTTTTCCCCATTCGTTCTTTAGTTTTAAAATATGTAAGATTAATAAAAAATTTCCATTTATGATATATTTCCCTCAGACTTGAACTTTAACACTAACGGTAAATTGCTGAACACATTTCCTGAATTATCTGTTGACAACACATGGCAAAATATGACCGTAATTTATTTTCCCTACCAAGAAAACTCAAAATGTAACTGGTTGCAAAATAGGCACTTCAGATTAAAACCTAAATGAATTATGTTTCTAATCAAGACAGTGTATAACTATATTGAAGGAAAAAAAGGTGAACAGCTTCTAGATGCGGTTACAGGCAACACACGAAGTTGTTACAACGGGACTAAGTCTCCAAGACCATTAAATAAGCGGTCCTAGATCAGAACTGGAACAACCAGAACAGCCACGAGCTACGATCCTGGACCCACATAGCTTCTTGACAGACGTCTATTGCCTTTGTTGAAACACCGCATACAAAGGGCAGATTAGGCCCATGCAACTCATAGTTTGAGCGAATTTGTAGACCTAAACGTGTTTGTCCGTACTTTTCTCCATTTTTTCTCTCTCTTTCTCACTTTCTTTCATCCGTCTTCTTCTTTTTACTCTTTCTTTTGGTTAAACACACAAAAAGCGTGGTATGTGATGCAGGACTAGAAGATGTCTTGTTTTTCCTCCGTACTGGTCCTCTGTTTGCCTAAGTTCTAACCGCCTGTCTGTCAGGATTTAAGTCTCACAAAATGTGTGGTTTTGCTGGAAGCGAGAATAAAGAAAGCAAGGAAAAAAAAGTTATAGCCTCCAATTCTTCACCTTCAGCGCCGGTGGTAATTTGTTCGAAAGTTGAAAAGTTTACTTTGGAATAGTTAGTGTACAAAGAGCAAAATTATATGTAAACAGACTTGAACAGTGAACAGTTTAGAAACGTTTAACATGCGTTAGGAATTATCCCACTTGCTGTTGTTCTGATAAATGTTAGTCTGTGATTACTTATATGGACACAAGAAATATTCAGAGGCAGTAGATTACCTGATAGAACCTAGACCGTGATGTAACAGTGAGTTACTATAACTTTCGTTAAAAGAAATGTATCGTTTTGTAAATGTAACAAGGAATGAATATTTCAAGGATATATTTTCAGGAATATATATTTCAAGAACATATTTTCAAACTTCACTCACTTTATACCAATATTTCTCCCATAGTAACACGGATGATTTCCTTGAGCGTGTATTTTTTTCTCAAATTTATATAACTAAGTCACATCCTTGCTTAGTTGTAAAAAAAAACCAAACCTTATTGTAGATTTAACAACATGATATCTTTATTTAAAATTATGAGTGTACTTCAGTTCACATCAGTCATTAGACGATAAATTCCAACTATTATTTGTTCTTTGTGTTACTTGTATAATAGATGGAATTGCATAATGGAAATATTTATCTTACTAACTGCCATTTCAACTGCTAATTCAAAATTGGTCGAAAAATAATTTGATTTGATTTGATTTATTGGTTTCTTTTATCATCATCTCCATAAGGAATGTGACATGAATACGTTTTTATTTCAATACAGTATAAAATAGAAATGTAAGATATTAAGTCACAAACTGAATGGATGATTATCTTTAGATATAGGAGGGCTGCAGCGTAAGCATGAAGCTTGACGTGCTTGCAGCTGTGAGTACAACTACGAAATAAAAGGAAGATGGTGCATGAGTTACAGAGAAAGCTGAGAGAAAAGGCGGAAAGAGTGTTTCGAACTACAATGATAATCACAGCTGTTGTTATAATAAGACGCATGTTAAAAAAAAATTAAAGATGCCAGATAATGTCTAAAGCCATATCGGCCTTTAGAAATGGTCACGAGTCATTATCATCCCATTATATTTTTCATTTGGAAAATAAAAGAACTCTGTGTTGATGTTTGAATGTTCAAATTATTTATTCGTTATTGAACTTTTCATTTCGTAGGTTCTCTATTTCGCTGCAAATATATTTGCATCACATAATTTGTTCTTCAAAACCTAATTAGTATTCACACTCGATTTCAAGGCATACATTCGGCATTCGAATAGACACAATTTCACCAAATTCCATTTTCGATGATAGCACCAATGCCACTGTACATTTGGTAAATTTTGCTCCTAAAATTAGTTAAGTCTTTTTCAAGTTATGTAAGTCTTATTTCACTGAACGTAAACCTGTTAATTCCATATGAATACATGTTCACAGTTTGATTTCGAAAATGCACGAATTGGTTTTATTCAGTTTAGTCAGTAAGTGTCCCACATTTCCAAACGTAATTTGCTTGTGAATTTTTTTGAGGGGAGGGGACTCCAATCACTTTACTGTATTGGAAGAAAGTAATACAAGCAAGCATACACGAAAGGGATGTATAGATCGACCAAACAGACCAGCAAAGCTCCCTCAAAAGACGACGTACCTGTACAACAAACAGTGATGACGTAACATTCGGAAGTCTTCAACCATCGACAACGACCCAAGCTTGGTAGTCCGTCAATATTGACCAACATCTTTAGTTTGATTAACATCTGGAAGTCAAGCATGGGATCACAATAACAACCCCCTCAATGAGACAACAAAACTCCTCCCCGCCCCTCCATAGATTCTTTGTGTAGAAAATCGTCTGACGAGAACTCAATAGTTAACTTAAAGGTTACTTTTTGAAGTATAAGGTGATGAAAATTTACATTAAAAGGTAATTATGCACTTCACCATTAAGTTCGCAGGGTGACACTCATTCAAAATCGAGGTAACATTTGACAATGCAGGGAATATATGAACGATAAAAATTGTCTAAATTCGGGTGCAGAAGCTAAATGACACAAATGCCATGCGAAGCAATACATTTAAAGTTGAAATATGATATATTAAAAAAAAAAAACAAGTAGAAGAAGGATTATCAATTAGGTATTAATAAACCAATTAAGAAGAACCTAATGTATTAACTACATTTTCTAACAATTATTTCCGAGTGATAATCAAATTAAATCGGAAGGGTATTGGGTGGCATATGTAAAGGTAGAAAACATTTGCATGAAAATATTAGAAAGAGATCAGTGACAAAAAAAAAATCACATCCGAGAAATTCATGATATCAAACATAAGGCGGAATGCAACTAATACTGAATCAATGTAAAAAATAATTTGTTACAAAACAATATTCAGATTATTCGGATAACCAGTCCATATACATTTCGTAATAAATATATAAATTATACGGACCCATAGAAAAAGAGGTCATTTGAAAATTGTCCACTTACGAGAACGTTGCATTTAAAAGAAATGTATAAACTTTGCCCCAGGACGTAACTTCTGTTTAGCAATCTTTCAAGTACATATTTAAAGATGAGTCCTTTGAATACAGCTAAGAAGTTGTGTAAAGTGATTTGAAGTGCTTGTTAGACCTAACTTAACAAATTAACAGTTTCCATGTAAACCAGTGTGTGTTCTCAAGACGAGAGACTGCTGTAAACGATTTGTCAAGATTCAAGCAACAGAAATTGTAATTTGAGACTTTTTTTTCTATTTTATCAAAGTGTCAGAAAGTACTTTGTACTTAGCACGATAGTTACTTGCACCATTTAATTGAATCTCCTCGTAATTCCATACGGCTTGAGTGCAAATTATAGACTGCAATAAAGTCAACAAATAAGAAGAGAATTGTGAGATAATATGCGATAACTGACACATAAATCTCAAACAATAACTGTCATTTCAGCGGGTTTCAATCCCATTGGTCAAAATCAAACCTATTATTTTAGCAGACGATTAAGGCGCGAACTGTCCTCAAAGTACTTGCGAAAATTCTCATAAAATAGGTTACATTTCTTGACCTTACATATTCTAGAATAATAACACTGTATGTGTTTCGGCTTCATGCTAAAAAAAAAAAAGTACTATGTAGACGATATTTTGGTCAAGTAAGGTATACTGATTTAAAAAAAACAAACAAAAAAACTGGAGTTAAAAACCCAACAACACAAATTTGGGTGCCACATCGATGATATAGAAAAATGCACGTAGATGGTGTAATCTAGACAAAGTAAAACAATATTGGTCATCGAAGTGGGTTTCGCCATCGGCTCCTTCAAATCTGAAAGATCAAAAAATCGAACAGTATATTTATTCAGATGATTGCTCGTGCAAATTCAACCTCGTTTTAAACAATCTCTCATAACTGCCCACAAGATTTCTCACCAAATAGTGTGATATTGAAAGATCTAGCACGGACAACGTTCTGGAATTAGAACACTGTCCGTATTTCGGTTGTTAACAAGTAAAGTCGAATATTTGGGTCAAGCCAAGAACACGAGCAAATTTGAAGACCAACAGACCCCGGTGTCAAAATATTTCCTCATAACTACATAATGTAATGTGAAAAAAAAAGAGCCTGGAGATAAAACAAGGGAAAGATTTTCACCGGCAAGGCGACCGGTGGTCAGCCCGACCGTGGCCCGATTGGACAGTGTCAGCTACAGCAAGAATATAGCTCCCGGGCTAAGTCCGGTGTATAGCGGCAGACCAAAAAGGGTGCCCAACACACATCTAAAGATAATGTAAAAGCGCGTTTAAGTGCTAGATTAGACGCCAAACAATCATTTCTCAATCGGATTTAGGGGAGATAAATACACTACAAGTACTAGGAGAGAGAAAGAGAGAGAGAAATGGGGAGTAGAAATGTAAGAAAAACAAGAAGAGAGAGAGAGAGAGAGAGAGAAATGGGGAGTAGAAATGTAAGAAAAACAAGAAGAGAGAGAGAGAGAGAGAGAGAGAGAGATCTCAAGGGCCTGACACGCGAGTCCTCTTTACCCTGATCTGACATACTTTGAAGATTATCACACACAAGAAAAGAGGGAATGGCGGCTTTTCCAAATCGTAACTGTTCCATTTCAGATCTTATCTCACGCCTGACTTGATGACCGTCTCTACTTTAAAAGATTGTTGCTCCTTCTCAAGAGAATTAAGCCTTGATAAATACCCCTGATTAGAAGGAAATCCGGTTACCATTCTACGCTTAGATGCCAAATTGTATCAGTTTCATTTCTCAGAACCACTTCTTTTTGACATGACTTTGTGTAATACAGACAGTGCTATTGGTGTGAATGTAATTTTCGTAATGTTATGCCCGTTGCACTTACAGAATGAAATAAAATCAATTCTTAAATAGCTTCTAATAATTATTTGTTGCTTTCAAAGATGTGAAGAATTTACAATTGACTATTATTTAGTCAAGATCGAAATGGAATTACCCTGAAATACAGAATTTCGAGAGCCCAAATTGTTAGAGGGTAGATGACCATTTGTGCGTGATTATATCATGATATCAATTTCTTCCACTTTCCATATTATCTTTCCATATACATGATATACATGTATATTTACCGACTGTTAAAAAAAGCTTTGATTAGACCTCTACTCTAACAGCTTTCTTCTGATCAGATTTGATCACGCAACGTCAAAAAATTCTAGACATGGCAATTACCAATAAATAATGACCTATTTTGGGCTGCAAAAAGATCGTTTCCAATCCTTTTAATGTAGGACCTACATCATCATATTCCTTTCAGGTCAGCTTTCGTCAGCCACGCATTGAAATTCCTTAGCAGCAATAATGATTTAAATTTTGCAATTTGTGTGATGTCTGAGGTCCAATTTACTTCACATCATCTTGTAAACTCCCACATCTGTTTAACACTCATCTTGCTTTGCTCAGGATG
This sequence comes from Heliocidaris tuberculata, assembly GCA_025618425.1. Lineage (NCBI taxonomy): Eukaryota > Metazoa > Echinodermata > Echinoidea > Camarodonta > Echinometridae > Heliocidaris > Heliocidaris tuberculata. Next base: position 9,127,764 of record CM046839.1, read on the forward strand.
GTTTCGTTTATCGAGGTGCCACACAGAAAGATGCCTTTGTCTTCCGACTCCACCTTCCAAAACATCGAGAAACTCATGAAGAGTGATTCTAAAGGGAAAATGAGAGAAATACCGTCTCGTTTAATCCAGTTTAGTTTATATTTATCCATATACATACATGTCACGACATAAGGATATCATTTCTATTAGGTTATCCCGGATACATCAAACATTTTATGCTCACTTCCAGCTCAGATAGTGCGATGAAAAAATGAAACAACTAATAGTTTGAAGATGATGATGGTGATGGTATTAACTGGTATACCATCACCGCACCAACTGGTATAAGGCATTTATAGTGATGTCTTAGCTTTAAAGAGCAATGTTTTTCTTGACTAAAATAGTACTATAAATAATATGAAGTAAAATATTGTTCCTTTATATTACACTGATTCATTAACCCTTTCGAGACAATTGACCACATTTTGTGGTTGGGCTCAATAACTTTTGATTCAGAGCCTTAAAAAATATACTAGATACACGAGTAGAAAGAGTAAAAATTTCTGCACACACTGTGTCCATTTTTGTTACATGACAATATTGCATTTGATCCCAGGGATTTTGAAAAAGAGAATAAGATTTAAAATCCTTAAATTGGCAACACTTTGAGAGGTTCAAAATCATTGTTTTTTATCAAAATTGGCAACTTTTTCAACTTTTCGCCAATTCTTTTAACCATGTATATTGTTTTCAAAGACATTACCCCTTATTACAATCTTGTAGTATTAAAAGAAAAATATTATTGTTGCCAATTTGAAGAACAAAATGTGATCAATTTAGCCCTGAAATAATTCTTGTCCTGAAAGGGTTAAACAGGGTACAGACAGACTTCTAACACCATGGTTCGTCCTCATGACCGTCAACAATTAGGTCGTGAGTTCGAATTTCGGCCAGCTGTTTGTATCAGTAGACGTAATCTATGAATGCCTCTCTCGACACAGGTGCAGGATGTGGGTGTATCGTACGTGTGATTTACTGCCCTGATAAATCAAATGTAATAATCACGAAAACGGAGACGACTTTATTTGTTATGCAATTGACATGAACTTACTATTATTATCAGCCTACGTAAAGATGATCTAGTTTTGTATATTTCATGTGTTGTTGGTGGTTGCGGCTGAAACTTGTACTTGCGTTTAGGTATGCATATCCTTGAAGAAAAATCTATTACTCAGGTTATAAACTAAATAAATGATACACACAAAATGATAATGTTTCCTTTCTAAATTCAATCAACATTCAGATCCTCTTTTTTCAAATATAATGTCCATTATTAATCAAGCATATTCTACCTGAACATATTTTTATCAGCTCTTTTAATGACAGAAATAAAACTTTCCTTAATGAGATAGTTACAACTAATAAATAATTTATTATTTCAGGCTGGAGTGCCCTGGTAGGGAGATGCGTTCATGACAAGCCGGACAGACTATCGGGTCAAAAATGACAAGGCAATTTTTCTCTTTCCATGCAAGTGATTACTGAACCAATCAAAATGTAATCACATCATTAAAAACGAAACAAAGCCCTTATCCATCAAGTTCCCGTTCGTTCAAGTGACACACTTATATCGCAGTGGAGATAAAGATAGCGTAATTTACCAATTACAACAAATGAGACAAAATGGTATTCTTGTGACGAATTATCTCGAAATTACTACACAAGCTCGATGATTATTGGCGAAAAACGCACAAATAAAAGTTGCCCGTTCGCTTGAGTTAGTAATGCGAGAAAAATAAAAAAGCGGCTTTTGTAATTAAACGGATGTCGGTGTAAAGACAACTTTTTATCTATCAGAGAGAAAGCTAAGCGAGGATGAAGCGAGAATGAAGATGATGATGTTAATGGTAAAGATGAGGATGGAACAACGGGAGCAGAGGACTGAGGAGTGTAATGAGTTCGGCGCACTTTTCAATCCGGAACTGGGAGCAGAGATGGGACCTTTTTCACTTCCCAGTTTTTTTGACGGCGGGGAGGAAGAGCCGTGAAAGCGATACGCTTAATGAGTGGTACCAAAATCCCTGATCTTTTTTTTTAATGGACGAGTTAACATAGTGGTGAGCTGTGTAATAGTAGTTTCATGTTAAAGGAGCGAGAATGGGATTTTATATTTTATGGCTTTGGAGTTAAAATTGTGATTGATTGTAAACGACTGGCATATATCTCAATAATCGCTGACAAAAATAATTGCATGTTCCAACTAACTCATTTTGGTAGGTAAGGAGAGAAGAGAGAAAGAGAGAGAGGGAGGGGTGGAGAGAAAATGGGAGAGTAGAAGAAACAGAGACGCTCTAAAGATATAGAAACGTATTATCTGCAGTAGATATTAAAGAAGTTTTTACTATAAGTTATGAAACATGATTTCGAAAAATAACCTGTTGGAAAGAGATGTAAGGACACTTTTGAAAACAAGATCGTGCTGATGTTGGTACTGGTACTTCTAGAACTAGACCGATTTAGGAGTAGAAGCAGCAGAAGCAGAAGCAGTAGCAGTAGTAATTGTAGTAGTAGTAGTAGTAGTAGTAGTAGTAGTAGTAGTAGTAGTAGTAGTAGTAGTAGTAGTAGTAGTAGTAGTAGTAGTAGTAGTAGTAGTAGTGTAGTAGTAGATGTAGTAGTAGTAGTAGTAGTAGTAGTTGTAGTAGTAGTAGTAGTAGTAGTAGTAGTAGTAGTAGTAGTAGTAGTAGTAGTAGTAGTAGTAGTAGTAGTGGTGGTGGTGGTGTAGTAGTAGTAGTAGTAGTAGTAGTAGTAGTAGTAGTAGTAGTAGTAGTAGTAGTAGTGGTGGTGGTGGTAGTAGTAGTAGTAGTAGTAGTAGTAGTAGTTGTAGTAGTAGATGTAGTAGTAGTAGTAGTAGTAGTAGTAGTAGTAGTAGTAGTAGTAGTAGTAGTAGTAGTAGTAGTAGTAGTAGTAGTAGTAGTAGTAGTAGTAGTAGTAGTAGTAGTAGTAGTAGTAGTAGTAGTAGTGGTGGTAGTAGTAGTAGTAGTAGTAGTAGTAGTAGTAGTAGTAGTAGTAGTAGTAGTAGTAGTAGTGGTGGTGGTGGTGGTAGTAGTAGTAGTAGTAGTAGTAGTAGTAGTAGAAGTAGTAGTAGTAGTAGTAGAAGTAGTAGTAGCAGTAGTAGTGGTAGTAATGATAATGTTAACAGCACCCAACTTTACTGTCAAAGACTTCACTTTCATTTACTCTTACTCCTTGGTTTTCAAATTCTTTTCATGTTCTTCCCTTTTCCCCAATTTTACCACTTTTACTTCTTCTCCTTCGAAACGAGTGAGATGCAGCTTTAATGAATGCAGTGGGCATCGCCTGTACGAACCCGTGTTCGCCCATCCATTACTGGGATAGATTACAAGTAATGCGGACGAGTAAAATATAAGAGAAGAGAGAGTGAGACACTAGCTAGTCATACTGATTGTCTGTGAATGAACCTGCAGACCCATTATCGTCTGAATTTACTAAGTGAATGGGCGGCACGAGAGATGAGGGGGGAGGGTCGCGTTTAATTGATAACAAAGGAAAAAGTGCCGGCGACTGCGAATCGAAACGAACAGCATCAAAAGAAGGATACATGTAACTCCATCTGACTTTTTGTGCATCGTGATTGGTGATGGTGATGATGATGGTGATGGTGATGGGGTTGGCAGAGAGGTGATGGTGGTGGTTAACTGGAAGTGAAAGATGCGGGATGGGTTACCAAGGATGCGGTATGGTAGAGAGGTGATGGTGGTGGTTAACTGGTTAACTGGAAGTGAAAGATGCGGGATGGGTTACCAAGGATGCGGGGAATAGGTACCCTGACAGGTCGCTGATGAAATGAACATCAGTAATGCAGTGCAGGGTCATCCGATGCGGTAAAGACTTGAATATATCGGATCAGACATTTAATGGCGATAGTTATCTCATGAAGATGTTGAAACACTAATCCCATAATTTGTTGCGCCGTGAACAAATTATGATTTGTGAGTGCACAAATTGACTGAGATATGTCACAGCAATCATTCTAATATCGTTTTTATTTCATCTGAAATTAAATCCCTGAATAAAAAAAAGTCAGAAATATTCCCACCATACGTTTGTTTGGCCCTTGACATTCATTCCGCTATATTTTTCATCTATCACGGATGTAATCTACATACATGTTTCTTTGATAGTATAGGCATATCTGTATTGTGTTCCATTCGTTTTAAGGAAATTATATTTTGCAGTATTAAAAAAATGTCATTATACCAGGAACAGTTAGGAACAGACACTAATGTCTAACGTATACAAACTAGATATCTTTTTAAAATAAAGTTGGCCAAGAAACATTCCAAGGCTAACATGAATAAAAAATGAATATATTAAGAGATTGATTTAGACAAATTTCTTTCGTCGTACATTGAAGATAATAATGCGTTACCTCCTCATCTTTATAATGGCCAGGGGTGCTTAAACATGAAATGAAATATGTAAGGTCCACACGAACAAGGTATCCACTGCACGGGATCAGAGCACAGGACTGGTGTGACCACATGCAAGATAGATCTAAAACCACAACCACAACAGGTAGCAAAAGCTACATCATCAGAGTATCCTCGGCAACAGTGGATAGCATCTTAAAATATATCTCTTGTACCATGTAATATTTGTGTAAAACCGTTCTAAAGTGTTGGTATTCTATTTTCGACCCCATCGTTCAAAGACCATTTTGATATAAGAAATTGTCGCTTAGGTTAAATGAATAGTCGACTGACCACCACTGTGGGGGCATTGCACCTTTTCTGATGTTACCCCATCTTCCAATCCAAAGTTGTACACGTGATCTCATCAAGCTCTCGCAGTGATTGTGACCTGTCATCCAGGGTTTGTCTGTCTTACAAGGCACGATGTGAGATGCGTCAATAAGGTGTCTGTTACACGGTTCAATGTACAGGTGTTATGGCGTGTAAACTGACCCGCAAAGTCCGCCAGAAATTGATCCGCGAGAGCAGTCAGGGGATATGACATAAGGGGGAGGGAGAGTTGGTAAAGAGATATGTTACGTGGGGAACTCAAATGATTGGATGCACCGTACCTGAACAGTAACGTTGACATGGTCGGAGATAGTCGTAGAAGAGAAGTAAGCAGGTAAAGCGGTTAGAACGAGACCACATATATAGTAACCGTAGCACCCTGTAACCAAACCATTTAACCGAAACTGATTAGCCAGAACAGAAAAAATAGGCCTACGTTTCTTGTCTTGCACACTATCAAAATGTGAATATTCATAATCATAAATGTTATCATTTGCAGTAAAGCCATCACACACCCTACAATCCGACTACGACAAAATATCGAAAGAAATTATTTTAGGGTATGAAATGAAACATTACAAATGTAAAAGTCTTTCTAGTGTTGTGAAAAGTTAAATGATAATTGAAATCGAACTCGCGGGCTATTGAAAGCATTCCAGTTTGATAAAAAAATACGTGATCTGCTAGGTAGCCTAGATAAAGAAACAACTATTTTTGGACACAACAGTATCATGCTTAATTAAGAATAGGATCCAGAAAAAGATGGAGACGTTATTCGCTACTCAGGGGGTAAGATCGGTCACTCCCTTCCATATTGAAACACAAAAACTGCATGGATGCGATAAGTTACGCTATCCAATAAAGTGGACATTTTGCCCCCCCCCCCCCCAACCCCCTACTACAAACAATCCTGGATCTGATTCTACTACTCCCCTCCCTCTTTCCATCCCAACACGCTCACCCCCCCCCCCCCCCCCCTCGACCGTCATGGCTACTTAATCACTGATCTCAACCCCACCTTGCACTATTTGATTTCTTAACTTACCCCATGAAGCACATCTTCCCGTCCTAATCACAGCAGGGACATCATAGACCTGCGAACAGGTGTCCTCCTGGGCGCCGGAATCTCTGGCAGCCAGGGTGCATCGCGATCCCTTCATTATCTTACCGGCCCCTCAAAATTCATCAACAAGATGAAATTTCCTCATCAGAGGAAGGAAGAGAGACAGTTTGGAGAGAGAACGAAGAAAAAATTAACCAGCATTGTGCTTTTGGGAATGGATAGGTCCTCTAGTTGACATTACAATTAGTGTACTCAATTTTACCATAAATCAGTGCTATTAAAATGTTAAGCTCCAAAATCAATGTTATGCATTTTACAATTCCCTTTTATATTGTACTTTATCGTAGCCACTACTATTAATATCATTTATAATATAGTTTTTCATGTAATAATGTAGTATACCATAGTTCAAACTATATATATATCATCTAATACTCCCATTTTGTTCCTTTTTGGCAGTCGGGGGATGGGTGTGATAAAATTTTTGGATGCCTAGTAAGTTTTGTTCTTTTAATTTAAAGGTATTCTAGGTGATCATAAAATAATAAGAAAGGCTACGGAGTATTAAAAACAGTAGCAGAGGTCTTCTTTGAAATACATTTGTCAGAAAATGACCTTAAACTCTTTTGGATTAAGGTCGCAGTCGGGACTCTTACAAAAAAATATATGGTTGGCTAAAAATTGAAATATATTTTAATGAGTGTTTGCATTCGCCGATCTCTTGTAACTCTTTCGGGGTCATATCATAGGATGACAATGTCGATGTTATTCTCGAGTTGATAGGTAATCAAATGAATCAATACGTTTCTTATTTAAATCTAAAGATAATACTTGACTTACAATGATGACACTAAAATGGGCGGATGAATATCAGTATCTCGATACATAAAACGATTTTCTTGGCAAAAAAGTTACTCCAGGTTCCCAGCACAAAACATCCGAGAATCAAATTGGCAGTATAATTTATAATTATCACCATCATTCAACTCTAGTTGCTGTTTTGTAAAGGAGTTGACGAAAGCGTCTATCCGTTATCTCAGGTTATCTTAAAAGTTACCAGCGACACCATTAGTCCTTAATTTTCAGAGGTTCGAAATTTAATGTGTTATTTGGGCTTTGTTTTCTGAAGGAACTTGTTGACCAGAGCACGTCTTTTTTTATTTAGCAAATCTTACCGTGCTTACGAATATGTCAATGACCCCCATAATTTGACAAACCACCCCATTCGTAATTTGCGCATGCGTAAAGCATTGATTCACACCTGCTGCGCTCATCTCTCTGTCTGTATATGATTTTCTTTGAGTGCAGGATGCGAAGCCGTGCCTCGGCATTCGTGAAACAATCGATCATATTCGAATTTTCTTGAGAGAGATGGCGAAAATATAAGAACAGAGATATCGGAAGAGAGTGGGAGAGATAAAGCGGGAACATGTTTTTCAGCGAGGATATAGCTGAAGAAGAAAATAAATCAAGGCCTCTGCTGGAAAAAAAGATGCGCGCCACTTCGATCCTGCCTGCCGCATCTTTTTAGCTTTCACGGCCACGTAAGACGGTGAAATTTAAGACCACTCTACTTGGTAGCCGCATCTCTCACGTCTGTATCGCACTCTTGGTACTCTCTTCATCTTGGGCGCTCTTCGCTTCGTCTCACCTCACATAAAACAATGAAATTTAAGCTTCGTTTAGTTCCTCTTCATTTCTCACTCTCTATTTTATAGTGAACATTTTATCTCGACTGTCTTCTCTATTCGCCTATCTTTTGATCTATTCGATACAATTAATCTGTATTTTCTCTTTCCCTGGAATCTATGATCGCTTGTTACATATAAATCATGCTTACAAAGTGGCTATTGTCATCAATTGTGCTTTCCTGTCATTTATGTCTTCTTTTTTATAAATTTGTTTTTGTTTTTTTTAACTTTCCTATCTCCATTCTCCATTCCACTTTTCTTTAACCTCTATTCCACCTTCTTATCCATGTTATCAGTCCAATTAAATCAGTCCAATTGAACTCCTTGCACACCAGTTTTTTTTTTTTTTTTTTTTTTTTTTTTTTACTATATCTCACTTTCCCTTCCTTGTCCCATCTTTTTAACTTCATTCTCCTCTTCAGTTTGTCTCTGTCTTCCCCCTCTCTCTCCCTGTCTCTCTATTTCTCTCTCTCTCTCTATCTCTCTCTCTCTCTCTCTCTTTCTCTTCCCTCTTCCTCCATTCCATCATCTTCCCACCTACCAGATTATCTTGCCATCGTAAGTGCGCACACGAGGTCCTCTTGCCCGTTTTGGCTCCATTTTAGGGGTATTAGTTTTCAACGATGTCGCGGCCAGCTCTGGGTAATCGGATAGCCGCCATGCTGGTCATGTCCACCTCAACATTTCGTACATCCTTCTGCAAAACATAACCTATTTCAGGGGCGGATCCAGGATTGTCCGAAAGGGGGAGAGGCGAAATTTTCCGGACAATAACTTTTCCCAGGAAACACGATTTCAGAAATCCCACCGACCATCACAATTCGAATACAAGTCAAGAAAATCTCTGGCGGCCCCTTCGACGAAAAAATTTGGGGGGATCGCTGATCTTCCTTACTATTTTCTTAATTTTCAAAAAAAAAAAAAAAATTGACAAGCAAAAAAAATGCAAATAAATAAATAAACAGGCCCTCGGTATTTTACACTCTCACTTGTCATCCCTCAAAGTCTCTGGCGGCTCCCTCCGGAGATCCGAAAGGGTGCGGGGCTCGCTTGCTGGTTTTTCACGATTTTTTTTGCTCAACAGGGGACTGCAGGTCTGCAGCCCCCTCCCCTCGCCCCCTCCCCTCGCCCCCTCCCTCAGATCCGTCTATGCTATCCTTCAAATGGAAAAGAAAGAGGACGTGACAGGATGGTGAAGAAGAGTTGATGAGAAGTTGAGAACCGAGGAGAGATCGTGACGGGTTCAGAAAAACAAGGATCGATGCAGACTTGTTTATATTGAATGGTGACTTGGAGCTCTGGCAACGGTGCTCGGTTTTTTTGACGTAATGAAATTCTTATCATTTCGTTCATGGTTAAAACCAGAAAAAGCATTGCGAGAATGATATATGAAATTCAATATTTCATGAGTTGTTACGAAAACAATTCTTTTTTATCAGACATCTCATAAAAGAATCCCTCTTTGAAATTTGCTATAAATTTATTCAGACTTTCTAATCCAGTCAAGATAGTTTTTGTTTTAAACCTTTACAAATGAATAAACTTTATTAATTCTATAATTAACTATTAATGTATCAAGAATAGATACAAACTAAAACCGAAAACGATTATTTCTTCACCGCTGGGTGTTTGTTGAAATTCTGCACTCTGTATCTTTGAAAATCTCTTACGTATGAGAAGTTTAAACCTAAATATTCTCTATTTGGATTTCTCTACCATTCAACCCTATTGAAACCTATGTTTCTGATTGATTTTTTTAACTTTTTGTGATTGATAATAACCATGCACGAAATTATTGCCAACATAGTTAGTGACAGTATTTTTTAAAAACTATAATGATTTTCTTGGTAGCCGCTAACGGGTGACTATCAGGATAGTTGTAATTCCTTTTCAGTTCTCTTCACGACTTACAGATTTCCTTACAAATTAGTTTATTCAGTGGCAATCAAATAAAGAATCGTAGACCTGTATGAAAGACATATCTTTCTCATATGCAATCGCCGGAGAAAGCTAAACTAGCTTTATGCCATACATGGCGTTACAAACACTGTTGCTGTCGAAATGCACATGGATTTTTTTTAACGTATGGGGAGTCCATGGACCACCAAAAATGAACCAGATATTTTTTCCTGCAAAATCCATGTTTATTATTTCATATGGGGCATGAGTGACAGATCGAACTTGACGTATGAACTCTGGTAATCTTACACCAAGTCAGATTGTGACAAAAGTGTTCCTTTAGTGCTTGAAACAAGAGAGAGTTGTGTTTCACCAAGATTTCTCGAATGTCAATTTTCAGACATGTTCTGTCTGGTGGTTTGCATAGATGACAAAAAAATCTTGCATGTGCTTAGTAACTCATCTTCCTTTTTTCCCCATGTCATGCACGACGTCTGGATTGTTTTCAAGAACTATTGTTCATTCTAAGCCATCGCCGCAGTCATATTCAGATGCAACTGAAGAAATGAGAACTGTTTGACAAATTTTATATTTTTACTCTCTCGGAGTTTAACTTATGATTATTTGCTACAAAACATGTGAACCTGTAGTGTGATTCATTTATTTTAAACCTATAAATTATTCTATCTAGCAGTGATGTGATATATAGAATCTAATGATAATTTGTTATGATTATGATGATAGTTAGAGCAAAGAAACATCGTTGCTGATATTCTTCTGTTCTTAAATCATTACTGATGCTAGTAAGGGTTTGTTGTTGTTCTTGATATTGATATGCGAGTTGTGTCAGTGGTGTTTAGAGGTGATGGCATCCGTGATGATGATGATGATGATGCCGGTGATGAAGATTGGTGATGTTGATGGTGATGGTGATTTTTTTTATTTATTTATTTACCATTTTGGGGGATGGAAACACCCTCATCAGCAATAATGCTGTTTTTTGTAGGGGTCCATAAGGAGATGTTGATGATGATGATGGTGTTGGTGGTGGTGATGATGATGATGGTGATAGTGATGGTGATGGTGATGGTAATGATGATGCCGATAAAAAAAAGCCATATCTAATATTACTCTCAGCGTTTGCACACCCTTCATTGCATGGCAAATTCATTCAGATGATTCCCTTTTCTACATTCCTAAACGGCAACATACTCGCTAAACAGTGATGCTATACGATTGAACTGTATAGATATTACTTGATTTTCATGTAACTCATGGAATTGGCTCTTGAGACCCTTGTAAAAGGTAGGAACCCGTTTATCCGTATTAGCCTACTTCTGTCATGATTCTCACCTTCTCCAGAATCTTTTCGATGCTAAGTGCTCTGATTTATATCATCTACCCAACGAATGACGTATATGCCCTGAAAATAATCCTCTTTTCTTGTCATTCCGAAAGAGATGATTCCGATATAAGTGGCATTATTTTTTTTTTATCATACAATAAAAATTTGGTGTCATCTAGAACATGTAGAACTACCGGTTCTGACAGTGGCGGATCCAGGATGGTTTGAAAAGAGATTTAACAAATTTTACGATATTAATTTTTTTTCTTCAAATAACATGATTTCGGTCCCCAGACGTAAATGGTTATATCTGATTGGTAAACATAGTATAAACCCTTCACAGACAAACACACACACACACACACGCACACAGTCTTTTTTGCCTTTACTCTCGAGGACAGCTATTGTTCCTCTATTATTCTCCTGTCCTCGGAAAGCTGACGGAATAAGGCTCAAATCTATTGTTTGGCGTCCGAGGACTATTGTTCAACTTCCGAGGACTATTGTTCTCAGGAATTTTTCTTTGTTCACCGTCCTCGCTCATACGGCTATACCTGTCCACACACACACACACGCACACACGCGCACCCCCCCCACACACACACACACACACATACAATGAGAACCCACTTCTCCACCTTGCAAAATATACCTGCATGTCTTCACTGTGGTCACGTGACGACTCAAATAAAGGGGTTTGATTGAAAGTACGAGGCGCCATTCCCATTACAGGGACACATTCTTAATGTTCGTGCCATTTAGTTCATTATCACCTATAAATTCTATACATTACAAGCCCCTTTAACGTTCTTAATTCGATTTTTTAGTCCTAATTTTTTGAATACTGGAGAAACAAATAAAAACCTACCGGTACTGACGGGCTCAGACTTTTCCGGAAAAGAGTGGAGCCGTTTGAATCTTTAGGGCAGTACTTGTAGAACTGTCCCACAAAACACATGTTAATAATTGTGAGACACATTTAGAATCATGATCTGGCCATGTGGCATGGTATGTTTGTAATTATGTTTAAGAAATTCTCCAAAGATATAACAAAGTCATTAAATACGTATGAAGTTTAAGGTTAAGGAGATTGGTTTTCAGCAGTCTGCAGACGAAACTGAATCTTGAAATCGTTTTAGTAGCAATACAATATTCCATTCTTCTTTTAGATCAAAATGTAAACTTCATAATAACCATCCCATCACACCGCAAACTGTGAACTGAATGCAATATCAATATGTAACAATCAAGTGTTCCAAATGGTGTTTAGTCAGTGTGGACAGCCCCCATGAGGATCCTGTGTTCACAAGAATCTCTGACTTGCCAGGTTTTTTGCCCTAGCTTTTCCTTTCACTTCTGCCACAGGATCAAAAGTCAGCAAACTCAAATATGGACAGAGTGTGAATAGATCTCCTGTGAAAGCATGGGTAGGAGAAAGGAGGGACATAGAGAGGAGGAGAGGAAGAGAGAGAGAGAGAGGGGGGGGGGGGAGAAGGAGATAGATAGATAGATAGATAGATAGATAAGAGAGGGGTGAAAGACAGTGGAGTGGATGGTAGATAGGGAAGAAGAGTTCGTGTCCCAGGGAACTTAAGAATAGCGAAATGTTAGTTTGATTTTTTTATAACATTTGACCTCTATTAATTTAACATAAATAAACTTCTTTAACGTTTACATTAATGTGTTACATCTCAACATCTTAAACATGAAATTTACGCAGGGTAAAAGAAAAGGCGAATATAATCGAAAAAGTTGTTTTGGGCCTTATTTTTGATCTCTTCCCATTTTGACGGTTTTATATCACTTGAAGAATACTGCTTACTGGAAAAATGAAACACTGCGCTTTAAGAGCTACGAATAATTTGATGATTTGAAGATGTTTTATCCGATCTTGTTTGTTTGTTTGTTTTTTAATAATTTGGTGATAAGATGTGACTAATAAAGCTTCATTACCCGATTTTAGCATTTCCCTAGATCAGGAAAATGCTAAAAGCACCTCAGATTTAATTTGGGTCGTCGTCAATGTTCGTACAGTTTAGTTTATATGCTTTGAAAACGGTATTGGGGCCCGAATATAAGCTACTTTCAAAGTCACCTCAGATCCCGCATAGCTTCGATATGAAATGTATACATGTGTATGAATATGCAAACATTAACATATAGTTATGAGACACAATGTGTTTATTTTTTGAGCCCATGTATTCAAAAGAAAAGAAAAAGTAAGGGCTCTCAAGGCGTCAAGCTTCTGCTTAGCTTGGAGCTCTGTTCTTTTGGAAATAAGTTTCTGTGTCATATTATGTAAAGTGTATACTATGTACTTGTATTTCTATGCAGAACTGAATAAATGAAATGAAATGAAAAAATAATCAACATATAAAACAGTGAATTAGCCATACAACTTACATAATGAGTGTAGAATCATGATGGCGCCATATTCATTTTATGCTTTATTCCTTGGAACGCGTATGCCTTTCTTGTGCGCGTAATAATAGTGCCATTACACATTTGAAATAGCATAATGAAAAAAGTGACCAAATTATATATATATATGTATATGGAAAAAAAACAACATTACAGCTAATAAATCAAACATCCTTGGATTTCTTTGACAACTAGAAGACTATTACGACAATAATTTGACGATGATTATGATTTTCCCCCGATGGCTTTTCGTTTTATCATGTCAACTCCGCTTTTCAAGTGAGGCAAACAAATTAAGAACTAAAATATTATACGCTGTCCAAATTCATTCTTTATTTTGTATATTAAGCAGCTTGTTGGAGGTTTATGGGAAGACTGGCTGACTGTCTACGATACGAGGTGTTATACCGAGCTATCTCCGGACTGCATGGAATGTTTTCTCTCTGGCATACGGGATCGATCGCCTTGCGGGGAATGTTTTCGTCTCTCGGGAAGCGAGAAGAAAGACAGGGGGACAAAACCTCTGGAACCTTTCATAAACACATCGGCGAAGATCAAGAAAGAACCCCGACGTGAAGAGGGGTAAGGAGAATGTGGTACTCATAGCGGAACGGACCAAGGCTTGTCCCCCGCGTCTCTGGCGAGAGGCTATCCTAGCCTGGCGGCCAGGAGGCCTAAATCCCTCTGTTTACATTCATGGGGATTTGAACCGCCGCCTGTTCTGATATCTGGATGACACTCGGAGGAATTCCTTCGTTTATGTCCTATTCTAATTTCTTCGAACGTGAGAAAATCTAGTGGGATAAATTTGATAATATGTGACTGATGTCTAAAAGAGTCTAGTGGGAATCCAAGTCATATATTTTGTTTGAGGCGGCAAAATAAAGAGAAAGAGAGGATGCCGAAAAGTTTTTTTTTCTTCAAACGAAACATTTTATCAACGTGTCGTGATGCGCATTTCATATATGATTGGTGCTAACTTTTATGAGGCAGTCTTAGAATTCTTTTTACCCTCTCCAAAAAAGAATAGCAATGAAAAACAACACGATAAAAGGATAATGCAGCACTATCCATGAACACACGTACATGCTGTAGATGTAGACCTATGCTATGAATAAGTTTTTAAATATAAACATGCTTTGTTTAACTTACGGTTTAACTATAAATTTCATTCTGAACTTACTGAAAAAACAACAACAATCTGAATAAGTAGACGGGTAGGGGAGTTAAACTCTTCTTGTATCCCATATGCCACTACTACTACCACCCCCCCCCCCCCCCGGTTAAAGACAACGGTCCATCTCCCAGGGCCCTTCGATGCGTGATCGGGTAAAAGCTCTCTTCATTAAGGCCTCTGCTTTCAGGCCCACTTAGCATTTCCGTTCCCTAATGAACTACAGTAGTTTTGAACTCCGAGTGATCCCCCATAGAGCTAGCATTGAAGCGAACACAAGTCCTCATCAAAAGTGACTTTAAATTCTCTCTCTCTCTTTACCCCCTTTTACTTCTCTATATCTTCTCTTTTCTTATTTAGCTTGGTGAGTGCTTTATGAAATTATGGTGTATATATATTGTTTGTATTATATCAGGAGGATATAAACAAGATGTTTTGATTATGAAGAGCATTGCTGCGATTTGAAACGTCTGATCTGGTTTGTATGCTCTAGATGAAGGAGCATTACATGGTTTGGTATTCCATGTCATTTTAATTCAATCTTTCTGTCCATCTTTATTCACTTTAAACCCTTGATGGAATGACATGAAATGTTTTAATATTTTGACTGAGACGTAAACGAACCTAGTGTCCCATATTTTGTAATGTTATCAGAGAATATCTAACATTGTGCTTCATAATTGTATTTAAAACTATGAGTGACTTTCGAAACTTATTACATGTGTTTTGTTTGCCTTAGGTTGAAGAGGTTCAGTCCTCCTTTTAAACCTTACATTTTTTCACTTGGTATTTCAAAATAACAAAGTGATTGCTCCATCAGTGTCAGTACAAAAAATACTCAAGAGTATACGATGGCCGTGCATGCTGGTACAATATTTACATTATACCAATAATCGCTCTATCAGCATCAGTGCAAGTCCGTTGAATGATGTTCTGTTATCTCCATGTACCAATTCATATATTTGTTATTTTCCTATTCTTAATTTTCATATGTACAGGTGTTGCAATCAGCTGCAGTAGACGTAAAAGTAGTGATGCTACAGGGGTAAATCTTGCTTTTGCTTGCTTTGTGATAAAAATTGATAATTCCAGTTATTACTTATGATAATAATCAGCAACAAGATATTCTTCGGGTCAGTAACCTCTAAATCATTCAAACAGAAGATATTAATTTGGCAAAACTTCAGCGAGGTTTCCTTCATAGCGCATGAACGAGGATTGACGGCATATTGTGCAAGTTTCAAAAGCTTTATGAACACGCACTGATATAACAGGCATGTAAAGACTTTGAATGTGACACATTTGTATATCCTAAACGACCTCCTCGTTAAAAAAGACATGGCTTTTTTCTAGACGAGGACCAGTACGTCAGCATCGCCAGACCTGGCCGCCGAGCGAGCCTAGCCCCACCACGATCTACCAGATGGCACGCTAGGTGACAAGCCTAGTCTGGGTCGAGAAAAACAAACATGGGGAGAAAGCGGAGGCCACCTCGCACAAACACAACCCAGCTAAAGACTGGCCTCCAGCTAAATTATGACTTTCAACAGTGACCAGATTTTTGTGTTGATCTGCTTTCATATCGCCTTGTTTCGAGATGAGGGGATAGAAGGGGAAAAGGATGGAGAACTGAATGAATGGAAAACAAAATAGTGAGAACGATGTAGACAGAAAGAGAGGGAGAGCGGGAGAGAGGGGGAACGAGGAAGAGAGAGAGAGAGTGGGGGTGAGGGAGTAAGAAAGAGGGGGTTCATGAATAGTGCTAAATAACATTCAGTTCATGAAAACATTTCAGAATTGAAAGAAAAACTTAATATTAATACTATAACAAGAGCGCATATAATTTCTCTTAAACGTAATTAGAATAAAAGTGAAATTAAAATATGATTACTTATTATGTTATAACGTTAGCATGCACATACTCATAATTCTTTTTAAAAAGGGGAAATATGTATTTCATATTCATTTCAAGTAAATATGATATGCAATTGCATTAAAAAAAGTAGTATAAGCGTTGTCTGTGTAAGGAAGTGGGTTTACGAGTATTTCAATATTTCTCGTTTTCTCTTCGATTTTCTGCTTCAAATTAAATTTAAGTGGCATTAAGAGGATTTATCTTCTCTTGGCCACTAGAGATATACGCACTCGACCTGCACTATTCTAGATCAGAAGGGGGGGGGGGGGGGGGCGGTGGTAGATGCCCAAGCTAAGTCCATTTATTCATCAGCGGTCATCAAGCATTCTCTGTTTATTTCCGCCATGGGCACTCATTACACGCGTCATCAGCTGTGAACTATGACCTTTAAGAGACACGGAGAGCCAAGTTGATGTTGATCAGGAGATGACAGTTGTATGTCCATCATAGAAAATGGACGGAGAAAATCGATGATGATGATGATGGTGATGATGATTAAGATGGTGATGATGATTAAGATGTTGATGGTGGGGGTGATGATATAACTAGTGGTGGTGCTAAGAGCGGTAATGAAGTGGTGAAATAGTATTTGTGATGGTGGCGGCAATGGTGATAGTAATAGTGGTGGTGGAGTTGTGGTATTGATATTGGTATTGGTATTGGTACTGGTATTGATATCGGTATTGGTATTGGTATTGGTATTGGTATTGGTATTGGTATTGGTATTGGTATTGGTATTGGTATTAGTATTTGGTGTATTGGTAGTGGTGTTATTATTGGTATTGGTACTGGAATTGGTATTGGTATTGGTATTGGAACAGGTATTGGTATTGGTATCATTGGTACTGGTATTGGTATTGGTATTGGTACTGGTATTGGTATTGGTATTGGTATTGGTATTGGTATTGGTATTGGTATTGGTATTGGTATTGGTAATGGCATTGGTATTGGTATTGGTATTGGTATTGGTAATAGTATTGGTATTGGTATTGGTATTGGTATTGCTCTTGGTCTTGGTATTGGTATTAGTATTTGGTATATTGGTACTAGTATTTATATATTTTCATTTGTATTGGTATTGGTATTTGTATTGGTATTGGTATTGGTATTTGTATTTGTATTGGTATTGGTATTGGTATTGGTATTGGTACATGTATTTGGTATTGGTATTTGGTATTGGTATTGGAATTTGGATTAGTATTTTGTATATTGGTATTTGTCTTGGCCTTGGTATTTATATTGGTATTGTATTGGTATCGGTGTTTAAATTGGTTTTTGATATTGGTATTAATATTTATATTGGTATTTGGTTTTGGTATCGCTGTTGGTTGACATCTAAGTAAGAAAGTGATGCGGGCCTCATAAAAGAAAAGGAATATATATTTATAGGTCAAATGTGTCGTTATTATAGTCTCAGTACAGTTTCTTCTGGATTATAACCTGTTTCATGGAGAGTTATCAGGTTAGAGTAGAACTAGAAACTACAAAGCACTATATTATTGCGAACCCCGGATTATAAAATAAAACATAAGTTTGAAATGTTTGATCCACATTCAGTGAGTGAAACATAATCCAAAGATCATGAAGAATATGAAAGGTATCCATCCCATCAACTGTCTGATTACTTTTTATATAGCTTTGTCTGCATTTTAATTAATGATGCGTTTTTTTCTCTAAGCGTCGAATCCTTGAGTGGGTGCATTGACCCACATACTTTAACTCCAAGAAGAAGGGAAAAAAATGCACACTTCTTGCAGTCTTTTTCATATCCCCAGCTTCTCTCTCTCTCTCTCTCTCTCTCTCTTTCTCTTGTTCACCCATTATTTGCTTAGGTATTCCTCTCTATGTTCCCATTTTGTCTTCCGCCTTCCCCATCATTCCTCTCTTTTTCTCGTTCAGTTTCTCTATTATCTTCCCCTCTCTTTATATTCCCATTTGCTCTTCCCCCCTCTCCATCTCTTTCTCTTTTCCTCCCTCCCCCTCTCTCTCTTTCCCCTAATTTTTTCTCTCTCTCTTTCTCTCTCTCTCGCTCCCTCTCTCCCACATCACCTCCTCCCCTCCAGGTCCTTCTCTGCCCCCTCCATCTCCGTTGAGTGGTGAGGCGTGAATTGCGCGATCCATTGCGGGGTATTGATGTATGATTCATTTCGGCCTTTCTCCCCATCTCCCGTATATAAACACGAACGAGAGGAGAGGGGGTACCTTTCGGTGATGATGGGGGTGACGGTGATGATGATGGGGGTTTGTGGTATAGGGATGGTGATGGAAAGACAACGACCGCCCGACACTCTAAAACGTATTTGGGACACCTGAGAAAATCAATAAATATGCGGCGAGTGAAGCATTGATCATGCAGGGTGTGAAAGCTTTTTTTTCCTCCTCCTTTTTTTTTTTTTTTTTTAGAGGGAGGGGGTCGCTCACAATATACGACGAAAGGGTAAAAATGGTTTAGGAGCATGTTTGTACTGAAAACATATTTTTATATTTCTTTGATTTTAATTTTTTGAATGACGCATGCTTATGGAGATCACGAGGACAAAAATATCTTGCACATGCGTACTTAACAATTTTTATGGCATTGCTATTCCTGCGTGAATGCTTTATAAACAAAAGCATAGATTATCCATCAAAATGAGTAGGGCTACATGAAGTTCACATTGAGATAGCGGAAATAATATACACACCGTCTCAAATTTGACAAGAATTGTATGTTGGGACAGTTCTAATTTTTTGTTCATAAATATTCTTCATAACCTCGGCCTATTCCAGTACAGTGACCAATGAACTCATACCAAAACCTGCATACCATCTCCGGCTCCCTGTGGTCACTTTCTGAGTCAATGCGCCATACATATCCCGACAATTTTTTTTTACAAATATAAATTTAAACATGAGGTGATTCATCCAGCCTTTCACAAAGATCTCTGCGGTACGATGGAGGGTGACTATCATGAACTATCCCTATCCAACGCAGCTCAAGCAAGCCAGCTTCGACGACACGCTTCTGTGACCTTTAACCCCTCGCTTCTTAAGTCTGCCGGTTGTTTATTTACGTCTGAGGACCGGGGTCGCATTCTGGGTCGGCTTCTGTAAATATCCGAATAGTTGAAGTCCGTGTCGGATATCAATGCAAGCCTGGCCGATGTCGCAGTTGAACTGCTGTTAGGTCACGTTGGCGAGTAAACATTGAGTTTTTGTTTACATATGTCCCTGTTTTAAGTATGTCGGATGAGAAGGTACAAATGTTCAGCAAATTAAAGTGAATTTTCTATGACCCATTGCACTGAGAGGTAGGGGACGTCTTGAATAAAAATTGCGATTAAACATGATATCAAACATCGAAAGCAGGTCCTTAACAAACGACTCTGATTGGTTGAAAGTGAAGCAGGTCCTTAACAAACGACTCTGTTTAAAGTGAAGCGGTTTAATAGCATTTTTGTTGTTGATGTTTTTCACTTTTTGTTGCTGTTTTTCTTCCTTTAAGTTGACTTTTCAACATGATATTATCATGTTTATTGCTGTTCGTTGATTACCAAGAACGAACGCATGTCAGGAGCCTGGAGGACACGTTGTTGTTGTTGTTGTTTTTGTTGTTGTGACTACCGCAAAAACAGGTGGACAGAAAATGATACACTTTTTAGCCTACAGTCGTGAATATGGGACGTAGAATGACGATGTAGGGTTGATTGCATGATTATGGTATGATTAGCACTTAATGTCAGTGGGATCAACGGAAGCCTACAAGGAACTTGATCACAGATATTCGTAAGTATTTTCCAGATGTGTGATATCAATGAGGACAAATATTCTTTTATTTGATAAAAGTAATAAAGGGCATGTAGTATTGCAAATAGAGTAAGATTTAATGCTCTTTATCTCTAAGGAAATAACAAAGATCACTAGCTCTGTACTTGGAATCCATTTTGTAAAGCTGTGACTGGAGTTTAAAAAGCAGAAATAGTTTGAGCATGATCAGTGAAATATATTAGATTATTTTCACATTTCAATCATCTATATCTATATTCTCCTTTGTTATTTTTTTTTATTTTCTTTTTTCTAAATACATCCCAACTTAGTTTTTTTTTAAACTGGACTCCCTGAACTGATTGTTAGTCTTGTCTCCTTTACTTTTTTGAAAATTGTTTTACGATTCAGGAAATCAGCCACCTCTTACAAGCTACGCTTTTTCGCTGGTTTCCTCTCATTTCTCTTCAATTTTTGCTTTGTCTATTACAGAATTTCAATTGTTAAGTTGAGATTTACTATCCTATGTGTATATTGTTATGTATTTCTGTACTATGAATGTATGTATTTCATTTGTATTTTGTTATATTGAGAAATGAGAAATGAATAAACTAAACTAAACTATCATTCCCCTCCGCTCGGGATGAAAAACATCTTTCCAGCAGTTTTAAAACCTTAGAAACTGCGAGTGAAATTTTTAGCTTCTCTGTGGGGTCATCCAACTATAGAATGATTTTAAAAAGCACAATTTGAATGATAACAATAATTGTTAAGGAGTTAACAAAGAGTGACTAAGAGAGTGGTGCAGTGAAATTTAGGGAAGAAAGAAAAAGAGAACACGAAATAGTTATATTGGAGAGCATTAGAGAGAGAACAAAAATAATTACGATATCAACCAAAATCGTATATTGGGATAGCTTGCCGCGGGATAAACATATGCACTAATTTGAGCCGATTTTTATTTGAATAAATAACAGAGGTCATTTTCAGGGCCAAACGGAAAAGAAAATCCATGTTCCTCGCGATTATACAGCCTTTATTAATGATATTGCTTTTTCAAGGATTTTGGTACTCCCTTTTTACTGATTAGTTCTTGATCATCACTTTATCCTAATCACTGCTGTCATGTGCACTGTAATCCTGCTGCGGAGTCCCGATATAAATGCATGTTATATCTTCTCATATCCGAACGCCCCATTCCCTAAATCAACTACAGGGCTTTGTCCGCACGTGAGTCAGAGGTGCGGCTTATACAGTGTAAGCGAGCAATTTCAAAAGAGCTAGCTGTTACAAATTCGTTCACCAGAAATGTATGATCAAGAAAAGGCGAGTAATGAGCGATATTTCCGACCAATTTGATGAAGCAAATTACCTCCCCTTTACCGAGATAAAAAGAGGCATCGTTTCGTTGTGATATATCCTATGCATCCCTGCACATGGTATTAATTGAAAAACCCATCAAACAAATTTGTCTTCGTGGAATTGGTAGGCATGCAGCGAGTTCGGAGCGCAATATTCCCTCCCCCCCCCCCCCCCCCCCTCTCTTTTCAGTCCTTGGTCGTCTGCCTGAATATACGCATTGGAAGATAATGTGAATGTAGGTTTCGCATCAGTTTGTTTTGGATTTCTAGAATGAAGTTTGCAAGCAGTGATAACTTTCATGATTATTCAAATTTGACCTATTTCATTTTTGCTGTCGAATGTGCAAACACCCGACAATGCAAGTTTCCATATTTGTCCCAGACGACACCCAATATTAGCATGTCTGCCCCTGGGATATTAGGAACAAATGATGAATTTTAAAATTCGGATCCTATTTCATTGAAAATGTGGGCAAAACTCACGAAATTGTAAAGTCGTGTAATATATGCAGCCAGTATTTATTTAGAATTATTTTGTAAACCCTATGTTAATTCTGTTAATTTTGCAACAAATTTAATGCACTATATGATAGATATAAGGAATATAGTTATAGAACTGGAAAAGCCTTTCGCGTATAATTTCTCTATTTTAATCATCGGAACGAACCCTTCCAAACGGCCATATTATTATCACATGTAGTTTACGACGATTATCCCCAATTATTGAATTCACCATAGAGATTTACCACTAAAGATTTTAATTACCAACATTACTAATAAAGCAGTGAATACATTGTTCATTTCCTAATATCCTTTCAGCCAACTGGAACTAATCTTGCCGATATTAGCAGATAGAAGAGTGATTTTCGCCAAACAATGTTTCACCATGTTCTGAAAATTTTAGGTATTACCGACCGCGCAAGTTAAAACCGAAAAAAATGTATTTAAAGCTCGAGAAACGAGAATAGTGAACAAATATTTGAAAATGTCCGATTAAGAGGTGATGTGATCATCATGCAAGGAAATTAGGCCGATCCCCCATTTTCCTTTCGTCCGTTTTCATATAGGTTATACCACGTATTCTCTGTGATTTAATGATCATTGCCTGCTCAGGTGATGACTCTCCCCTTTCTGAAAAAAACACTTAAGCAAATCGGAACCTAATCAGACAGAAGAGCAAGCGATGTTCATCTCAATACATTGGTTGATTTGACTGGTTTTCAGGTGAGGCCTGTTTGCAAATTAGCCCCAGAGTATATAAGAAAATATTAAAAAGGGATACCTCGCCTGAAACATACCCCACCAAAACCACCACCATCATCACCATCAACCCGAAAACTATGCGGACAATAGCGAGGTGCATCATTTTCATCAAATCAACTTGGATGATTGCTGCTGCAGAGAGCGGGTGCAAATTTTGAGAATCGCCTTGAAGAATTCAATCAATGCAATGGGTATCACTTTCGTTCACAGATCACTGAACCGAACATGGGAGTAATTTATAGATTACTTGATCGGCAACGATCTTTCTGTCTGTACTCCTCTTTTTATAGAAGGTATATCGCGCCTTTACGTCACACAATGGAAGTTGGTGTGCGCGCTCGTCTGGCGGACGGGAAATGGCGCCATTTTACATACGGATATATGCCTGTACCCAACATAACGGTAATGTCTAGAAATTGCGGGAATCTATATACCAGTATACTGGGGGAAAATGAAACGACCTACCATTAGCTGGGCCCTATTCATTTTAATACTACACGTGGGTCGAGAAAGACAGTTAGGTCCTGTGATAGTATCCACAGTGTCCAATGGTGTTCAGGCTGGGTCACGAAACCCAAACTTTACTTCAGTGAACACAGAGTGAACCCCCTTTTCCACGTCTTGCACAATAAGAATACGTGCATGGTTTTCATTTTTTTTTTGAAATACTGCCATGCGTGGACTGTGGCGTTCCGCATTTGTTTTTATTGAATTGATATATTATACCACATTCAAACAAAGACACTTAAGCATACAATCCACCAAACTTAGATAACAACAAAACCATCTTTATTTGGTTTCATCTGTCTGCATGTGTATCCTTTCGTTAGATGTAAAGAATAGCGCAATTAGTGCTATTATCATCCCTCTCCAAATCGGACAGAGGGGCTATTATGACACCCTTTCGATCTGAAGAGGGTGTCAATGGTTCCTAAGTGGTCCCTGATAGCGTTACTTACGATTCACTGATCAATTAAAGAAAGATTATCCATACTCGGATCGACGTCAAGGAGTGCGTCTAATCCTACAATCGGGCTGCCGACCATACCGCTTTGTAAGACATTCGGCTGACCAAGGAGTAACTCCTTGGGCTGACCTAAACCATCCCTTTTTCATTGTTCAAGTAATATCATGCGGATGCTTTTGATCTTTTTATTTCGAACAGAATGTATCGAAACGGTTTCGGAATTGATCTCTTACCGTCCGTGTCATCTTAATCCCGACAGTCTCGCGTGACACAGCATAAAAGTTACGCAATTTGTTGCTACTTTTGAGCAGTGTCAGCCTTACCTGAGAGCGCCAAAACAGATCTGAGTACATTTTGATCATTTTGATTAGAATCGTAGAGTGCTCAAGTTGTTTTCCCCAAAATTTCGCAGGAGTCAAATAGAGGACAAGAGTAAGAGAGAAAAAAAAGGTGTTTAGCATGTTTATGACCTCAAATTGCTCCATTTTCCAAAGTGAAATAAACTGTCCAACACGCCTCATTTGCATAAATGAAAAACTTCATTATCAAAACTTCATTATCATCTCCAGAGGAATAGCTTAAATTTCACATCACAAGAAATTAATGTATTACGTAATATGAGACCCAATGTTACTTAATATTTTTAAGTCCCTAGACCTCCTCCTGTTGGGGAGGTTGTTTGTCAAATAAAATAAAGCGATGCACAAATCGTCACTCTTCAGCTTGAGGAAATCATTAATAATTGTAAACCATTCTTTTCTTTTATAGTGCTTTCATATCACGCCGCTTTGTTTCAAATGAAAATGATAAGATTGGTTCTATTTTAAAGCCACATCGCATAGATCCTACTTTACATAATATATGAGAAGAAGAAAAGGCAAAATTGCAAACGCTTAACAAATTCCAACTGAAAAAATGTTCATATCAGCTTCCTTGCGATGAAATAGAATTTGTTAATATTCACCCTGGCTATCAGAATGTTCTCTCTTTTAATAATATCCAGTAGATACAACACGAGACTCAATAAGACCACTTGTTTTCTGCAATCATTTTGACGACTTTATGACACTTCGGTCCCACACATTGACATTGATGATGGGAAAATCGACAGGTGACACACGCGCTGAGCAAACTGTGCTGTTTGGTAAAGGCAAACGTCTTTGACATTTTTATAGACCTATGGTGATGGTTGATTACAGTCGTTTAGGCGAAAGCATTCTCGGTTTCATTTGATTCATTCAGCGCAGAATTCATTAATATTGATATATTGATGTGTGGAGAAAATAATGAGAAGTAGTGCTCTGCTTCTTCAACTGTGATCTAGCCTTGTGTGTGTGTCTTGTTCAAAGTGTGCGCATGCGTTCGTTTTTGCAATTTCAATTTCCAAGGTTGTTGTATTCATACATCTTTTTAATCATGGTTTGATAGAGAAGTATGTTTTCCTTCAGATATCTTTTGTTTTCTTATAGCAAGGATTTGACTGGACTCCTTCCAGAACATGAAGTTAGATTTAAAATGCCAAGAACTAACACTAAGAATTATGGATTCAACTATTGCAATGAAAATGATATCAAACTTTAGGCGAATAATTCTGCATATCCGTGTCTGCCATTTTAATCATCTACGCAATATAAAAATCAATGAGTTCATAACTCTTTGGAGATTTTTGATCAATATAATTATCAATTTAAATAACGCTTTCTGATAATAATGATAATAATATTCCATTCTTGTATAGCGCATATCACGTTATGATATAACGTCTTTATGCGCTTCCCAAGGACTTTGGATATTATTACCCGGCTTTAGCTCCGGCAACCGTAGCGCTCAGTGCATTCAAGGAATAGTTAATCATACCAGGTACCCACTTACTACACCTTGGTGGAATGTGGCAAATTGCCAAAGGACGTTAGTGCTGCGGCAGGGATTCGAACCCTGTACCTTGTGGTTCACAGTCCAGAGACTTATCCACTGGACCACAACACCTCTATGACCAAAACGATAACAAAATAGTTTCACTCTCATCTCTCGGGTTTGTCATGTTCCCCATCACACTACAAAATACGAGTTCTTCAAGAGCTCAAAGCGTGACTTAGTACCGTTTCCATGGCAACGTAGTCCGTGTGGCGCAAATTAATCACGAGGCTGCATTGTTGTATTGTTTTATTGCAGCCATGCCGATGGAATGAATAATAAGGCGTACAGTATGCAACAGTGAGTCACTTGAAAACTAAAAAATATGCCAATTATAAAAATATAGGCCCACATCAAGGGTATGAAGGGTGATGGATTCCGTATCATGAAAGGTACATACAATTATGATTATTTGTGATTTTTTATGGTGACTTTATAACTCCATGCTGTGGATGAGAAGAACGATGTCATCGAAAGCCGAGTTTGTTCCGACTGGATGACATCTCCAAGACCCTTTCCACTTGACATCCGGGGCCTTGGCTTTCGATTTGGGCGAGCAAGACGACGTGTCCATATATATAAAATAAGAAAGAGATTTTCTTGTTTATGTTATCCGGCGCCGTAGCACCGACCAGGGCATTGCCACCGATATTGGCACGGGCAGTCCCGCGAGGGAGGCGAATGAAAACGACCGTGCACTTCAAGAGCGACGCGGAACGGGCACAATACTCAAAAGCAAAGAAATGACAAAATTCATATTACATTGAGCGCAGAATGTCTGTCTGTCTATATGTCTATTTCGTGCTTAGTATGTCAGTTTTTTCCCCCTCGTCGTTATATATATCCTTCTCTCTCACATCTCTGTATGCACATACATCAGTTACCTTATATTGTCGCATGAGCGCATTATCTTCTGTTTTTTCCCCTCGTTCTATCCTTATTACGTCTTCTATGCTTTTATATATATAATATTTAAGATATACAGATACAAAAATATTTAAGAACGCATTGCAATTAGTGTTAATATCTTTTAAAAATCTTACCTTTTTTCCTTTTCTATACCCTTTTTTCAGTTTTCTGGGGAAGTTATTTTCATCGAAGTTGATTGTTCTCCACACACAAGCGAGTGTGAGGCAGATGGGTTTTGAAGGTTACGAAGGAGCGAGTTCCTCTTTTTAAGAATTCATCTGGGATTCCATGGTAGATGGAAGAGAAACAATGGTGGGAGGAGAATGAAGGATAACGGAGGGACAAATGACATTAATAAACACCATCTGGGAGCGACCATGCAACGTTACACTTGTAGATCTGGTGAGGGTCAAGCAGGTTCATGAAAATGGTGGTGGTAGTGGTAGAAGTGGTCGTGTTTGTGATTGCAGAGTGGTGATTGGAGGGTGGTGGACGTGTTGGTAAATTTGTGTGACGGTGGTCATGCTGCTGCTGCTGCTGCTTATGATGGTGGTTGTGGTGGTAGGCGTAGATTTGCTGCTGGTGATGATGTTGGCGGATGTTATAGTGTTTGTGGTGGTGGTGGTGGTGGTAATGACGTTGGAGATTCAAGTGATGATATTTTTTGTCGTAGATTGTAGATTACGATTACCATTTTAGGTTATGGTGGACGATGGTATATTTATAGACTTGGATGATAATTGTAGCGATGGCTGCGATATTGTCTCACGTGTAGCATTGGTGACGAAAATACAAGTGGGGAAAATATGATCGCGACAAAGCTGGTAAAGAAAACTGTTTGAGAATACGACAATATATTTTCGAGACATCCAGGGTTTAAAATTTTGGAAGGCTGGTGGCGAAACATGTTAAAGGTGACCTTATTTTAACAGCATGGCGATTGATGGATTTGGTTCTCTAGAATATCTATGCGGTCTCGAGGGGGATAGGAGCTTTCACAACACTCACTTAAGACGTCTGCCATAATTCTTCCAGCATCGCTACAAGTGAGAAAGGATGAAAAATAATAGTGTCATCTGGTTATATCAACCCCCCCCCCCCCCCCCCCATCTCCTACCTCCGTTCAAGAAGGAGGGGGCGAATGCGAGAAATATATTTTCCAGTTTGTCCTTTCTCTACTTGGGTTATTTTTAGGGAATTCATGCGTTTTCGTGACCTGGTGCTAAAAGTGCTGACACGAAATAGAAGGTAAATATGAATGTAATGATGAAGAAATTAATATCCCTAATAATGGGAAACAAAGCGGAATTATAGGTGGAAGAAGTGTTTAACAAAAAATGATATGAATAAAGAACTATATTAGTGATAAGTGCTTATCTTTTATTTTGTCGACGTTAACAGTAAATCTTAAAATATATAATTACAACGAAGTTCATGTGTTATGCTTAAAAATCTCACTTGCTTGATTAATCGATTTCTTAACAAATGTATAGTTTGATTGGTTAAGAATAATCTTTTAATAATATAAGTAAATATAAATCTATCAATTGATTGATTACTGTTTTTTTTATGATGAGCTAAAGAGTTGATAAACAACAAGAAATGTGATTTGGATTTTTAAAAAGTCCTTTCTACATTTAGTTCTACCAAAAATCGTGATTGTTACGAACTTCTTGGATTTGGAATAAAGTCATTACAAACAAACAAAAGCTAAAAAAAAACTTTATGTAGTGACGGAATTTATGCGAGTGCTTTGTTTAGCTTTCTAAGAGCATTTTGCATCTATGCTTTTCCATAAGAAATGTCAAATGTATGGTATGGGGATTGAAATTGATGCATCTTCGGAAATGTTATGCATTAAAAAAGAGAGACTTTACTTAGATGTAGCCGACGAATATAGAGAAAAGAAAGCCGAGAAAAAGGATGCTGGAGTATGGAAAGAGCATGCGATGTGGAGAGACACGATACGCTTCAAGTCGAAAGGGGCTCAAGATTCCTTAGCAACAAAAAGCCTCTGTCCCTAGCAACCGAAACAAGGCAGAGATGAATGGCGCTGATGACATCTCGCAAGACTGGCATTAAGGCCGTTAAAAGCCAAGTAGAATTCGGAGGAAGATGGTAAGGTTAAGGGGGAAATGTAGAGGCAGGAGCAGAAGATGGATAATGCAAGGAAAAGTTTGATGGTTTAGGTCTGGTGGTTTATTTTACCTGACTACTAAGAAAGCATGTGTATGACTGGAAGGAAGCAACCAGAGGACCTACGGCATCAAGTCCTCTCCAAGGGACTTGGTAATGAAGATTAATGCCTTACAAAAGGGCAACTTGGTTTCGAACCCGGGTCCTTCCGGTTACGAGACCACTGCTCTACCACTGAGCCATCGTGTAAATAGTGAAGTATAGTTGGAGGAAGATAGAATGAAAATTCAAGATAATCAAACGATGTTGTCAGATAGAGAACTACATATGATCAATAATGAAATAGACCGAATGCAGGTACGAAGATAGATAAATGACTAGCTATTAAAGGAGAGGTGGATGACGAACAGGTAACGAAAAGGGGAAGGGTGACGAAAAGGTGACATAAATGTGACGAAGGGTGACGAAAAGATGACGAAAAGTTATGAAAAGGTGACAAAAGGTGGCGAAGGGTGACGAAAAGGTGACGAAGCGTTAAGAAAAGGTGACGAAAAGATGGCGAGTTGGAGACTACTGAATTGATACCCTTTTCTTTCTTTGCTCATTACCCAACTATACCCAAATCTTTGGAAGATATCATTTAGAGTAAATTGTCGTTTCATTTGTGAAATTTTATTTGCTATCATGAATAGAACTCAAGACTAGTTTTTAAGCATTTTCGCAAAGACTTTGTCTCATACTTCAGATGTCAATTGCTGTCTTTGCCAGAAGGGCGGGGTGGTGGCGTAAATGTCACGCACATGAAAGCGTCATGGTGACGAATATTATAAACATTGATGCTTTAGACGATGTTTTTCATATAACATGATTGTATAAGTGACGATGTTGGTATAGCGCGCCTTCTTGTCACTTAGAATGCAGCTTCCTTATTCCATCACACTGTCACTCTTTCTGTCAATTTTGCTTCATGAAAATATTGTGTTTTCAAATGAAAATTCTACAGACAACAGCAAAATGTTATGCTATTTGAAGTTGGCAGTTACCGTGTTGTTAACATTCGGTATGTGATTTCTAAACTTGTCATTTTACCTCATAAATTGTCTTCTGTCCTCTCCATGACTCTCGTTTATGGCTTGTTTATGCCCTATCATATTCGCTGCCCCAATTTTCATTTAGATAGAAGCTGTAATCCTGTCAATTCTTGTGTGGTTTTGTGCATTTTATCTTCGTCTCTAGATTAACTTTCCATATTTCTGTCTCCAGTCTCTCGTCACATCCTTCGTATCTTAGCCTTAACACCTACTCTTTCTTCTCCTCTTAAAACGTCCAAGTTTAATACTTCTTTGTGCTTTTTGCTTCTTATTTCCCGTAGTATCGATTTATTCCACTCAGCTCTATGCTCTCTGTTCTGTCTGAAGTTCTACCAAGATTGTGTCATCTTTCATCTCACCATCCCTTTCCCCCGATGCTACCACCGAATGTCTAGAGAATGATTCAGAAACGAAAGAAAAAAAGTATAACAAATCCTCTTTTCTCATCCCAACATGTCTCCCCGCAGAAGACGGAGTCGCCAAAGTTCAATGTCGAAAGCTGAAAGGCTTGACCTTGAAATCGGACCCTCCCCGACCTACCGCGCGCCGTAAGATGTGCGAAGCCGTGGTAATTGGAGACCTTCTTGGACCGCATCTTTCATCTTTCGTTCGATGACAGGGGGTGAGGGATACCTGGATGCTGATCCGCCGTAACATACCCCCCTTTTAAGAGGAGTGGTCCCAGGGTGTGGAGCTAAAGCACGTTCGCGCGCGTGCTGAGCGCGTCTATCAACAAGAGCGGGCAGATACTTTTAGCGATGATGGGGGGGGGGGGGGGGGGGCAGGGATGTGTGTTTGTGGGGGAGGAAGGTGACATATTCAACATCAAACTGTGTAATAACTTTTAATGAACTACATCTATCTATTCATTATACTCAATATAATCATTACGTCTGTCTCTTTTGTTACGGTTGCCTTGAAATTAAGTTAGCCATCACATCTTTCCTTTTTGCAATGAACATTTCGAATTCAAACGTATTGAGTGGAATCAAAATGAAAGTCAAACAGAACATTTATTATATTTATTACATATGAGTATAGTGCATATGACATTTTCGATATCGATCATAACGCATTCACCACTCTCTTCCTTTAAGACTACGAGGGTTTTTTTTCTAGGCTGTTTTTCTTTTTCAACATCTTAGTTTCATCGAAATAGCCATATAAACCTTGTTATGCTTCTTTAACTCTACTTTAATACAGAGAATTTTTAAAAAGTAAAATGAAAATAAGTATATCGTTAGCATTTGCCTGAAACAATGTATAGGTACGATATAGAGAGAAAACAGGAGATGGACATAGAGAAAGAAAAATAAACAGATAAAGATAGATAGCTCAAGGAAGAGAGGACACGAGAGAGTGATGAGAAATATAGAGGGATGACGACATGACACTTTGATTCGGTCTGGAAAGTTCATTGCCATTATATGTGCACTGAAGTGATTGATTTCTTGTCGACAAATTGAAAACGCGTGCAAAGTCTGAGGGCCTTTGTCACATGTAGCAGGGAATCTTGATGGAGGACATGTCATTCGTGCTTCTGAGCCCGTCCGTGCTTCGTCTCATCTCAGTCTAGCGATTAATGAAAATGATAAAAAATTGAAGGAGTGTTACAAAAAGATGGAAAATACAGAAAAGAATGAACGTTAGGAAGACAAAATGAGAGAGAAGAAAAAATGACGCGTTCATTATTCAGACGGTTCATCTTGTTTGAAGGCTTCGGGGGTCCAGCGTCCAAAACGAGAAGGGGGTAAAATCGGTCGCTTTTAATGGGAGATGCGCCTTGAGGGGTTGGCCCAGGCCTAAATATTGGGGCTGCGGCTCAGGAATAGCGGTGTCATCGATTAAAAATGTTCTGCACCTCTCTCTTCTGTCCTCCTTCTATCTGTTTGTTCCTCTTTGTTTCTAGCCGTGTATTTTCCTTTCGCCTCTCTTCGTGTCTCTCCTAGTCTATCTTCATCCCCATCTCTCCTCCTTTTTCTCGCTCTAACTGTCAAACAGATGTAATTAGCGCGTAGCTAGGGGATATTAATAGAGACAGACAAGGCTTGCTGCAGGGAATGACTGGGGTGAAAGAGAGGGAGAAGAAAAAAAGTACGGGCGATTTTAATCAGGCCGCGAGCGGAGCGACCCCAAAACTCATGCCGGGGCCTTCCCGGTGATTAGACGCCTCGCGTTCGTTGGATTTCTGCCTCTGTCTCTGCCTGTCTCTCTCCCTCTCCATCTTTGGAAATCGAAGAGTTTATTAACGGGGCTTTTCGCGCGAGCTGACTTCGCGGCGATTAAAATTATTGATGTCGACATATACACATGGGATACCTAGCGGCTTTCTTCCTATTTTCCTCTTCTTGTTTCTCTACTCTGCCCCATCTCTGCCCATCTCTCTCTATCTCCCTCCCTCTCTTTCGCCCTCTTTTCTCTCTTTTTACTTCTCTATCAGTTTTCCTTCACTATAAATATTACTAGTAAAATATCACGTAAAAATTCTTTCCTGTAAATTACCAATCCTTAATGACCTTTTCTCCTTCAAATTGTATATTCGTTCCTACCTTTCCTGTTTTCTATTTTGCTTCTTTCCTCCAATTGATATTTCACTCCTCTATCTTACGTTTTAACCCCCCCCCCCCCCGCTCTCTCTCTCTCTCTTTCCTCTCACTCTCTCTCTCTCTCTCTTCCTCCATCTTCAGTCTTACTACTGTTAATTTGGCACTTTTACAATTTCATCGTTTATAATATTATTTGCATCTTCTGAAAACCGTTCCTCATCTCATAATCTATCTCACTGCACTCCCCCCCTTCTCTCTCTTTCTCTCCATCCTCTCATTCCTTCTCCCTCTCTTTCACTCTCTCTCTCTCTCTCTCTATTGTCTCCTCCATCAGTCCATAACCCAGTTTATACACAGCCTCTATCCATGCCTTTTCATTTCTCCTATATTCAATCATACATTGCCCCGTAGTGTTTTCAGCATCCCAAATGACGAAATATAAAGAGTGCTTGATTTCTAGCGTGGTCCTCATTATCGCATGAAAACCTTCCACAGGTAAGTTTTTTTTTTCTATCTTTGCCTTTTCTTTTCTCTTTTCAATTTTCCCCCTTTTTCAGTAGGGCCGCTGTCTAAGACTGTGATTCGATTCAAACAATTCATATATTAATATCGTCCTCGAAATGGTTAATACAATAGCGAAGAGAACTTTAGTAAAACATTATAACGTTCATAAAAATACGACAAGCATGGAACTGTTTGTATGAACGCTACTTATTCATTACGTCTATTTTGTAATTTTCTAGTTTGGAATAGCATGTGTTGGAAAGCATAAAAAGGCCACTTTGAAAAATTGGAATTAAAAAATGAATTTAGAGTATGATTTTAAATATGGTATTTTTAACTGTAGGATCGTTCTGGTTAAATTTGTTTCTTGACAATAAATGGGCTATAAGAATTCAAGCAATGTAGACATAACATCGAATTCAAAGGTAATCCATACAAAATAAAAATATATGCAAGTTATTCTTGTTATTTTTAAAAACCATGTTTCGTTCTACTTTCTTAGAAAATCTTATGTTTGTGCTGACATTTTCTAAAATATGATTCCTACCGCCCTCTATCTCTCTTTGACTGGCAGCGCGGCGGCGGCTGAGTGACGCGCGGTTTTGTATAGCGTTGCCGCTGGCGCCTAAATATTATAACGTTTTGAGCATAGAGTATCGGATTACCTTTTGTTCCCGTCTTGTAATTACATCGCCAATTTGAAGAGAAGAAGAGGAAGGGTGATATTCGTCTCCACAAGCCCCCCAAAATCTAAAAGTAATCAAAATGTTCGCACGAAATTCAATAGTCTTTCGACCAGCTTAGTCCAGAATGTGGGACAGCGGATCATTTTTCATTAATCACTGTTTATTTGATACTATTTGGCACAGTTGAGATGAGACGAAACAATGATCACAATCATTCTGAATATCTTCATATTCTGCATGTCAAATATGAATGCGCAATCGTTTTGAATAGGAAAGCATCTTCTCAATTTCATAGTCACGAGCTTCATTCAATTTCCATTAGTTTGTAAGGAAATATTAATGTGAGGCAACAGATATTAAATAAAATAAAGCTCCTCAGTTTTTCAGTAGTATAGTAGTAGTAGTAGTAGTAGGAGTAGTACTAGTAGTAGTAGTATAGCAGTAGCAGCAGCAGCAGTAGTAGTAGTAGTAGTAGTAGTATAGTAGTAGTAGTAGTAGTAGTAGTAGCAGCAGCAGCAGCAGCAGCAGCAGCAGTAGTAGTAGTAGTAGTAGTAGTAGTAGTAGTAGCAGTAGTAGTAGTAGTAGTAGTAGTAGTAGTAGTAGTAGTAGTAGTAGTAGTAGTAGTAGCAGCAGCAGTAGTGTAGCAGCAGCAGCAGCAGCAGCAGCAGCAGCAGCAGCAGCAGCAGTAGTAGTAGTAGTAGTAGTAGTAGTAGCAGCAGCAGCAGCAGTAGTAGTAGTAGTAGTAGTAGTAGTAGCAGTAGTAGTAGTAGTAGTAGTAGTAGTAGTAGTAGTAGCAGTAGTAGTAGTAGCAGCAGCAGTAGTGTAGCAGCAGCAGCAGCAGCAGCAGCAGTAGTAGTAGTAGTAGTAGTAGTAGTAGTAGCAGCAGCAGCAGCAGCAGTAGTAGTAGTAGTAGAAGTAGTGGAAGTAGTAGTAGTAGTAGTAGTAGTAGTAGTAGTAGTAGTAGTAGTAGTAGTAGTAGTAGTAGTGTAGTAGTATGTAGTAAGTAGTAGTAGTAGTTGTTGTTGTTGTAGTATAGTAGCAGCAGAAGCAGTAGTAGTTGTAGTAGAAGTAGTGGAAGTAGTAGTAGTAGTAGTAGTAGTAGTTAGTAGTAGTATTAGTAGTAGTAGTAGTAAGTAGTAGTAGTAGTAGTAGAAGCAAAACTAGGAAGGGGGGGGGGG